>CM042229.1:1120000-1517500 GCA_023566465.1 Cottus gobio | reverse complement strand
ACGAGCTGTCCAAAAAAATGTTTTTAATCTGACGATGTTTTCCTCTCCGGTGCCAGCGGAACGCGAGGAAAAATAAAAGGAGGGGGGCGGACGGTTCAGCCGGAGGAGGAGGAGGGTTGGTGTAGAAAAAATATTTAAAAAGAAAAACAAGAAAGAAAAAAAAAAGAAAAACGATGCTTAATTTCCAAACGATGAGTCAGAAAAGATCGCGAGTGTGTTTCGCAACGCGTCCTCCTCCAGGAATCAGACACGCAGCTTCCCCGTCTCCACTCGCTCCGCTCCTCGCGCCGGCGGACGTGCACGCACACCCTTCTCCGCACCGAAAAAAGGCTCAGGCGGGTCTCGTCTTTCGGCGTCTCCTCCCCCCTGGGAAGAAAAGACAACAAGAAAAAGGACAACACGCCGGGAGGAAGAAATCCGCTCGTATCATCTGCTTGAAAACTCTTTTGGCGCCATATTTATGGCGTACTTTCAATTCAGCGGTGCCGCAGGCTGCACTTCCTCCTCCGAGAAGCGAGAGGACTGCGCCTCGGAGAGGAGAGGATGGGGACTGACCTCCACCTGACGGCAGCGCACGGGCTCACCTTTAGGGGGGCAAATAAAAGATAATAGTTCATGAAAATAAATAATATGTGTATTTATAAGTGTCTGCATATTATACAACTTTTTTTAGAGGTTTCCCCCAAAAATATATAATATGTCAACTTAAAAATAAATAAAAAGGCTTTTTGTTAACTTAAACTAGTGTAAATAAAAACCTGGAGAGGATCTGTGTCTGAGCCTTGTCCTCTCACAACTGGGGTCCCTCAAGGCTCAGTCCTCGGTCCTCTCCTCTTCTCCCTGTACACCAACTCTCTTGGCTCTGTCATTCGCTCGCATGGCTTTTCCTACCATAGCTATGCTGACGACACCCAACTGATCCTCTCGTTTCCCCAATCGGAAACACAGGTAGCAGCATGAATCTCTGCCTGTCTGACTGACATCTCACAATGGATGTCCACACATCACCTGAAGATTAACCCCGACAAGACGGAATTACTTCTCCTTCCAGGAAAAGTCTCCCCCACTCACAACCTGACGATTACTTTCAACAACTCAGTCTTGGCCCCGACCCCGACTGCCAGGAACCTCGGTGTGACCCTTGACAGTCAACTCTCCCTGACTGCCAACATTACCGCAACAACTCGTTCCTGTAGATTCATGCTGCACAACATCAGGAGAATACGTCCACTTCTCACCCAGAAGGCGGCACAGGTTCTGGTCCAGGTTCTGGTCATCTCGCGCCTAGACTACTGCAACTCCCTCCTGGCGGGTCTACCTGCTGGTGCCATCCGACCTTTGCAGCTCATCCAGAATGCAGCAGCTCGACTGGTCTTTAACCTCCCGAAATTCACCCACACTACTCCGCTCCTCCGCGACCTTCACTGGTTACCGGTGGCCGCCCGCATCCGCTTCAAAACATTGGTACTGGCGTACCGTGCAACGAACAGATCTGGTCCAGTCTACATCCAGGACATGGTAAAACCTTATACCTTGTAGCTCCGTCACTGCGAGCTAAACACTCAACAAAGTCTCGACTGTTCTCTGTCCTGGCTCCTCGATGGTGGAATGAGCTCCCCATTGACATCAGAACAGCAGAAAGTCTCTACATCTTCCGTCGCAAACTAAAAACACATCTTTTCCGACTATACCTTGAATAAAGGAAGTAGCACTATAGTAGCACTGAAATGGCTCTTACTGATAGCACTTTGTAGTTGAACTTTTGGACGAAATTGTACCTTCTTGATTCTTGTTGTTCTGATTCTTGTTTGTAACCGTAGAATGCACTTATTGTAAGTCGCTTTGGATAAAAGCGTCAGCTAAATGACATGTAAATGTAATGTAATGTAATGTAATAAATACTCATTATAATAACATTTATATAGCACTTTTAAAAACAGAGTTTACAAAGTGCTCTAGCATTCATAACGTCAATACAGGTAAACATTTAAAACAGGAGGCAAAAAAAGACAATAAAAGGCAATGAATACAAACAAAATTGACCAAAAAGAGCAAATGGAATATAGAACTATAATAAATAAAACAAACAAAAAAAGGGAAACAAAATAACTGCATAAAAGGACGACATCGCTTAAAAGCAATTCTATAAAATGGGCTTTAAAGGGATTTAAATGAAGTTATGTCTGAATGCTGTATTATATATCCCTGTTGTAGTAATAATAATCTTATTTATTGTGAAATATTACATTAATGTCTTAATAAATACATACATTACAGTGTACCTTGCTTCATTTGACTGACATGTGATTTTTTGTGTTTGAATTTCTCACTCGTCCACAACATGCAATTTACATATTTTTTTACATCTCAACCTCAGTCCAACCAGCAGTGTTTGTTTTGTTCGTTCACCGACTGTCTGAATGATCTGCAGCCGGAGCCTGAAGTTCAAAGCGAAGGCCTGTCGTTGCACTTTCCTGTAAGTGATAACATCTCTCGGCCCCGCATTGATTTTGGCCCCTCGCGGTGATCCAAAAGGGAATAGTTGGCAAGTGAATTACCTTCCTTCACATTTTCTCCAAAACAAAATCTATATTTAAAAAAGGGAGGAGGGCGTTTGATCAATGCGTAATCTACTGCCATCCACTGTCTCTAAATCACTGTCCTCTGCCCGTTATCAAGGGGCCAGAAGGATGCAGGGGCCAGAAGGATGCAGGGACCAGAAGGATGCAGGGACCAGAAGGATGCAGGGGCCAAAAGGATGCAGGGACCAGAAGGATGCAGGGACCAGAAGGATGCAGGGGCTAGAAGGATGCAGGGACCAGAAGGATGCAGGGGCCAGAAGGATGCAGGGACCAGAAGGATGCAGGGACCAGAAGGATGCAGGGACCAGAAGGATGCAGGGACCAGAAGGATGCAGGGGCCAGAAGGATGCAGGGACCAGAAGGATGCAGGGACCAGAAGGATGCAGGGGCCAGAAGGATGCAGGGACCAGAAGGATGCAGGGACCAGAAGGATGCAGGGGCCAGAAGGATGCAGGGACCAGAAGGATGCAGGTACCAGAAGGATGCAGGGACCAGAAGGATGCAGGGACCAGAAGGATGCAGGGACCAGAAGGATGCAGGGACCAGAAGGATGCAGGGGCTAGAAGGATGCAGGGACCAGAAGGATGCAGGGACCAGAAGGATGCAGGGACCAGAAGGATGCAGGGACCAGAAGGATGCAGGGACCAGAAGGATGCAGGGGCTAGAAGGATGCAGGGACCAGAAGGATGCAGGGACCAGAAGGATGCAGGGGCCAGAAGGATGCAGGGACCAGAAGGATGCAGGGGCCAGAAGGATGCAGGGGCCAGAAGGATGCAGGGACCAGAAGGATGCAGGGACCAGAAGGATGCAGGGGCCAGAAGGATGCAGGGACCAGAAGGATGCAGGGACCAGAAGGATGCAGGGGCTAGAAGGATGCAGGGACCAGAAGGATGCAGGGACCAGAAGGATGCAGGGACCAGAAAGGTGCAGGGGGCAGAAGGATGCAGAGGCTAGAAGGATGCAGGGACCAGAAGGATGCAGGGACCAGAAGGATGCAGGGACCAGAAGGATGCAGGGACCAGAAGGATGCAGGGACCAGAAGGATGCAGGGGCCAGAAGGATGCAGGGACCAGAAGGATGCAGGGACCAGAAGGATGCAGGGACCAGAAGGATGCAGGGACCAGAAGGATGCAGGGGCCAGAAGGATGCAGGGACCAGAAGGATGCAGGGACCAGAAGGATACAGGGACCAGAAGGATGCAGGGGCCAGAAGGATGCAGGGACCAGAAGGATGCAGGGACCAGAAGGATGCAGGGGCCAGAAGGATGCAGGGACCAGAAGGATGCAGGTACCAGAAGGATGCAGGGACCAGAAGGATGCAGGGACCAGAAGGATGCAGGGACCAGAAGGATGCAGGGACCAGAAGGATGCAGGGGCTAGAAGGATGCAGGGACCAGAAGGATGCAGGGACCAGAAGGATGCAGGGGCCAGAAGGATGCAGGGACCAGAAGGATGCAGGGACCAGAAGGATGCAGGGACCAGAAGGATGCAGGGACTAGAAGGATGCAGGGGCCAGAAGGATGCAGGGACCAGAAGGATGCAGGGACCAGAAGGATGCAGGGGCCAGAAGGACCCGATTAAAAAACATTAAGGTCATTCAGGATGAACCTAAAAAGACAATTTGGCTCGTATCAAAGACGGAGAACCAAAGCATGTCAGGGTGCTCAATGCTCATTTCAGCTGAATCAGGTGTCACTCATAAGTGGAGAGAGAGAGAGAGAGAGAGAGAGAGAGAGAGAGAGAGAGAGAGAGAGAGAGAGAGAGAGAGAGAGAGAGAGAGAGAGAGAGAGAGAGAGAGAGAGAGAGAGAGAGAGAGAGAGAGAGGGAGAAGCTGTTTTGCACAAAGTGAAATGAGGCGGTGAAGGACACAGAGGAGGAGATTTCTCTGGCACACATTCAAATGCAACACCAGCGTCCCACAGTTTGTCCTCCTCCACACAGCGCAGGTGGTGAGCCCCCCCCAGCCCTCCTCCATCCCCCCCAGAGGAAACAGCCCGTGACCCTCACCATGGTCACCATGGTTGCCTCTAACGCGAGGTAATGCAATTTACTGTGTGATGAGATGCACACATTGTTTATTTAGGAAGCAGATCCAGATGTGGGTCAAACAGTAGCTGCAGCATTCTGTTTTTATTTGTTTGTATTATTTAGTATTTGTTTATCAGTATTAAGTATTCATATCTAATGAGAAGGAGGTGGGGTTCATTGCAGAATCTCTTTGGATGATATAATCTCCATTTTCGGCAAAACCTTGGATGGATTTTGTTTTTACAAAACAGGAATGAGCTCCTCATTCCTTCTGGTGTGTTGCTCTGTGTTTCTGTACAAACAAACAAACAAACAAAAACATAAACATGTCATATGCACACTAGAAACATCAGGAAGTGTAGTTCCTCCCTCGGACCACTTGTGTACTGAGTGGCCTTCAGGGCCCATATTTTAAATGGGACAAACTTGAATACTACACTTAAATACTTGCGTGAGTGAAAGTTTAAATATCTACAGTTACGGTTAATATGTTGTTATTACTTATTTATCAGCAGTTAATTAGTATTTCAATATTTTACTTTACATAAGTACAAGCAGAATAAATGTAGTGGGATAGAAAGAACAACAGTATAAGTATTAAGAAGTATTATATCATCATATTATACCTCAAAACAGTATTTAGCTCGGTGACAGTATAACGTGTTTTACAAGTACTGCCAAAATATAGTTTTTTTATTGTCCTTTGTTATTATGATTCATTCATATTATTTATGTATTGAATATTTGATCTCTTTGACATGATAATTATTGCATTTGATTGTGTGACTGCAGTCTTTGTGCATTTCATCATATTAACATGATATTGTTGTCTGGCGCTGACATGAAGCTTTGTCATGGTGTGTTTTATATTGTGCGTGTTATGATTTAACAACACGTGTTTCTGCACATGTTTATGATCCGGCTGCTTTTTATTGGACCTTTTTTTAAGTTGTGATTTGGAGTCTGTTTTGGTTTGAAGCAGATTACTTTCAAACATCTTTGTCTTTTTCTCCTTTTGCTTTCCTCGGGACATAAACTCTCGTCAGCGCAACTCGCCGGTTATATTAATCACAATCACTCTCCCAGCACCGCAACAACCACCGCTAACAACACACACACACACACACACACACACACACACACACACACACACACACACACACACAGCGATGGCCAACATTACGCTATTTTTCCATGACATGAGTTGCATTTGATTTCCATAACCACACATTCCAGGAAATAAGATCAATATGTGAGCAGAGAGATGACAGTGTTCCCCCAGAGGCAGCGAGGAGGTTCCTGCAGTGCATCGGATCCACCTCAACCTCAACGAGGCCGACAGACGGGTAGATTTGAATTGTTCTTTGAAACAATAGGTCAGGATTCAGGACCCTGAATAGCTGCCAGGCTGCTCCAGCATCTTCTACATAGTTTTAATTAGTCTGGGTCCCAGGGTGCCGGGCTACTTTTATCACTCGGGTCCCAAGCCTAAAGAGACACCCTCTGCTCTGCTGGAGGTTTAATTCAATGCAATGTCAAGAGCAGCCTGATCGTCCTGCAGCAAACAAGAAGAACAAGTTTCAGAGACGTTTGTTGCAAATGTTTGATCTCAAGGCGGCAAATTGTTTACTTTTCCTACTCCTCCTGCATACTAATGCTTATGACTAAAATAGCTGTCGGGTTTAATCAAAGTCTAACTTTAGGATTTACGTAGACGTTATCGATCCCAGCTGATCAGCTGGGACATTGCAAAGGTTTTGTATTTCTTATTGAGCCAGTGATTAGCCTTCTGCTGGAGAGAAGTCGTTCATTGCAGCTCATTTTGTTGGTAAAAAAAAACTTGTATTGATAAACGGCTGTGAATGGAAGCTAGCTGAGTACATTACATTTCATTTAGCTGACGCTTTTATCCAAAGTGACTTACATGATATACAGTAAACCGTAGACACAGCAACGGTGAGCAATGAGGGTTAAGTGTCTTGCTCAAGGACACAACGACATGGACTGGCTGAGCCGGGGTTTGAACCACCGACCCTCTGATTGAAAGTCGGACTTGCTAACCACTGAGTACTAGCTGAGAGGTAATAGCTGCTGAGTCCATTGCAGCTGGTACTCAGCAGCTATTACTTCTCAGCTAGTACGCAGATAGTGCTCAGCTGGTACTCAGCAGCTGCTGAGTCCTTTGTAGCTAGTACCTCTCAGCTAGTACCTCTCAGCTAGTACTCAGCACATTTTCTCAGCACATTTCTTGGGGGGAGGGGATAAAATTATTTAAGCAAGAGTTTAAAGCATGACATTGAATAAAAAAGTGCCTCATTGTGGCTCACGGTGGAGTTCATTCAAAGTTGACGCTGCAAAATCGCTGCCAAATCCTGATTTGCACGTCTCATTACCCCCCCCCCCCCCCCCCCCCCCCACCTCCCCACCCCTCACCCCATCCCCCACACCCCTCCTGCACACCCCCGAGGACGCCGGCTGAAAGGCCTACCTGTTGTCTGTGCGTTTCCCAATTACAGTTTTCTCCTGAGTAAGCATACGTTAGGTGAGTCATCGCGAGGCCGCCTGCCAGCGCTGGCCGGGCCGCAGAGTATTATTTCAGCATCAGTGTATATTTCAGGAGGAGGAGGGGCCATAAACTTAATGGGGTTGTTGGTTCACGCAATAAAGCGGCGACTTGTATGACTTGGAAGCTGCCCAAAATATAACATACTCAAGAGTGTCAACAGTGTTTTTTCTGGAAGAGGGGGGGGGGGGGGGGGGGGGGGGGGAGTGTTTTTTTATGACTTCTTGCTCTTCTAGGACTGACTCAGGAAAAAATAAAATAATTCTCAAGAGGAGAAAACATTTTAGGGGCCTCATTCCTTACAGGAACCGGTTAAGAGCTGATGTTTATGGTTCACGGTTAGAGGTTCAGTTGTGTACATGTGATGAATAATCTATATAATAAACAGATTGTTGTGTAATATAATCTCTGCTTTCATGTTTTTTTATGAACCATCTTTAATCCTAAATGTTTTAGGCTGGACACTCATGTGTGGTTCTCTTTCTAAAAAAATAAGATATTTTTCAAATAAAGCTGACATAAATTAATTGTTATAGTCTGACTGATCCGTCGTGTTCTTATTCTGTTTTTTTTTTGTTATTCAGGTATTGAAATCATAACTTTGAGACGACTGACGACGCTTGAATCTCCAGAAAGAAGGAAAAAAACTAACAAATCCCAAACGTTACTTCACCTGTTGGGCTGCTGTTCCAACCCGCTGAAATGGTGTGTGTGTGTGTGTGTGTGTGTGTGTGTGTGTGTGTGTGTGTGCTGTGTGTGTGTGTGTGTGTGTGTGTGTGTGTGTGTGTGTGTGTGTGTGTGTGTGTGTGTGTGTGTGTGTGTGTGTGTGTGTGTGTGTGTGTGTGTGTGCTGTGTGTGTGTGTGTGTGTGTGTGTGTGTGTGTGTGTGTCTGTGTGTGTGTGTGTGTGTGTGTGTGTGTGTGTGTGTGTGTGTGTGTGTGTGTGTGTGTGTGTGTGTGTGTGTGTGTGTGTGTGTGTCTGTGTGTGTGTGTGTGTGTGTGTGTGTGTGTGTGTGTGTGTGTGTGTGTGTGTGTGTGTGTGTGTGTGTGTGTGTGTGTGTGTGTGTGTGTGTGTGTGTGTGTGCCTTTCAGGTGTTCCTTAAGAGATTTTATGGAAAGTCTCACTGTTTACAAACCTCAATTTTCTCTTTTAAACAAAATGTGTTGGCAGAATTTACCTGCTATACTGGAGGTTAGTCATTTTAATTTCCATTCTGCAGGTTTTGCAATAAAACATTTTTTTTTTAATTATTTACTTTTAATAGACCCTCTCTTCTTGATTAATTATCACGGAGGCCAAGCCCTTTATTGTGTTCCTCCCAAATGTGTGTTGGGCTGTTACAACCACATAATTTAAAGGTAAATCAGTTTTTACTGCTGTGGAAACAAAACCAATCCAATCGTCTGACTTCATGTTGGCTTTCCTTCCTCTGGAATCCCTCTGCATATCAATGACTTCATGTCAAAACAAGCCCCAAATCCTCCTCTGCAGTGTGTGTGTGTGTGTGTGTGTGTGTGTCTGTGTGCATATCTGTGAGGCTGAATGACCATAAGCCTCTTTACATCAGCTGGAGGTGAAAAGTCCAGTGTTTCTCTCTGATCATATTCCTGTCAGGCCGGTCAAGTGCAGAGAGAGAGCTCAAGTGAGAAGAAGGCAGAAAAATGTGTGTGTGTGTGTGTGTGTGTGTGTGTGTGTGTGTGTGTGTGTGTGTGTTTGATCTCCAGAGCCAGAAACCAGAGGGATCAAGCTGTAAGGGAGAAGCCCGGGAAGCCGCTACTGCTTTACCCAGAAGGTATTTTTCACAGCCCACATTTTGACATGTCATAGCAGGGGAAGCGCAGGTGTAATTATGGACGGCTGAATTCCGTTCATGGAGGCGCATTCAAAGGGCCCGGTGACACTTCAGGCACTGTGTTAAAACATTTGAGCTCCTCGGGCGCTTTTGCTGCTCTGAAAAGTCAAAATGTGTGATTATATGATGTGCACTCCTCCTTGTTCTCGCACACATCGTATGATCTCTTTTGTAAAAAAAAAAAAGCTACTTACTTTTTAATTTTATTGATGTTTTTTTCATTTAAGTTTGTATTTGTTATTTTAACACAAAACCTAACAAAGTGGTTATGTTGCCTCAACATGAACGAGTTGTTTCCTGTGAAGACGGAAGTTTATTTTGAAAATACTATGCATGTAAACAATATTGTCAAACTTCTGTAGATGTATTATGCTCTTGCTGTGTTGTGAATGGTAACGTCGTTAATACTTTAATGCTGAATACATGCACTGAATATATAATATAAATAGGAAAAAAAATCGAAATGATTTGGTATTTCAGAAAGAGATGTTGAGAAGACTTTTTAGCTCCATAAAAGATAGATAGATAGTTAAGTTACTTTATTAATCCTGCAAGGGGACATTTCTTTGCAACTGCAGCATTTATACAATATATATATATATATATATATATATATATATATATATATATCAAAAAATAGAATAATACAAATGCACAATATTTTAAAAAAATAGAATAGAATAATACTAAATTAATTAAACTAACAAAGCAAAGCCAACGAAACAATAGTGTTAGTTAATTTAGATTCATATTATTATTCTATCGTATATATTGTGCTTTATATATTTAATTTAGCAACAACAACAAAACCAGCAAGAAGCCCCTGTTCAGAAGGAATTTCATGCCCTGCTCGGCTCCACCACTGGGTGGCGCTGTTTGAAAAACCGAAGAAGAAAAACAACTTCCGGCGTCTTCCGGGACCTTCTTCGCGGACCGGAAGTTGCCCTTTCGTTGACTCCTGAGAAGAAGCAAAGATGGCGAACATGGACGTAGAGGATTTTATCCAGCAGAACAGAGCCCTGGCGGAGCAGGTAGAGACGTTTCGCGGCTACTGGGAGAGCGAGAAGCACTGGCAGGCGAGGCGGGAGTTCATCCTGCGGAACATCAGCGACTTCGAGGACCCGCACCTGGACCAGCTGGTCTCCCTGTCCATGGTCTGGGCCAACAACGTCTTCCTCGGCTGTCGGTGCGTAAACATGCGGCTTTATTTGTTTCCCGAGGCTGGAAGAGATTTTAAAAAAAAATAATAATAATCAAGTCAAAGTTGAAGTCTTGTCTAAAAGTTACACTCGTTATTGTATTTAACGTCTGAATGATTTTTTTGTTTACAAATTCACAATTTGTGTGTTATGAGCTCTTCTTCGTCTCATTCTAAACTGTAGATGTGTTCGCTGCTGCCCCCCAGTGTCCGAAAGACGACACCGCGGTTTTTTTGTTTTATTGGTTAATAATTTAGCCATTAAATGTCAGAACTTGAATTTACTGCCACGTAAGACAAAGAAAATCTAATAAAATTGACTCAGGAAACGGGGCCAGAAATTTGACAATAGTTTTGACTACTGTAACAATATAATAATGTTAATTTATCTTCACCGACGGCAGGTACAACACTGAGCTGCTGGAGAAAGTGAAGGACATGGCTGAAGGCGTCGTGGTGGAGGACGCGCCGGTCTTCAAGACGAGAGATGAGATCATGAAGAAGCAGCAGGTACACACACACACACACACACACACACACACACACACACACACACACACACACACACACACACACACACTTCATGTCTCCTTTTCTTTTCCATCACAGGCTCAATGACCGGGTCGGAGGGAGCTGAGCCACAAGGTCTCACATGGTTTTAATCACCGGATGTGTAAACATCTAAAATCTTTTAACAGCAGAAAAACTGTGTTTCTCAGCTTTTACTTGTGTGTGTATGGGAGCATAATTTTTACTTTGTTTTTAAGTGTACTTGTCGTTTTTATAATTGATTCTGAGGAAAGATGACAGTTCCTGGTGTAAAATAAAAAACTGTCTTTTTTATCGTGGGGTCCTTTTGTTTTTTTCAGTGATTCAAATATTCCAGCACATCTGTCCTTTTCTGTTTAGGCTTCTTTATTACTTTCAAATCATCTGTAGGCTGATTATTTTTAATAAACCATAATTATAACCCAAGTAACCAAGGGTAATAAATGAACAGGTTAAGTCAAAACATAATGAAATAGGACAAATGAGGGTTAACTGTTATGTAAATAATTAAGTCTTAACTTAAAACTTGGTAAAGACAATAAAGAAACATGTCTCAAACTCTGAAAAATGTATTTTATTATGTTTATACAGCATATTGTTATAAGTATACATTGTTTAAATCACATCCCATCTGTTTTTTTTCGGTGAAATAAATCACGAGCCACAACACGACCTCTCACTCTGTCTGAAAAGCAGAACTCTGTTTTGTGATGACCGTCGGATTATTGATCTGGAGCTGAGCCGGGATTTAATATGCTCGCGTGTTCTTTTTAAAATTGGGTTTCACGTACAAATAAAACCGGAGACGGCCGCCGGTACGGAGACAACTTGATTCAGGCTTTGGGGATTCAAACTGCAGTCGAAAATCTGATTGTATGGTTTCTGTCAAGCGAAAGCGAAATGCTCATTTGTTAATTAAAAAAATGTCAACGTGTCATTTTCCGAGGATCCGAAGCACAGACAACATTCGGCTGTCGTTCTGCATTCATCTTCTTTCTGTTCGTTGAGCTGTGACAAACCAATAAAAGAGGTCTAACCGAACACAGCTCTCACGAAATAAACACGACGTAGCACCGCCGGTCAGGGACGTCCTGAAGCACGAAGCCCCGCCGGACCCCTGAACGCCTCTTGCTTCTGATAACGACTAACAAAAGACACAAAAAGCAGGAAGGCCGAATGACGAGAGCAGCGGATATTTACCTCCTCACGACGCTCCTTCTCTAATAAATGTTTTTACCGAGGAAGCTGAGAAATTATTCACCGGCTGTGACGTCTATGGGCCCCGAACCAGTCTTAAAAATATCAGATATGCTGGAAACGATCCGATTGGTCGTCGTGAAACTACTTTTTTTTGGGATCGTTCTTTAAAATATGCCGAGTCGGTCGTGGACCTGCTCTCTCCAATCAGCCGAGCTGTGAGCGCGCCAAAAGAAATGAAATAAAGTGTAAAACACTAACTGCATCAATCCAACCCCCCCCCCCCCCCCCCCCCAAAAATGATATATTACAAATTCTGTTAGCAATAACTTATTTCACATCATGCAATTAAAAAAAATAAAAATTAAGAACAAGAAACACAAACATAAGATTTGATTGACCCTCCCTCGTCTTCCTCAGATGTGATGGCGAGCATGTTAATGTCCATTCTGGGTCGTCGCTTTCTTTTTTTAGGGTGGCACTTGAGTTCTTCTGATATAGTTGCTGTTTTTTGTTTTTTTCCTTCTTTCTTGATGAGGTAAAAATGAAAGACTGGAGTACTGGGATGATGAAGAGGAGGAGGAGGAAGAGGAGCTCAGACGTCCACCCAGCTCTGCTCCACGATGGCCGTCACCCTCTTCTCGTACTCCCTCTTGTTTTCCTGATACAGCTGTGCAGCCTGACTGTTGGCCGGGCTGTTGGGGTTTGGCTCGTCCAGCAATGACTGGGAGGAGGGAGGAGGAAACACTATTTACACCCACTTTTCTTATCAGCATTAAACACCCATTCTCTTATTGGGGTGGAATATGGAGAAACGTCTTTGTATGCAATGCATTGTGTTCAACTTTAAAATCCCGTTTTAGTTTGAGAACTTTATTTCTTTTCCTTGAACGCATCATTCCAACGATGGCGTTTAGAGGACGTGGGCTAAATGTGGGTATTCGTGTCATATCACGTTTGTAAGATTCTCTTCTAAATAATCCCGTCTCTTAAATACCCATCCATGAAATTAGATCACACTATTGGATCCTCTCCCCCGATAACATGCACCAACATTAAATCGCCTCTCAGCTTTTTCCCGCTCAAGTTTCAACAGAGGAAAGCTTCTTTAGTATCATTATATATATATTATTTATTTAGTCTCTCATCACCGGCGTTCTGGGAACAGAACCCATCAATCATGTATTTAAAGGAAACATCTCCTCTGACACGAGAACCCGTTCATGTTGGAAGAAGTGCAACCCACCTGGATGGAGGTGAGGATGGACGACACGTCGTACGTGGGGCTCCAACGGTTCTGAAGGATGTCTAAACAAATACTGCCGTCTGCGTAGACTAGAGAGAGAGAGAGAGAGAGAGAACATAGATGACAACGTTTCAGCACAATGTCTGAAGCGAGCCGTACATTTCATATTATACATAAAAACATTGTAGGATCTGGTGGAAGCAGCCAATACGGCACATAAGTGATAAATATGAGTTAATAAAGATTGTTTTTGTTGTTTTCTTATAGCAGGGGTCTTGTTTTCCTTTTACTTTATAGTCACCTTAATAGCCAAATGATTAGAAAATAAGATTGTATTTGTTATTTTAATAAATAAATTAAAAACATCTTGACATTGGCAGCTGCTTAGAGATAATGTTATTTAATTCATCTCTCATATCTATTTTATGTTGCTTTGGTAATCAATGGCCAAAATAATATTACAATGCACCTTTTTTTTTTTTTTAAATACATGCATCAACTACAAAACTCCCAAACAGAGGAACGGTGATCCCATATTCATTATTTATCAACACCAATTATTATGAGTTATTATCAGACCTATGACGCATTTTTGTTAATTGTATGTTGGCATAGGCTGCAGTTTGTTTATTAATTAATTAATTTGTTTATAGGCCGACATGCGAGCAAAGGAAACCCCTCCCCTTTTCTTTAAGACAATCCCATCAGTAAAGAAGAATATAAGTAAAGTTTGGAAGCTCGGGTGCGTCACAGACTCGACCTCCTGAATTAATTTCGATGACGGAGGGCGGGAGGAGTCAGAAGAGGGGGAGGGACCTGCTGGGTGGAGGAGGAGGAGCCCAGAAGGCCTCTTTGCCACTTACCATTCGGGTGAAACATTCTGGAGACGAAACGCACTGTGGGAGGCTTGTTTGGGTATTCCTCGGAAAACTCTATCAGCAGCTTAAACGTTCCTGTAGAGAGACAAGGGGGGAGAGGCGGGGAGGGTGTCAGAGAAAGTGAAAGAAAACAATTGCGTTTCTAAAAATAAACAACCGGCTCGACTGGAAAGAGAAGCCAAAACTTCCCCGGAGGGAGAAGTAACGGACGGAGAAGCCCGAGAGGAGGAAACAATGAAGCCTGAGTCAGCGCTTCTGCTGCCGGACCCGAGTCAGAATTACACACGGAACAGGAAAGTGTGAATGTGTGCATTAATGTGTGCATGAATGTGTGCATAAATGTGTGCATGAATGAGTGCATAAGTGTGTGCATAAGTGTGTGCATGAATGTGTGCATGAATGTGTGCATAAATGTGTGCATGAATGAGTGCATAAGTGTGTGCATAAGTGTGTGCATGAATGAGTGCATGAATGAGTGCATGAATGAGTGCATGAATGAGTGCATGAATGAGTGCATGAATGAGTGCCAGCTCCTGCTCTGCATGTGTTATACACCAGAAGTTCATTACCAGCCAATCACTTCTTCTAACGGACGCTCAGCTACTCTGACGTCAGCTGTTTATTTAAAGCGAGCAGCAAGAAACTGTATTTTTGATTATTGTACGTGCTTTTGTGTACTTCTGCATATATGAATATTAGAAGTGATCCTGTGATGCTCCCTGCACCATCCTGCTCTACATCACAGTTTACTTACAAATCAAATAACTTTAGAATGCACTTATTACTCTTATTATAAACAAACAACACTAGATGGCCTTAAATGAAGATGATTTAAACCCGTTTTCAGACTTAAACACATCATTTAGGACTTTTCTCAGCACAACAACCAAACCGCCACCTCGCACTAAAATATCAGAGAAGTTCAAACAAATCCAGAGCTCTGGGATGAAACTCCCACTGGGAGAACTTACCGTCTTCAAACGGTGTTCCCACAGGTCTGGAAAGAGAGAGAGAACGTTAGCATGAGGCCGAGTCCCAGAAGGAAACTATTTACACATTCAGAGTCGGTGTGAAAGCCACCCATTAAAACAGCTGCACCTTTCTAGCAGCTTCCCCTTTGACTTTCAATTAGAGGAGGAACTATTTTAAACCTGCGCGTGACTCTCTGGTTTGTTATTGTTGAGTTTCCAAATCACTCTCTGCTACTGCTTGTCCTCTTGATGTTCTTTTTTTGTTGATTTTAACTTTATTAAAAAACTGTAATTCAAATTGTGTCCTGAATGTGTCACAAACTCCCAATAAAAAGGGTCACAATTGATTTTTTCTTTTCATCCATACTTCCTCCCCTGCCTTGACCCCTGAACTCCATCCCTAACAATATCTCCCAGCATGCCGTTTTCCCCCAGAATGCTTTGCGCCATCAGTACTATTGGAATCACAGTGAGCACAGACGGCAGGGAGCTGGATTAAGAGAATGACTCACCCAAAAATAACTGCGTTCCAAAGCATGATGTTGTTCTCTGACGGGGCTCCGCTCACACCGGTGGGAGGATCTTCTTGAAGTCTGGGACGGAGAGAAAGAAATGCAGGGAGATGGATAAAGAGAGAGAGAAAGGTGTGGTAAAATAATACGGAGAGACATGGAAAGACAGGGAGAAAAGAAAAAGAAATAAAAGGCAGAATGAGAGGCGGAGGTAAATGAGGATGGAACCAGATGAAGGGAAAAAACAAACAAAGATGAGAGAGAAAGAAGAAGGGAGGCAAGGGTGGGAGAGAGCGTGAGGATTTTAATTAACGCCTCGACTGCAGGATAATCATCAGTCCAAACACGAGATGCTGCATCGGCATGACTTCAGCAGACGGCCCATCCTGCCGTTAACACTCATCTCAGAACCACAGAACCCAGACCGGAGGATCAAAGCCCAGAGCTTCAGCCACACGGCCGACCTTCACCTGAGATGACCTCTGGCTCTCCGGATCACAGACAAATGTACGATCCTTGAAAAGAAATGGCTCCCTTCAATTAATGTGTGTGTTTTGTTGCTCTTCGTCGCTGATCTTAGTGAAACACAGAGGACCGAACCTGGAGCCCAGATCCATAACGCTGTGTCCTCTGTTCTTTTCCCCAGAAAGAGAAACTAAAACAATCTGGTGCAGTGATGCGTTCTACATTTGCAGCAGAAAGGCCGGTGTTCTCGGAATAAGAAGAAGAACTGGGCACTCGAGCAGGGACTCAAACTACCAACAACATTAACCCACAAAGAAATGTTCTGAAATGATGTGTTGATTATGCCAGAAAAACAATATCCAAATTGTAGGAGCTCAATTAGTTGTTATATATTTTTTTATGTTTTTAAAAAAACATGATGTCCCATCCTACAAATCATATTCTACATATTTTTGTTTGGCACAGATCCTCACAAACAAATCCCACCTCAGACATCATGAATCATTTCACAACATCTGTCAAATCAAAGATACATTTTTCCAAAATCATTCAGCTCTGATGTTTCACAAACAAATGTAAAATAATTGTGAAAACTGTCAAGAGGTAGTAGGAACACAACCCAAAAAGTCCACAACAGTGTTGTATAGAAACAGAGAAAAGTAAAGTAAAGTAAAAAGATTCAGGCATCACAAAAAATGGAAGTTGACAAAAATGGTATTAACGATTAATTGATCATCAAAATAGTAATAACACTGTTAGCTGTCAGCACTGTTGTGGACCTTTAAATATTTGGCAGTTTCAAATTCTTCATACTTTTTGGTTTTCTAATTGACTAGGAAGTGTCCTTCACAAATCATCGTCGCACAACCACAACTAATAATAACTAATAATCATTCATGAAAACAATCATTAGCTCAGGCCCCACAAAGGAAAAATGGCCCGGAGCGGTTGGACTGACTCAGTGAAGCACAACAACCTGCCCAGTAGCAAAGACGACAACAAATCAAAAACACACAACATGATTGTGAAATGAAGTTTTCCGACGGGTGGAGCTCTCTGCTGCTGGAGGAGATGCTCCACTCGGCTTCACCACAACACAGACCGGTGCTGCTTCACTCGAAACGAGAGGATTACAGATCAGTCTGCAGACGGCAGGTTAGGGGAAGTAGTGACGCAGCGTGGGCGCTCTGGGACGCGATTAATTTAATAATCCATTGATATTCAAGTTATTTATCGTGAAGAAGAAAGAAAAAGCTACGTGAAGACGTTGGAGAAAGCAAATGAGAGAACGGTTGGTGGCTTTTTTCTTGACCCACAAAAAAAAGAAATTGCGGGTTTTCTCTCATTTTATAGCATTTAAATGTTTGTCATGTTTTTTATTTAAATCATTGGAATTTAAGGTTGGAGGTTTTTGGACTGTGAGGACATCCCTTTGGAAGTGTTCACAATGTTCTGACATTTTACAGGATTGATAATTAAAATGTACTCGTCAGTTGCAGCCAGAGAATAATTCCTATTATAATAACAGTGTAATCAAGGTAAATATCCAACAGTGAAGTCAGCAAACATACACAACTTGTTTGACTACAGTCTGCTAGAAATGATCTAGTTTAGCGAGTCCAGACATCTGCAGATACAGAATGACAACTAAACGTCATTATAAAGCTACTGAAGTAGAGCGAGGAGCAATAATAGTAGAGGAGAAGAAGAGTATAAGGTGACGGTTGTTGGTTTCACTCTAGAGTTACAGCGACACTTTATCCAGCTTCAACGGCTGTTCTTAGTAGAAGAGCTTAGAACTTCTTTTCACTGACAGGTGTGTGTGTGTGTGTGTGTGTGTTTGTAAATAACACACACACGCCATATGGAGCAGGGCAACAGATTGAGAATGGCAAGTATTACAAGAGACCCACCTTTGCCAGGTGTGACTCTCATGCGACACATATTGTCCTCACAATCACACGTTTGATAAACAAAAAAAAAATATATATATAAAGCATTAAAAAGCATAATAAAGCATTAAGAAGAGGTGGCACATATCAAGCCATCTTCAATATTGAGCAGAATGACCCATTGGCCCCACATAAGGGGTTGTGCAACACCTGGGAGCCACGTTGCTGCCAAGAAGTGTGTGTGTGTGTGTGTGTGTGTGTGTGTGTGTGTGTGTGTGTGTGTGTGTGTGTGTGTGTGTGGACTAGACTGCGGGGTAATCAGGACACATCTCGGCCCATCTAGCTCACAATCAGGGCCATTAAAAGGCCAGACAACCGGTCTGCTGAATCTTTTATCCGAAAAATCTACCGTGCGATAACTCAGCCGTTGGTAGCTCACAAACAAAAAAACAATACGTCATTTTTCCTGGCTAGAAAACATTAACAACCCTACAACTGCCTTCATCTGATATCGTCAAAAAACTATTTAAAATGCACAATAATTCACCTGCCAAGCACACACACACGTCACGTAAAGCCACAAAACACAAAGCCGAACGAGTTAATGTCACAATAAGTCGGAGCCACAGCGTTAAAGACAACATTATCCGAAAAGGAGCTAACGCTAAGCTAACTGAGCTAGCTACCGAAACGCTGCTAGCTAAACACACACACACGGGTATGAATATAAATATATATATCAAACCGTTGCGGTACCTTTTAAAATCTCTCATAAGCCGTCTCCTTGCCGGTGTCGACATTATATATATATTTTAAACAAACTAAAGCAGAAGACGATCCGAAACCGAAATCCGGTGTTTCTTCTTCTTCTACTTCTATTTCTTCTTCTTCTTCTTCTTCTTCTTCTTCTGTTCCAAAACAACTGGCTAGCTCGCCGTTTCTGGTGACGTCAACGCTGGCCGGCGGAGGTACCGCCCTCTTTGTTAAAACGTAAGGACCATGTCGGCGAAAAAAATAAATGTTGATTATAATATGAAATGTGCAAAGAAATCAGGGGAAATATTTCCAGCACATACCGATAAATAATAAAAAAATAAGATTAAAACAATTACATTACATAAACAAACAAAATGAATATATATATGATATAGTATAACATAATACATATATTGTAATACATATTACATATATATAAATATAATATATATTATATTATATATATTATATATAATATGTATTTTTTTAAATATATATATATAATATCATTGTTTATTGAAGTGAATAGTGCAAACACACAAACAATATTAATTTAAAGTATTTCGATGATCGAGGTCGAGATCGAACTTTTTGATAATTGATTCTTCAATTCTCTCGGTTGCGAGAATTTGCTGCTTCCATTTGCTTTTGTGATAATAAAATCCATATTTGAATGGATGTTTTTAACTATTTACTTCTTTACTTCTGTATTTTCCCCTTTTATATTAATCAGTGAAAATAGTTGTCAGCTGCAGCCCAAATGTGTTCTGCTGTAATTTTGCATTTTCCTCTTGATTGAATACGATGACTAAAGCAGAAAAAAACAGAAGGATGCTAACAGCTTCATTGCACTATTTTGTGGCTTCATTGGCAGTAATCACATTATTTGAGCATGTAAAGCATCTCGTAAAGTTACTGCAGACTTCATTGTCTCTTCCTCTTAGACTTTGAAAAACAGCAGATTGTTGTAGACATCGACCCTTTGAGTTTCACACTGAGCTATAGTTGAAGTGCTGGTCCCGCTGCAGGGCTTCTGCAAAATCCCACTCAAAGCTTCAGCACATATAACTGTCTATTTAATCCAGTTTAATCGTTCTCTTGGCCGTTTCCCCCGAGCGGCTATCAATAGGCCCGCTGGCCTGCTAGCGGGTCGGTATTGAGAGAATGTAGGTCACGGGCGGACAAAGGTGGCCGGGCAGCGGCGGTGGTCTCTGCTGGATCCCCCAAGGGCCAGGAATGAAAAGCATGCTCTTTATGCAAAATACATTTACATGATGCTCTCGGGGGAGGAAACAGGTTTATTTATAGGGGAACTTGGGAGGCTGATGAGGGCTGAGAAAGCGTGTGTTCTGTATTTCTCAGTCTGGCTGCAGCCATCGTGGTCACGTGCACGCTCAACAAGCAGGAAGGGAGGGCGTGTCTTCACTGAGCTCAGGTGCTTTTAATAGAAAGTCAGAGAAATGTTGCAGAGTTCTCCTCGTCTCTCCCTCTCATAGTAAACTGTATCTGAAACACGATGTTGCAGTATAGGGAGATTTTAACTGCATTAATAGCGTATGAAAAAAAGAAAGGTGCAGTGCGGAGGATTTGGCGACATCTAGCGGTGACATCTAGCGGTACAGGTAATAAATATATACATATGAAAAAATATATATATACATATTATTTTTCGTCATATATAATTCATTATCTGATTTAATTGATACAAATTTAGGATAGGAATATGTCAAAAAATTGTATTAGTATTTAAAAATATCAAAGTAATTCAATGGCATTTCAAATACATGGAGAAAAGAGATGGTATACAAAATGTAAAAAAGTAATTACAAAGTATTAGACGTAAAGTGTTCGTAGTATATGGAAAAAACGTGAAAAAATTCAGAGTATGAGTCATTAAAAAGTAAAGCCATTTTGTCGTAAAAATAAATCATAATATAGGTCATACACTTTCAAAGTATTGTCATAAAGTCACATAGAGTACATCATAAAGTCTTTGAAAAGGCATAATAAAAAGTAATTTTATTTAAAACTTAACTACTTGGTCATAAAAGGTTTTACATTTAAATAAAAAGTCAGTTGTAGAAAGAGAAATCTAGAATCATACTTTTAGGATTATTTCAGTGAAATCTGTAGAAAAACAATACATACAAAAATCATAATTCCTCTTTAAGTCTCATATATAATTTTCCTTGCCAGTTATATTCTTGTTCTTAGATAATTTCACTTACCAGCCCCTGAAAGAGAGCATCCCAAAGCATTCAAATAGGGGTCGTTGATGACCTTTGACCCCTGTGACCCCTGTGACCTCAGGCCGGGCCAAGTTTGTCTTTTATCCATTTCAGTCGTCAGAGACGTGGAAGTTGAAGCGGATCCCCTCCGGCAATCAATACTTTGTCAACATTTAAACTGGATTGTAACATTTTAAAAACATTTAAACTGGATTGTAACATTTTAAAAACATTTAAACTGGATTGTAACATTTTAAAAACATTTCAAAGAGCAAAACTAAATCAAACAAAAGAAACAAGATATATTTCATTCAGAAATAATCACAGACGCCAGCATTTTAGGTTTTTTTGTCCGTTTTGTGTTTTTTTTTTCTTTATTAAAAGGAAAAGCATAATTACTACAAATTACAAATAACACTAATAGCGAATCACATCAGCCTACAAAGCAGATATTATGAATATTAAATGTTATAATACAAGATCTTATTCAAGTATTTTACATTTTTCCATTTTATATATTTTTTTGTTCCTTTTTTCCTTGTTTTCATCTTTTTTTCCTCATGACAAGCCTAGGATATAGTAATGCAATGAACTATTTTAACGGTTCATATACAGTTATTTCTTATTCATATGGCTTTATGGAATTTTGTCCTTTTTTTTTCTCAAATCAGTCTCCAGACATCCAAAACCAGCCGTATTCCTCTGAGCATCACAACCCCCAGTCGGCCTCTTTTCCTCCATCACTCATCCCGCCAGTGTCCAGGTGGAGGCTGCGGCGCCCCCTAGTGTTCGTCTGGACAGCTAGCAGCAGTTCTGATCGAGAAGGCTGAAAACTCCCAAAGCACCTGAATCCCCCGTCTCCACCCTTAAAATTGTCCGGTGGCAGGTAAACACCCCGTTAGAGGGAGAGATCATGTGAAGGCCCTTCACCTCCCCCTAGTGGCGGACTGCTGCATCTGCATCTCCACACACACACACACACACACACACACACACACCAGTTCAACCAGTCAAAAGGCGTCCCTGTTTTTTGGGGGGAAACAGAGTTTCCTCTTTTCTGGATAATTTCTGGTCACTCGTCATTTCTTAAGAACATCCAGTGAACACTGAGCGTCTGAAACAGATCCAAATCTCCCTGAAGATAAACGCAACAAAACATTAAAATAAAAACACAAGTACAGCTTTGCATTATTATCGTCGATGTGGATTTAGAGGAAGAAAGTGAAACGTTGACAGGAGCTCGACTGAATATTTTACGCAAAACAGAGGACCAAGACCTTCTTTTACAGTTTGATCAAAAAACAAATTTAAATAAAATTGTCAGGCTTTTTTTTTTTTTACTTCTCCAAACTCTTTAGTTCCTTTAAATGCATTTAAAAATGATTGACAGGAGCCGAAAGAAAACATCCAAGTGGGTCGTTACAATTCTGAATTCTTAAATTTAAACTCTTAAATTTAAACTCCCTCGACCTAAAACACTCTGAAAGCTCACAGGTTTAGTTTTCACACCCGCTGACGCCCCGATGGCAATTTTACCTTTTGTGTTAAGTTCCTGTTCCTGGGAAAAAAAAAAAAAAAAAAAAAAAGCCCGATACAAACCTCCCATCATAACAACAACAACAACAACGCTAGAAACACTGCAAATTGAAAAATTAAACAGCATTTTTAAAAAGATAAATCATGAGAACATTAAAGAGAAAAAAAAGAAGAAAACGTTAAAGAATACGTTCACGTTTTTAAGGCAAATATATAATCTGTTCTATAAACAATAAAACAAGTAGCAGGGAGCTGCGGTCGCCTCTTCATCTTCAAATTCACATTTTACACGAGCGGCAGAAGAAAGAAATGAGCCGCCATGCTGTGTGTGTGTGTGTGTGTGTGTGTGTGTGTGTGTGTGTGTGTGTGTCATCTGTACCTGTGTGCGGCTACACCCGCCTGTGTTCATGCCTGTAACTGATGTGTGCCTCCGACCGAGAGCTCCGGTTTAAACACTGCAGGCGGGTGTCTGAGGCCCCGCCCCCTCCCCCTGCCCCTCCCCCCACACCTGTACGACAGAGCTTCTTTCAAGTAATCCAGATTGATGACTTCAGGCCGGATGGATGAACGGATGGATGGCGGCTCAGGGGAAGAAACAGGAAATGATCCCTCCCTCCCAACTCTGCCCACCCCAGTGTTTTGGTTTTGGGGTGGGGGATGGGAGGGGTGGGGGATGGGGGGGGGGTCAAACTTCCACCAGGTTTTTGTTTCAGCACAAAAAAAGCCACAACTTTGCAAAAAAAAAATAAGATAAACAGGGAAGAATTACAGGACTTGTAACAGACCGAATGACACTTGGAAGACAGTTCAGGAAAAGTGACTGAGTGGAGTGAGGAAGAGGAGGAGGAGGAAGAAGAGGAGGCAGACAGCCCCACCTAGTGGCCTCTGCTGGGAAACGGGTGAGCGGATACGTGGATGATTGAGCTGTACAGTGGACAGTAAGGTGGCGGGCACAAGAAGCAGTAAAACCATTAAAATAAGGCAACTTTCAACGATCGCGTCCATACCGAGGGAAGTCTCTTCTTTTTTTTGTATCATTTGGTTCTTTTAATAATTTCCCCCCCTCGACGTTCAGCCATAAAAGTAAAATCAAATATTTTTTTGTGTTTTTAAACCCCTCATCCGAGCACTCCGGGGTCTTCGGGGATGAAAACGTCGGCCGCTCGGTTCAAACCGCTTTGGGTCCGGTTGGATGTCGAGAGCAGCGTTTTTTTTTTTCTCTCCTCCTCCCTCCAGACGCTCAACGCTGTTCAAACTATTCCCGAGTCCGGCCGTCTCGCTCCACACGCCGAAGAAAAATAATAATCATTAATCTGAGATCTGGAGGGGAGGAGGTGGTGGAGGGGGGGTCCCAAATGCCTCTCAGCCAGCAGGACCGTGGTGGTCAAAGGGGGCGGGTCCAAGTGGAAATGTAGGGCATAAAAAAAAAATTCCAGGGTAGTTAATCACCACAAAGCCGTCCACCGAGTGGACCGGCAATGATTCCTACAGCAAAAACAAATAAACTACAAAAAGAGTTTCACACCCTTCTTTGTCTCAAGACAAAAAAAAAAAAATCTATTTGTTCTCTCAAAAATCAAACTAATAAACCATAGCCATATTAATTAATTGCCTTCTTTCTCATTTAAAAGTCGCTGTAGGGGCGTAAAAAATAAAAATAAAATAAGGACTCATGCTTGAGTGAAGAACTGGACACCCCCCCCCCCCTCCTGTGGCACAGAACCGGCGACTTGCAGACGTGGTTGAGTGGATCCATGTGAGCCGGCGTGTTGGTGGAGTTACTTCAGGGTCTTGGCATCTGGCGCGGGGTCGGCGGCCTTCTGGCTGACGGGTTTGGCATCGTCCTTGGCTGCGGGGCCCAGGGTGAAGGGGGCGGGGCCCGAGCTGGCCTGGCTCTGGGGCCGGCTGGAGGGCAGAGAGGGGTGGCGGCGGCGACCGTCCCCGCTGGACGAGTGTCTTCTGCGGCCTCCTTCCTCCATCGGCGGCTGGAAGAGAGAGAGAGAGAGGGGGGGAACAGGGGCGGAGGTGAAGAACAGTGATGACACGCTCAACACCGTCGGATAAAAAGGTCAGCAGTAGATGGCTTAGCTTCCACGCTAATATACGGATATATATACAAATATATATATATAAAAATAAATATATATATATATATATATATAAAAAGAAAGAAAAATATAGAAAAAATATTTAAAAAATATATATAAATAATATAAAAATAAATATATAGAAAAATAAACATGTATATAAATACATTTTTATGAATATATCATTTTTTATAAATAAATATAAACAAATTTCCCTTTTCAGATTGCATAAGAAACTTTAATAATACACTATAAACCTGCACTCTAAATACCAAGGTTACCAGGTTAGATTTTGAGACTTCAGCATCTTTGAGTACCATGATAAGTGTTTTATGAATAAAAAGCATTAATATTACTACTCACGTCAATTCTGAAATCTTCCAGACGTTTGAACTTCCTCAGGTACTCGTGCAGCTTGGGGTCGATCTCCAAGGTCTTGGCTTTCGAGTATTTAAGGAACGCCCAGAACTTCTCCAGTCCGTACAGCTGGCCTGAGAGGAGTGAAAGAATTTACCAGAAACTCCCGACAAGCGAAATAAAACTACGATCGCTTCGTTTATTGGTGCCGGTTCCTCACCGGCTTCGTAGTCTTTCGTTGTCTCCTCCTGGAAGTCCTTGAAGATGTCCGGCCTGAACTTCCTCTCCAGACCATAGCTGTAGTACCTGAACAGGCACTCCAGTCCGTACCTGCAACACGTTATATATGTATATATAGGATATAAAAATGATATATTCAGCATTTTTTGTTGTTGCTGTAACTTATGTCTCAAAAGCAGAGTTATGAATCTAAACCCTGAGGGTGGTGTACCTGTATCCTTCCTTCCCGTCCTCGACCACCAGCTGTCTGAACTCCTCGTACATCTTCCTGTTGAAGTGATCGCGCAGGAAAAACGACCAGAAGCGGAAGAGCGTGTTCATCTCCTGCGATTGGCCGATTCCCAGCCTCTTTCGCTCTGATTGGTGGAGAGGAGAGAGAGTAAGTTCACAGGTGTACCGAGAAAAACAAGACCAAAGAAAGAGTAGAATAAAGAGTGTGTGTGTGTGTGTGTGTGTACCGTTTAGGCAGCGCCGGCGGTACTTGTGGTAAACGTGTTGCGTGAAGCCGTTCTCTTTGAGCAGCTCATGTGACGGGTGCTGGAACTTGGGGAGCGACTGAGGCGTGAGGCCCACGTTGCCCAGGGCGGGGGTGCCCTCTGAGGGGCTGGCGGTGGAGCTGCTGGAGACGGGGACGAGGAGGAGCATCAAATATTACTTTACTATCATGAATGAGAACCAAAACCTTTGTTTCCAGTGAGACATTAATTACTTTATAATCACAAACCTTTAGAGTCGGCTGCTATAATTTAAGGGTTTATTCAAACATCTCAAATGTACGTTATTTCCAGTTAGAATAAATAGAAACACTTTAAAACTGAATAACCGGAGGAGTTAAACGTCCGGCCACTAGGTGCCGTCTCACCTGACGGAGGCCGTGCGGGAGCGGTGCTCCCTGGAGTCCATCACCCAGCCGACGTGGCACTCCATGGGCGGGTTGGAGCTGTGCCGGGTCTTCCTCTTCCTCGGCGTCTGAGAGGATGAGGAGACGCGTCACATGGTTAGCATACAGAAGAGCCACCAGTGTGGTTTCTTTATCTCCTTCAACAGGGGGGCCGCGACCCCTAGGGTCAATACTAAGCTATTCAAATAATACTCATGTATTCATTTATATTTTACATAAAAAATAATATATTTTAAAACGTCAATTTGAATAGCAATATTACATTTTTTTGTAATACAAAAATATAAATAAAATTATATATATATATATATATATATAATAAAAATATTTTTAATAAAAAGAAAAAATACATATATATAAAAAATATGATATATATAATTAAAAATACATATAATAAAAATATATATGATAATAAATTCAATATTGCTATTCAAATTTACATTTTTATTTAAAAAATGTATTTATCTTTACTATATATTGGATGCATGTTAATGTATTTAAAGACATCTTAAATTAGTGGGAAAAAAATTTGGGGAAAAATGTATAAAAAACATAACATTTTCACTCTGCCCTAAACCCTTAAAACCAACGGCCCCTCCCACAAAGCGACGGCGGCCGTCCTACCTTGGCATCCACGGGCCGACTCTCCTTCACCACCGGGTAGAAGCGCGGCGTCATGGTCTGGTCCTTCCGGTGAGGCGTTCGAGGCGTGCGCGGCGTCCGGGCGCTGCGGTAGTTGGGCGAGTCGGGAACGGTGGTCGGGAGCGAGCGAGCTATCGAGGAGGGCTCGGGGGCGCCGAAGAGCTTGTTCGCCAAAGCGTCTGTGGGGACTGAAGACGAGGGGAAATTAACACAAAATATATAGATCTCTGCATAAACTGAATGAGAGAAATGTTTCTCAGAAAATAAATTGTCCCCAATAAAGTATCCAGTTTTTTTTTCACAAAACCCCTTTGAGTAATCTAAGCAGCTTTTGGTGGGGCAACTCACTCTGCTGGGGTTTGGGGGGCGCTGGAGGGACTTCCTGATTGGGGTCCACTGGGGGTTCAGGGGTCAGGCAGTCAAACTCCTCGCGGGTGATCAGGTGGACCTTCTTGAAGTTCTCCACCTCTTGCTGTAAAAACATTAAAAACAGAGAAAACAGGTGTTAATATGATGGAAAATAGAGAAACTAACATCAAAAAACTAATTTAACACATTTTCAGACTCAATAAAACTCACAAAACTGTTCTAAAATCGCTGAAATATATATAAATAAATAACCAACGCGTCCACCATCAACGGACCTCATCTGCAGGAATCGGGACATTAAGACGCAGCAGCAAAACATGGCCGCCAGCAGCAGCCTCTTCACCTTCATGCTGCCGTCTGATCTGACTCGAGTCAAGCGGACCAGCTGGGTTACACACGACTAACTCCTCCTCTTCCTCCATTTAAAACATCACAGTCGACCATCCTCACTCACGCTCTCATTCCTCCACCAAGTGTCCTCAGAGCTCCGAGCGGCCATCTTTGCCTCCACACCCCCTCTCGCAGGCCCGTCGGCTCGATTCCCTTCAGGCCGAGGCCTCGTACGCTGGGGGTTTATTTATAAACAAGCCTCCCGTTTCCACACGCAGCTGAACTCGTGCCGGCGAGCACGTGAAGGTCCTCACAATGAGGTAAACAATGGAGGTAAACAATGGAAACAACAACACAACAAACCCCTCCCCCTCTAGAAGCAGCTGCACCGACTGGTTCGGGGCAGAACCGCCGGCAGCCGTTCAGACGCAGCCTGGAAGCCGTCAGAAGAGCTCGAGTCACGGTTACTTTGTTTCAATGCGCTTTCCAGGAGGTCATGTGACCCCGAAAACTCTCCACCAACACTCAGGACTCAGCCAGAACACCTGAGTCCTTTCTCTAAATATAGAATATTAATGTAGCCAAAGATAAAAGCTACGTCTCACATTTAATCAATATGATAAATCAATCAATCAATATAGGACCTCACCTTGATGGGGAACAATCACTCATAAAACCATTAAAACCAGTCTCTCCCTTCGAGGGTGAACAGTCCCACTGAAACCAGTGCTGACCTCAATGGTGAACCATCACTCATAAAACCAGTTCACCTTGATGGTGAACCATCACTCATAATCCCACTGAAACCAGTACCTTGATGGTGAACAATCCCATTGAAACCAGCTCACCTTGATGAACATCACTCATGAAACCATTAAAACCAGTACCTTGATGGTGAACCATCACTCAATCCCACTGAAACCAGTACCTTGATGGTGAACAATCCCATTGAAACCAGCTCACCTTGATGAACATCACTCATGAAACCATTAAAACCAGTACCTTGATGGTGAACCATCACTCAATCCCACTGAAACCAGTACCTTGATGGTGAACCCTAACCCATGAAACCAGTACCTTGATGGTGAACCCTAACCCATGAAACCACTGAAACCAGTACCTTGATGGTGAACCCTAACCCATGAAACCAGTACCTTGATGGTGAACCCTAACCCATGAAACCACTGAAACCAGTACCTTGATGGTGAATCCTAACCCATGAAACCACTGAAACCAGTACCTTGATGGTGGCGTACTCGGGCTCGTAGGTGTCGTCCCACAGGTCCTGCTCGTAGTAGAACAGCCCGTCGTTGATGACCTTCACCAGCTCCCCGGTGAGCTTGGAGCGTGAGGTGTGGTGGCCGGTGCGGTCGCCGCCCGGGTGCTTCCTCAGGTACGGCGGCGTCTGCGTCACGATGAGGATCTTGTTCACGTCGTGGTCGTCGATCTCGCCGTCCGTCTCCTCGTCCGACCAATCGGTGAAGGTGTTGCGCCGCCCGTCCATCTGCTGCATCTCCTCGTCGAACATGAAGTCCAGCTCCTCTGGCTCGTCGGGCTCCGCCCCCACCTGGAGAGGAGGAGGAGATCACCGTGAACACAGGACTAATAACGGAGCTAATTGTATGGTGTTGGAAAATAATGGTTTTAGTGCTCCTAGTGAGAGCTAGAGAGTTTACATTGGAGGGTCAAGACAAATAAATAACTCTGTATGGATTATCAAATATTGAATGGATGACACTGTATGTACTACACAAATGTATTAATTAGAATTATGAAATGTATTGAGTGATTGTGGAAGGAATCCTGAAAACATCAGGAGCCCACAAACAGTTACGCAGCCTGAAGATTGGAGCAGATAGATAAGGAGGACGTGCTCAGGAATGTGAGAGGGGGTTTGGGTTGACCAACACCTAAAGGACGAGGTCTTGTCCAATCAATGGACTGGAAGAGAGACTAGCCAGAGGAAGGGGGGCTGACCCCAAACCTGGCGAAGCTGAGACATTGTGAGAACATCAGCAGATCTCTGGGTGCCTTCTGCCGGGCAGGTATGTATGGGTCTGCTGCCCGGTGGTGGGGGGGGGGGCACTGGATCTCTGTCTCATGGGATTTCTCTCTCCCATGGGATATATTTGTATATATTGTGTAGTTATTAGTGTGATTCATTTTGAAATGCTGTTCATCATCTTTTTATTAAATCAATTTTTATTATAACTTTCTGCATCTGGGACTTCTCTTCACACAACCACCCAAAGATTTTTGAACTTAACAATGGACAGGTTATCAATTAATCAATTATCAAAATGCTGCGGCTCCAGCGCCTCAAATGTGAGGATTTTCTGATTTTCTCTAGTTCATATTATTGTAAATTGAGTTTTTGGACTGTTTGTCTAAGAAAACTTTAATTTTTAAGACACAAAATTACAATTTGACAAATTAATAACTGATAAAAATAATTATTCTTGGCAGAAAAAAGAAAAAAATATTTGGAGGATAAAATGAAATAAGTTTTCTTCCTCACCTTATTCCCTGTGGGAGCCGAGGAGGGCGAGGATCCGGGCGGCGGCACCGGGGAGCGGGCCGAGTCGTCCCTTTCCTTCTGCAACGAGGGGGCCTTCATCACGCAACAGAGGAGGAGGAAAAGTTATGAAAAGAAGTGAATGGATCCAGGAGTGACACCAACATGACACGTTAAGGATGAGATGGGACAGCTGTTAGAAAAAAAACACCCATAAAATGACTAAAAAGAAGAAATCATTTAATAATCACACATTTTTTAAATTGTACTAAAAAGGCACTTTTCTCTGACTTCCTCATAACATGCTTCTGCTGGCAAGCGACCCACAATGCACCAGGCTCTATATTCTGAATGAAAGTCACCTTCTCCGCGCTGACCTTGGGTCTGGCCGGGGACGGTCTGGGCCTCTTCTTGACCTCGATCCAGCACTCGGAGTCCAGGTCGGGGAGGCTGGCAGAGAGGCCCTTGGGCATCGTCTTGAGGTTGGAGGAGTCCAGTTCGCTCCTGCCGCGCTGCTTGGCCGGCGTGGAGGACCTGGGCGAGCCTGCGGAGAGGGAACCCGTTACAGGACTGCTGAAGAACCAACAGAACGTGGACCCGCGAGCCCTCCAGCCGGTGCCACCGCTCACCTGGGGGCTCCTCGGCCGGCTGCCTCGGGATGAACTCGGCGCAGTTGATGAGCTGCGAGAAGTCGGTGGGGGTTTGGCTGAGCGTGGCCAGGCCCGGCAGGGGCCACTTCTCCGGGTCCACCTTCCGGCGGATCTTCATGTCGATCACATCCACCTCCGTGCTGTTCTTGAGGGCCTGAAGATTTGATAAAGAAATATGATAATTAATCATCTTTCAATGGATCGCTACAGAAGCATTTATATATACAAGTCAAGTGATATTAAATATTAAAATGCTGAGATCAGAGTTGTGAAAGTTCTCCTCATTGTTCAGTCAGAGAAGAGACATGAAGATCTCATCACGTCTGCAGCTCGCTGGGAATTACCCAGAATTATTATTATTATTTTTTTTTTTTTTAGAGATTTACATAAGATTGACGCACTAGAAGCTGAGTCAGCAGTGTGAAATAGTTTCCACTTCCTGTGTGGTCGAGGTCCACCCACCACTTTCTAAAGTGATTAACAATTATATTGTTTGTCAAATCCATGCAAAACCTAAATAATAAAATATAAGTGCATTTGCCAAAATGTAAAAACAACTTCAGAGTTAATTCTTGGCGATTTCAAAAAAATTACTCGTCAGTACAATTCCCCCCAAATCTTGAATTAATATCGAGCCCGTTTCGGCCCAGTTATAAACGCTCTCACCTCCATGATGAGGTTGACGTCGGTGGTGAGAGCCTGAACTCGGTGGAAACTGGCCACGAGGCCGATGGGCAGGAAGCCCTCCTCGTCCATCTTCCTCCGCAGGAAGAAGTCGCGCTCCAGGTTGTCCAGACTGAAGTAGTACTCACTACAGGTACGCAGGGAGGGAGGAAAACAAGCACATAAATCAGCTGTTTAGAGAAAGAAACAAGTCTGGCAACATTGTTGCAAGTAGGGCAAGCAAATGTAAACAAAGAAAATACTGGCAACATTGTTGCCTTGCTTTTTGTGCCTCGTGGAGCCGAATGTCTGATCCAAACCAGAGTGTCTGACGGGGTTTCAAAGTCTTCCAGTAACTGGATGCACACTTGAGCTGAAGGGCACCGAGTGCACACAAGGAAACAGTCAACGCCAAAGTTAGGTGCCAAAACAGAAAAACTACCACCTCGACACGGTGAGATGTCTTCATCGGCCAGAATGCAGGCCTGCTGCGGTCGGGGAAGGGGCAGAATTTAGTGACTCCTCTGGTTGTATAGAAGTCTATGCTTCATGTGTTAAAGCTGCATTCTCTCTCCTGACCACCAGGGGGTGACTCCTCTGGTTGTATAGAAGTCTATGCTTCATGTGTTAAAGCTGCATTCTCTCTCCTGACCACCAGGGGGTGACTCCTCTGGTTGTATAGAAGTCTATGCTTCATGTCTTAAAGCTGCATTCTCTCTCCTGACCACCAGGGGGCGACTCCTCGGGTTGTATAGAAGTCTATATAAATGACTCTACTTCTCTCTTGATGTATTCCCTCAGTAAACACTGTAAACATGAGTTTATGTCTCAATCTCTAGTTTCAAGTCTTCTTCAATACAGCATGATGTTCATTTAGTAAATTATGCTCATTTAGAGTCAAACAGACCATAAAGCAGGGGAGGCTTTAGGGGCGGGGCTACAAGGTGATTGACAGGTCGACACCATATGGCTTCCATGCTGAGATCAGAGTTGTGATGGTTCTCCTCATAGTTCAGTCAGAGAAGAGACATGAAGACCTCATCACCTCTACAGCAGGTCTGGCCGACCCCACAGAAGAAGAAGCTCAACTCACATCTGCTTCTTGATGTAGTCCTTCAGCAGGTCCTGGTCGGCGGAGAAGAGGTCGTTGCTGCTCATGTTGTCGTAGTAGTAGGTCACTGTGTTGCCGAACTTCTGGGCCAAGGGGCCGTCCTTCCCCTCGTAGGACTTGTAGCCATAGTGGTAGTCATAGTGGCCTTGACGGGACAGAATCACATCAGGTCAAACCTCCAAAAACAAGCTAAAGATCACAAACGCACAGTTTTCTGAGCGAGAGCTGCCAAAACCAACAGGCCTCCTTCTCGGTCCAAAACCCCCCGGCTGTTACTGCACTTGTGTTTGTTTCCACTGAAGACAGAGGGTCCAGTTTAGGGTCACCTGCCTAAAGAAGATTGACCTTTAGGAGTTAAGCTATAGCAAGCTACACGTTTGTTTAACCCTTTTAAAAGTATTAGTCGTTAGCCGTTTGCATTTTAAATTTCATCAAAAGTAAGGCTTCTGTCACGTGTTACGTAACATAATGGAACAAAAGAAAATATTCTACATAAATACATGGTTCACACAATATTAACTGTGGAGAAATGTTTTGTTCACGTTCCAGAAAAGTTTGTTTGTGTTCATGTATTCAAATTTGATAAAAACAACTATTTATGAAAATCCTTTTATTTTATTATGGTTTATGGACGTGCATAACCTTTTAGCTGAAGCTAAACAGATAATGTAGCTTTAAATAACAAGGTTCAAAGGGTTAATGGAGGGAAGGAGCAGTTTGCCTCCAAGCTGAGATCAGAGTTGTGAAAGTTCTCCTCATAGTTCATTCAGAGAAGAGACATGAAGATCTCATCAGGTCTGCAGCTCGAATCCTGTCTCTTACCTTTCACAATAAAAGCCCAAGACATTTACACAATGTGCCACTATATACCGGTTTTAAGGGATAAAATTAAGTATTATGCAGTTTTGCGTCTTTGATAGGCCTTTAAAATTGCAACATTGTGTCATTCGTCGTCCGTACAGAACAATCGGAACCTTTTATTGAAAGTGTTGCAACTGTTGCAAATCTGTGTTGCTCCATGTTGCTACATTCACGTATTCGTGCCGTTTATCCAGCACGCCCTTCGTTTTGTAAAAGCCTTTAATGTAACTTTTGTGTGCTATAAAAAGACTTGTCTCTTTAATCTTGTGCTTCAGTTTAATAGAGTATTAATGTCCCGATGAACACTGGGGAGGACGTGAACTGGGACGAAGAAAAGACAGCAGCATTGTGTCAGGAAACAAAGAGAAACGCTCGTCTTTCAACGGAAAAACCACAGACATACCTCGGCCTCCTCTGCCTCCTCGTCCCCGGCCTCTTCCTCTTCCGCGACCGCGACCTCTGAACCCTCCGCGGAACGGCGCTCCCTCGCTCTTCACGCTGGACACCTCGTCGTGGTCGTCGCGCCACTCGCGCTCGTACTTCTGACTGTGCCAGTCTGCAGGAGGGCGAGAACAAGGACCGTCACGTCAGGAGCTTGAAGGATTATCACCGGTTTGTTTTTTTAATCTCAAACGTCCTCTGAGACGGAGACACGCGTTAACTTCCTGTGACAGATGTCTTTATCCTGTGCATTCAAACAGCTGAGCTATCAAAGCAGAAGTAGCAGGTCAAGAGGAGCGCCCGCCGCTCGTCCACTTCCTGCCGAGTCTCTCACACACACACACAGAGCGAGAGAGAGACAGAGCCACACAGACAGACAGAGGAGAGAGCGACGGAGAGAGAGAGAGAGAGAGAGGAGAGCGCGAGAGCGAGAGAGAAAGAGAGAGACACAGACAGACAGACAGCTCGGTGAGCACAGACTGACCTCTGAGGTCGTTCCGGGCGTTGGGGGGCAGTCGGGGGTTCTCGTTCTGCCGGCTGTTGTTTCTGGAGGCCGAGCGCTCACGAGGACCCTCGGACTTCACCTCGATCATCAGGGGAACCCACTTCTGCTTGTTACCTGTTGGGTTAGAAAACATGAGTCACTGGGTTTCAGTCAACAAGTTGTTTTTCTAATCTCTACTTAAGAAACAAAGTAAGAAAAACCTCCATTAGAACAAATTGTGATCAGTTAAAGTCTTTTAAATGGAGAACCAGCACAAAGTACAACGCAGTACCTCGGCCGGCCTGCAGGCGGCATCAGTGTTTCAGTTTAAAGGAACGCGTGCATGTGTTGTGTGCATGTGTTGTGTGCGTGCATGTGTGCGTGCATGTGTGTTTGTGTGACAGATAACAGACGCAATGAGAGGACGTGGCCTTGTGGAAAGAACATGGGAAGCTGCCGGCTGCTGAATCAGGGTCTGAGTGTTTTACTGGTTTGCTTCATGCTGAGATCAGAGTTGTGAAAGTTCTCTTCATTGATGTTTAGTCAGAGAAGAGACATGAAGATCTCATCACGTCTGCAGCGCACAAGTCAACCAGTAGCTAAAGACATGAAAAAGGTTCCCTGTGGTGAAGTCCTCACCCCCAGGGATACAAACAGTAAAGAAGGCTGATGGCCACCAGGCAGGAAGGGGAGTTTGTGTTTAGGGGGTCGGCTTCTACACTAAAGTAAAGAAAACTACTTGTGCAAACTTCATAAACTAGTCATAAACTATCTTGAGGAAACATAACTAATAAAAAATAAATGGAATATATATATATATATATATATATATTTCTATATATATATATATATATATATATATCTAAATAAATATATATATATATATTTCTAAATAAATATAAATATATATATTTCTAAATAAATATATATATATATTTCTAAATAAATATATATATATATATATCTAAATAAATATATATATATATATATATCTAAATAAATAAATATATATATATTTATATATATCTAAATAAATATATATATATATATATATATATATATTTCTAAATAAATATATGTATATATATTTCTAAATAAATATATGTATATATATATATATATATCTAAATAAATATATATATTTAAATATATAATAAAACCTGTATATTTACATATTTTTAAATATATGTATATATAAATATTTTTTATATATATATATATATATATATATATATATATATATATATATATATATATATATATATATAAAATAAAAATTCCTTAAAATGTGCACGCCCCTTTAATCCCCCACAAAAAACAAAAACGTATGTTTTGTCTCGCCGTAGCATTTGCTGATGCACGTTGAAAGGCGGAGGAGGAAAATTAAACTAAGAGCGTCTGTCTGCGTTTGGAGAATTAAATCTGTATTTATAGAAGCTTTAGAACAAAAAACACCTTAAGGGGCTCATTTCACTATTAGATGGCAGACATCATCCCTGCAAAGACAGAGCTGAAAGTTCCCATACTTCCATGAAGTACATCGTCCCGACCGGGGGAATACGACCTCCGTGTTCATTCAGATCCCGGGAAACCTCCGAACACTCAGCAAGCCGCTTGGTTTCCCATATTCACCTTTCTTCTTGGGCCCGTTCTTCTGGGAGTCGTCGTCTCCGTTCTTCTCCTCCCCGGAGTCGTCCGACTTGGCCTTCAGGTTCTCCTTGCTCTCCTCGATGCTCTCCCTCTTCTCCTTCGACTCCTTCTTGGCCGACGTTGTCGTGGTCGGCGTCGTCATCGTTTTCTTTGGCGCCTGTGAGGAGGAAAACAAAACAAATGTTCAGAAGGAAAAAAAGGACCAGAAACAATTCGGAGACTGGAGACTTTCTTATTCCCCGATTCAGCAAAGTGGAATCTGGAAATATTGAGTTGGTTAAACATGCAGAAGATGACAGTTCAATAATGGAGCGTTAGCTTCACCTCGCCGCCGCTCAATGCTAGCTCAGCATTAATGCTACGCTAGTTATGGAGCTCTGAAGAGTTTCAGGATACTTTACGCCCACGGAAAGCATTTTAAAGACCCTGAAGCCTCTGGAGGCCACGCCCACCACTCTGAGTTAACGGCAGGTTAATTAGCTCGCTCGCTACGGCGGATAAAAGCTGCTAACAGCCTCCATTCATATATTCTATGAGTAGAAAACGGACACTGAACACCAAATGTAGCATTTACAATCGGAAATATGAGGGGAAAATGAATAAATCCAATGATTTTTTATATATATTTTTTAAGTTTTGCATTGAGAACACAACGTTTTATATTCAAATGAAATTGTATCCATTCAAAGAGTTTTTTCATAAGTGGTTGAGGTGTTTCCTGATCTTCAGTCCGGTCTCATCACAATGTGATTTTGTTATTACCTTTCTGAAAATGTACCAATCTCTTTAAATTGTGGATGAATAGATTTAGAAAGCTGCAGGAACCCGTTTCCAAAGTCGCCCCCCGGCTGCAGCGCTCCTGACCTTTGACCTCTGCTGGCGGCTTCTAGGACTGTTTCATAGAGAGTGCAGCGACATGTTGGGGCTTTAAATTTAAAAGCTCCTCAATAGTTTCCACCCGAGGGGTTAAAAGAGGATTCACCAAATAAAACTGGATGGGGAACCAACAAGTACATTTCGGGTTGTTGAACGGAGGCAATTCAGTTAGTTCAGTGCATGTTTGTTTACTTCAGGCGTTGGAGGGCAGCTGCAGAAAGAGTAGAAAACTAGCGTTATAAAGTTATAAAGTCCGACTTGAGACTAATCTGATTCAGAAACGATCACATGCTGCTCGTTGAAGCGGTTTGCAGGACCTGCCAAACCAAAATAAACGGATTAAGTGCTTTTTTTTACGTCTTTTAGCCCTCGCTGAGGGGAAGGGATAATTTCTGCAGATTAAAAACATGAGAATCTCTTCCTCACGTTTAACAGGTTGAACGTAGACAAAGGTTTAGGAACCCGAGGAGCATTAATGCTCTTTTAGTGTGAATATCAAAATCCATCCGGAGCTTAAATCAAAATGCATTGATGCTCTTTAAAGGTTTGTGATGCAAATGTGTTGCATGAGAACACTTTGTGTTATTTGTTAGTCGGCCTGTGGAGTTGGATCCTGAAACTTTTGTTTTGTCCTTTTATGTCATTTTGCTGCAGAGCATCCATCCATCTTATCGTCATTATAGCTACGTTGTGTAAATATTTATTCATTATTTATCATTTTAGCCCTATAATATTGTTGCAATATCAATTTTGAGGCATTTGGTAAAATAAAAAACCGTGATATTTAATTCTCTCCTCATTTCATGTTGAAACCCTCAGTAATAAATAAAATAAATGAGCCTTTCAGCAACAAGCTGCTAAAAATATAGTTGGAGCTTTAAAAACACCTAAAACTAACTGGTAACTGGTTTATAAACGTCATTTTCAACGTAGGTGCACCCATTTGACAGATAACCTGCTGTGCATTTCTTCCTGTGTAACGTTATAACTCCATAAAAAAAAGAAACAAAGTAACCACCTGAGACTCATGAAGACATTTAGATTGTGTTGCACATCATTGATGATGCTCATCATGTTTATGGATTTGATGGCGGTTTGATGCACATGGACACCTGCAGGCTGCAGCGATGTCTTCACATAAAACAAACGTAACCCGTTGAACAAAACGTGGGTGACCGCGAGCAGCAGACGACTAAGCAGCGCTAACGTCAGCGAGCTAAGCTCACCAGCGTCCTCTGAGTGGATACGAGACATGGCGTCTGTAAGGGGAGCGTTTAAGGCGATTAGTGTGACTCTGATATTGTTTGATGTCCCTTTCTTTTGCATGGTGTTGCATTTTGAGCAGCTTATTTTTTTTTATATTTTTGTATTATTGTCAGCGGTTTCTCAGGTTGAACTTACAGTGAATCTCCACGAGTCTCTGACCTGCCTGACAGGCGGCGGGCAGGACTCGGTCCGTGTCACCGCCTCGATCTGAAGAGAGGGAGGGAAGAGCAGTTTAGAGAGGACAATGAGGTGGACCATGATGCGCGCGCACACACACACACACACACACACACACACACACACACACACACACACACACAGTATGAACAACAATGGGAGAAATTCATTGAAAATGGACGTGAGTGCCGAGCCCTAACCTTCAATGTTTTGGGCCCTAAAGTGAATTTACAGCCCCTCTGAGCTCTGACGTCATAATCTGGTTATGTGCTGCTGTGGAGGGAGGGAAGCAACTTATTGCCTCTTTAACAGCTCGTCCGGGGCAACATGCGTCTTCCTGCTGCCACCCAACACAATGAAATGTCACATGGATGGAGCATTAATGGCGGCTAATGAGGAGCATCTGCTGCGCCTAGCGGAGCTCTGCGGTCCCTCCGGCTCTTACGCGGCACATCCTGAGCACCTCAGCGGCTAAACGGCTAATGTGTCATTTAATGAAGACGCCGTTGTTGTTTTATCGCTTTGGATTCTGCACAGATGGGAGAAATGAGCCGTTAGGTTTAAGTCTTTGAGTCGGGGAAGACGGGCGGATGCAACGCCGAGATCAGAGGACCGCCGACTTCCAAACAGTTTGAGATTTAAAAAACACAAAACATAAAATAAACCAACGGCGTGCTCTGTCTCAATCGTGACAACACAAGGAGACGACAACAACAACATCTCAAGAACAAGTGGGACGTTTTACCGAAGAGCATTGTGGGTAAAGAGCGGCTCATACGTAACCATTTTTACGTGCAACAATGAAAAAGTGCACTCGCCTAAAAAAAAAAAAAGTTTAAAAAAGTTACAGAATCAATGTTTGATAGCATGAAATCAAAAAAATAAAATTCACGTATACATATATATTTTTTAATTTATTCCAGCATCTATTTCCCCGTCTGCACAATCAAAGGATCCCCTAATTTGCAGCAGTAGCTGTTGAGCTGCAGAACCTAAGAATAGCAGCAGCAGCGCCGGTCCAGGACCGCTTCATTGAGGGGGATCCCTAAAAAGGAGATCCCTTCCCAGGACCTGGACTCCTGACTCCGCCCCCTTCCTCCTCCTCTTTACGATTCTTTGCCACCGGTTATTCCTGGTTCTTTATGAAGTGACCCACATCTCACTGGCCCTGGACGAGTCTCCCCCCCCTCTCAGACCCGGCTGCCTAAAATAGTGGAGGTTAGGGGGGTCGACCGACACCCTATCCCCCCCGATGGGTTACTGCCGCTACTATAAAAGAGACACAAATGAGACGCATCCCCCGTCGGGCCAACAGCTGTGGAGTGAGAGGGAGTGTGTGAGAGAGGGAGTGTGTGAGAGTGTGTGAGAGAGTGTGTGTGAGAGAGGGAGTGTGAGAGAGAGAGTGTGTGAGAGGGAGTGTGAGAGAGGGAGTGTGAGAGAGGGAGTGTGTGAGAGGGAGTGTGTGAGAGGGAGTGTGTGAGAGGGAGTGTGTGAGAGGGAGTGTGTGAGAGGGAGTGTGTGAGAGGGAGTGTGTGAGAGTGTGTGAGAGAGTGTGTGAGAGAGTGTGTGAGAGAGTGTGTGTGAGAGTGTGTGTGTGAGAGTGTGTGTGAGAGAGGGAGTGCGTATGAGGGAAAGAGAGAGAGTATGAAGGGAGATATAAAGAGGGAGGAGTCAGTGTGGAGTCGAGATTTTTGCTTTTAAGTTCTTCCTCGTTTCGACACGTCAACGTCAGTCAGCTGACGTTGACGTGAATCTGGGCGGCGGCTTCGGGTCAGATCTTTAGTTTGAGTTACTCGTCACTCTCGTTTATCAGATTACGTTGAATGTCGTCAATCTAGTCGAGCGAAAACCGAACTTTGTGTCATAGATTCTGTGATGAAAAGATGTAATTAATGAATTACCACAAATCCTCACAAACCTGAAGCGGAGACAAAGACTATTTAACACATTTGATGATTAAAAAAAAATTATTAAATGCCTTCTTTACCAAATGTCCTGTATGCGTTTGCTCGAAAGCATTTTATTCAACAATAAAACTAATTTCTTTGGGCTTCTGATCGTATAATTTATCTCACAAAACCTGAACCGTCATCACAGAGACGTAAGCCAACAGTGAGAGACAGAAAAGGACTTTTAGGTCATAAAACCTCCGGTCTAAATATTTTCCAGAGTTCAGCCATCTTTGTTTGGCCTCCCAAGAGCTCCTGGCATGCCAATAAACATGCAGTCCTGAAGCAGAAGGCTTTGTCTGGACGCGCCGCCTCGCTGCCGTGTAATTACATCCACGACCACTAAAATACTGATTATAGAAACATCCACCGCAGCAGCTCCCTCCCATCAGCTGCCGAATATTAAAACTTTGGGCTGGAAACTCGTGAGATTCTCTTTGAACAAAACACTGATTCAGTCCTTTAAGTATCCCAAACTACCAGGAACAGGCAAATTCCTTTCTACCTCCATCTGCTCGGACTGTTTCCTGCCATTATACAGACACATGCATCCAATACGGTCTTTTAGAGCTGCATTCTCTCTCCTGACCACCAGGGGGCGACTCCTCTGGTTGTATAGAAGTCTATGCTTCATGTGTTAAAGCTGCATTCTCTCTCCTGACCACCAGGGGGCGACTCCTCTGGTTGTATAGAAGTCTATGCTTCATGTGTTAAAGCTGCATTCTCTCTCCTGACCACCAGGGGGCGACTCCTCTGGTTGTATAGAAGTCTATGCTTCATGTGTTAAAGCTGCATTCTCTCTCCTGACCACCAGGGGGTGACTCTGGTTGTACAGAAGTCTATATAAATTACTACTTCTCTCTTGCTTTAGGGGCGGGGCTACAGGGTGATTGACAGGTCGACACCATATGGCTTCCATGCTGAGATCAGAGTTGTGAAGGTTCTCCTCATAGTTCAGTCAAAGAGACATGAAGACCTCATCACCTCTACAGCAGGTCTGGCCGACGTGGCTGACGAGAAGCTCAACTCAGACCATAAAGAAGGGAATGCTTGAGGGCGGGGCTACAAGGTGATTGACAGGTCGCTACAGCTGTGTTTTCCAGTCTGTGAGTTGTCCGTTTTTGCCTTTAACTTCAAACCTTTCACAATGTGTGTTTTCTGTTCATGAAAGTCAACTAAAACCTTTGATAACCTAAAAATCCTAATCAACATTCAGTTGTACTTGGCTCCGCCCTCTCGTGTCAATTCAGGTTGCAAAAAAACAAGACTGCGACAGCCAGAAACCAAGATGTTGATGCCGAGGGTCCTTTGACACCACTTGTGTCAAAGGACTTAATACACAACAAATGTGAATTAAACGTGTAATAAAAATAAAGAAAGGAGCTTGAGTCTTCTTCTGCACCATCCAACAAAGATCCAGCAATTACGAACCCGTAAGTGTATTTTTCCACGCTGAACATGTGACCTGACAAACACCCACCTGCATGTCTTTAGTCGCGATCTCTCCGGGAGTCGGCCAGCTGTTGGCGTCGCCAAAGTCTCCAACCTGAGCGGAGAAAGTCAAACACAAAAAATCTGAATTAACAGGAGAGACCAAAGGTAACCGGAGAAGAGAGAGCGGTGGAAAACCTTTGATTAATCCTTTAAAAAAAAAAAAAAAAAAAAAAAAGTTTAGAAGCGCTCGGTGACCTCATAAGTTCAGAACGGCTAGTGTTTCGCTACTCGATTGGGCCACGCCCCTTTTCACATGCCCCGCCCCCTCCTTGTACACAATCATCTGACGCCATGTGTTGCCGGTGATGGGCCCACGCCTGAGGCTTCGTCGCTGCTCTCCACCGGCGGGCGTCGTAAACGCTTCGTGGTCGAGGTGTCGGCGAGCAAACCCCCGGAGCCGGTTGCTCAACGGAGAGCCGGCATTCCTCGGAGGGAAGTTGTGAATGAAAACCGCTGGGAGGGCGAGTAGCGCCGGCCTCACCAGGAACAACCATTTGCATTCCAGGAAGTGGGAGGAGAGGCTGACACACAGCTCCAGGCCAGACGGGCGAAGACGCTTTGAACCGACCAGACTTTGAGTTTGAGTTGGACCAGAAGTTATTGTTACAAACACGTTTATCATGAATAAACACAGCGGATCATGTGCTGCGTTTGAACCCTTTAGTCGTACAGCCGCCCCACAGCAACAGGAAGCTACTTTAAGTAGTGTTATGATTTACAATTATTAGGAATTAGAGAAACTGAAATTTACAACAGAAAAAACATTTTGTATATTTATTTATTTATATTAAAGGACTGTGATCCTGAGCAGATAGTTCAATAAAACTGACGATCACTCGGAAAAGCCACAAAACACCGAAAATACTTTGATAAAGAGATTTTAAATTTTACACATTTTGCAGCAGCTTAACTTTTGGATCATTCATTTTAAAAGCAAAACATTTGACTGTGAAAAGACATCTCAAGCTCCATTACTAGTAAATTTAGTTTTGACCGTTTATGTTTTAATGAATGTTTTAAATCTCGTTTTCTTCTGCATTATGTTTTGATGCCTTTAATGTTTTATTGAAATGCGCTTTACAAAACTTGCCTTTGAGCGTTTCTTCTAATTTATAATTTTTAACCGCAGCAGTTAATTACTCTACTTTAAATCAGTCTCGTCCGTTTGTTGTCTTTTTATATCTTCGATGGAGTGTGATTTCTATATAATAATATATATTTAATATAAAACAGTCACCTTTCCTCCACGCCTGGCTTTCGGGGGGTTCCCAGCTCTCACCACTTTGGCCGGGCCGGTCGACTCTGTGGAAACAAGAAGACGACGTTACAACACAGATCTTCTAAAGGAAATTAAATAAATTAAATAAATCACCTGTTAACAGCACAGAATGAAGCAGGAAAACAGACTGAGCACAAAAGTTTAATTTGTTTCTTTATTAACTTCATTATTCATATGTTGCAGGTTTGCTGTCTATAAATCATCTGCCTCTTCCCAGAGCTTCTTTCCTTTATTATTAATCTGTGGCATATTTTTTTTATTTTTTAGATAAACTTGAACTAAAAGCAGAAACCAGACAAGTTTGATGGATAAATTAAAAATATATAAATGCATTCATGGAAACACTTCACAATGAAATCATAAAAACACAGAAGTGACAGAAAGAACCTCCAGGAGGCAAACAACCTTTAAACAACATGAATCAACTAATCAGTAATAAAATTATATAATAATCCAACGTTATTTCCCTCACTCACTCCTGGTTGAGACCAATGTCCTCCACAAGCCAAACAACAACAACAACCAGAGAGGCATTCAAGTGCCCAACAAGCGTGAAGCCCATCTCCCAGAGTCTCAGTTCAGTTGCATCAGTTAGTTTCACAACGTGTTTGCCAACTTGGTTCAGGACCACAGAAGCTCAGCGTCGCTGTTAAAGAGGTCCGTGTGGAAACGAGGAGGAGACACGAGTTCCACCTAAGCTTCTGAAGGAGGATGACTGAGCACCGAGCTCTGACGTCATCAAAGACAATGTTGCCTCTCGTCTGCGGCTACAATGTTGCTACATTCCGACTGGGTGGGGGGAGGGGGGTGTGGGGGGTAAACCCCAGTAAGCTCCTTAAGGAGGATCTTGGGGTGTTAAACCCTCGGTGCTGGTTGGTGATGTTAGTAATCCAGTAAAGCAGCATAAATAAACCGACCGATAGTTCAATTTTCAACACCAAAGGTTTTAGACACTTCATCTGGTCATCCGTCGCTTCCCGACAACTCCTGAACTTTAAACTGAAACAGTTTGTTTAGTTTGTCTTAGGGCTGGGCGGTACACCGTTTCAACCGGTATACCGGTGTCAAATTTACGTACGGTATGACTTTTTCACATACCGGCACACCGGTGCCCAGCCGTAGTCACTGGAGAAGCGGTCGGAGTTATGTGTGTTCCGTGCATTGAGTCATGGTTTTAATTTTATAACAATAACCCGCAACTAACGCTCTTTAACAGGGCACAACACCACAAAACAGTTTGTGACACATAAACAATTTGTAACACTAATAATTGTACATTTGTTTAATTTACTCCGCCGAACAGCATGCTGGGTACAGCCCGCCTACTATCACAGAAAGAAGAAACTCCGTCGCTACATTAAAAAACGTAAAAGAGCGATGCAGGAGGAACAAGAGAGAGCAGAGACGCACCAACACAACGTGTTGCCCAGAGAGGAGCTGTGTCTGCTGGCTGGAGGGTTTGAAAAGTCCAACGTAGTTTAGAAAACAATGTATTGCAAAGAAGCTGAACCTGGAGGGACTTAGGACCCAGGGGAATGCAGGTGAAAAAAACCTGGAAGAGACAGACCGGAAGTCAAGCCACACAAACAGCTGTTCACAGCTTGCTGGGCAGTTGCAGCGAACGAACAACGAGCGGTGAACAACGAGCGAACAGCGAGCGTCGAACAGCGAGCGGCGAACAGCGAGCGGCGAACAGCGAGCGGCGAACAGCGAGCGGCGAACAGCGAGCGGCGAACAGCGAGCGGCGAACAGCGAGCGGCGAACAGCGAGCGGCGAACAGCGAGCGGTGAACAGCTGTTCAGGTGGCAGCAGGTCCTTTTCGGCGTCAATAAATTAATGTTAATACCGTGAAACCGCCAGAATCTTACAAAATACCGTGATATGAATTTTTGGCCATACCGCCCAGCCCTAGTTTGTCTGTTGAAACATTTCTCAACTCGGAGAGTTCACTGGAAGCTTTTGTTCGCCCAAAACATGGGAAGGAGGAGGAAGAGGAGAAGGAGAGGAAGAAGGAGAAGAGTTGAAACTTCTCCAGTCAGCTGTTCCGCCTGCTTTCACTTTCAAAGTGAGCAACGTGCAGAAGCTGAAACATAGTGTCCAACCAAGAGAGAGTGTGTGTGTGTGTGTGTGTGTGTGTGTGTGTGTGTGTGTGTGTGTGTGTGTGTCTGGTAACAAAATCCAAGCGTCAAATTGGCAACATATTTAAAATCCAAATCAGTTTATTTAGGAGCGTTGGCATAAAACAGAAACCGGAGAAAACGTTAAACTCAGCAGAGACCAGCGATGAGAGAAAGAGGCCGGCAGAGGATGTGTAAACGGAAATAGTTTAATAACTACAAACTTATAACTTCCCATTAATGGTTAGTGTTGGTAATCTCTGCTGGTTTCCTTTATTGGTTGATAGAGTCGTATTACAGACCTCGTGGATCAACAGTGAAACATTTACTCTGAAGCCGGTCGGCTCAACTTCAAGCTTATTAAGAAACGTGACGTTTCATAAGAAGCTTTTTTTTTTTCATCCAGAGTAAATCACACTCATGTTTCAAAATCGCCTGTTTTCATAATTAACCTTTCATCAAAATAAATGTTATTGTATGTATTTATTTTTATTCCAATAACTTGTTATGACAGAAATTAACGATTTCTTTGATGAAAAAAAAATACTAAACTTTATTATTCCACACAAACTTTATTTTGTGGGATTTATCATTTTAAAAAGAGACGACTCGACGGGTCGGAGTGAAAGTGCGTTATCGTTGTGTGTTCAACTGTACGAGAGCCCTGCTGATAAGTCTGTAAAACTCAAGGACAGGGCAAGTGTGTGTGTGTGTGTGTGTGTCAGACACGTGGCTTAATGTCATCGAAACACATGACATTAAGACGACATGAGGAGGCGTGCTGCAGATAATTTATGCACAAGTTGCATCAGCAGAACAAAGATGGAAACCAAACTTTGATCCTGGTTTTATGACGCAATCGCCTGAAATGTCAAAACCCCAAAAAAAAAACAAGTACCAGGAAGTCCCCGCTTCGTCCTCCAGACCAGAAAGACGTCATCACAAGGACGAACCAGACTTCTGTTTGACCGGGAACTTTATTCTGAATCAACTAAACAAATGCAGGATGGAGCTGTACCTGGAATATGACCCGACAAGGACACACACCTTGAGCAAGAGACTTGAGCCAAGCATCTTTCACACACACACACCCCATGTGTGTGTGTGTGTGTGTGTGTGTGTGTGTGTGTGTGTGTGTGTGTGTGTGTGTGTGTGTGTGTGTGTGTGTGTAGTGACTCATCACCCTCTTCTCTGCTGTGTGTATCCCCTAACGCTTGTCTTCGCAGGCTCGCCTGACTGCCTGAGGCAAAGTCCACCTTTCCACAACAGTCCCTGTTTCTCAGAACACCACACACACACACACACACACACACACACGCACACACGCACACACGCACACACGCACGCACGCACGTTAACCTGGTGCAGAGCCCCACAGGGTCTCGCTGGTGGAGCCTATAAATAAACCTTGTGCCACGTCGGCTCTGCAGTCTGAGATAAACACAGCGGCCCTGTTGGGAAACACAGCTACTGGGACAGATGGGTGGGGGGGCTACTGGTTTTGTTCTACTCCCACATGTGTTGCATTTTAAAGATTTATTTATTCAAGGTGAGTATTGTGGGAATTCCCAGTTACTGGGCAAGAGGGGTGTGGGGGTGGCTTCTAACAGGCGAAAAACCTTCCACACACAGCTCCAAAAAAAGGGCACTGGTAAGCAGCCACGGTGTCTTATTTTGAAAGTGCTCGTTACAGGAAACTGGATGAGGTTGTGTGGAGAAACCTTTTTTTTTTTTTTTTAAACGGCTTCGCCTGCTTAACGTTGCAGCGGAGTGACGACAGCGGAGGGAAGCCTCGCTGCAAGAACCAAATATGGAAGGAACGACAATCGACCGCACACACACACACACACACACACACACACACCACGGTGTCACACAATCGTGTGGTGACATCAGCTCTTGCACCCGGATATCAAACCTCATCCGACGGTTCAGATCTGCACTCAAACTTCTGAATGAATCATTTTTTTCTGTCTGTTAAAAACAACCAACATATTTCCTCCACAATAATTTGCCCAAAAGCAGAAGTGAGCGTTTAAGCCACACCAGCAGAGAGTGACTGGTTATCCACCGCACCGCTGGTTATGATGGTTATGATGAGGTCACAGCCGGCTTCACCGGCGCTACAACTCATCTCGGTGGAGAAGCAGAGCACCAAAGTTGTGCCGGCCCGGCGTCCATAACCTCACGTTTGCATGTTTAGATTCCCAACAGCTGATCTCAGCTATGCTCCTTCAGGAGGGACCTCAAGACCAGCTCCACAAGCTGCTTCATGAGGGGAATGTGGGTTTTACGTTAAAAACAAATGTTTGTGCATCCAACACGATCAAGAAGGAGAATATGAAGCCGCCTGCTTCAGGGTCACACACACACACTAACGGGACAACACCCAGACCAACGGGTGCTCGGCTCACCGCCACAGAAGGACGAGCCGATATCACCGAGTCCAGACGCGACCGTCACACAGATAAAGACGAGGGCCGCCCTGAAACTGTGTGTGTGTGAGAGAGAGAGGGGGGTGGAGCGAGTACAAGACATACCGCCTAGCTTAGCATCTCCTCTCGAGTTACCACACACACACACACACACACTATATTAGTTATAAGAGTTACAGCAACACTGGTGAAGCAAGTTTTTCTGCCTCTTCACGGCCACAACAAAGAGGACAAATGCTGATGATAATAATGATAATGATAAAACAGCTATAATTTCCCAGTCAACGTTTATGACGACCGATGCGTTCGGGCGCCGCGTTCAGGGGTAAACCTCGAGCGCCCGTTCACCGATCAATGCGGTAAAGCTCTCAGACAACAAGCCGGACGCCTGAACGCCTCACGGTGCGTTCAACACACCCAGGACGACACAATGCTGCTATTGTGTTGAAGAGATCGACTTCTAGGTTTCTCCACGCTGCCGCGGGCTCGCAGCAGATGAGCCGTCAGTAACGGACAGGACGTTCATCTCGCTCCGACGGTGCCGGTGGTCTGAACCCCGACCCCCGTCACGTGTCGCAAGCAGAGACGACGCTCAGCGATGAAATAAAAGCTTTAAAAAAAACTTTTAGTTGCTTCTAGACGAAGAAAATGCCAACACGTGCAAATTTAAAATTAGTTATTTTGTTAAATTTGTCCCTACAATGAAAAACACATTTTGCAAACATCGGCCAATTACATTGCGCAACTTTTTTAAATTTATGATTCTGCATTGAAAGTCTCACACAGAGTGATCAAAATAGTAAAGTTTAATTTTGGGAAGGACAGAATTATTATTATACTGCAGTTTTAATATAATTTAGCTGTGGCTAAAGGTTATACAAATGCTTATTTTGGATGACTCAACACTTCCACGGTGAGTTGGCAGCAAACCCGTTTCCCAGCCGGACGAGAAGCGGACACAAAGTAGCTGCACTGGATTGATTAATTGTATTTATTTATTACATTACATTTCATTTAGCTGACGCTTTTATCCAAAGCGACTTACATGATATACAGTAGACCGTAGACACAGCAACGGTGAGCAATGAGGGTTAAGTGTCTTGCTCAAGGACACAACGACATGGACTGGCTGAGCCGGGGTTTGAACCACCGACCTTCTGATTGAAAGACTGACTTGATAACCACTGAGCCACAGTCGCCCCATGACCAAAACTGCCATTAATAATCACCAGAAACCGATGTTTGCATTCGCTTTTCTTTGCAGCGTTGCAACATTTCACATGTCGACGAGCCTGAAGGCAGAAATAGAACGTTTAAAAGAGCCAGCTTATTTTAAGAAAAAAAAGAAAACACTGGTTCTCTTGTTCTGTGGCGACGGATTGAAACAAGGCGGCCGACAGCACTGCTGACATTTATCAGTAATTCTCCATTAAAAACTCCCTCCGGGGGCCGAAGCACACGGGCGACTTCAGCCCGACTGTTGGGAGGAACTGAGCCCACTTGTCTGGGAGATTAACCTCAGATTCTGGACCGTAAACCTTTAAAATACTCTGAAAAGTTCTGCTGAACTTCAGTTTTTCTGGAAAGCATGAAGAGCACTGAAGTCAGAATAATAATAATAATTTTTAAAATTTGGTTCAGCTTCTCTGCAACAAATCCTGATATTCAATATTCAGGGAAACGGACCGTGGACGCTGAAACAGGTCACATGACAAGTCACATGACCAGTCTTCAGAAGAGGGTCCCAGTTTGTTTGTATTGATCACGAGCGGCGTGAGCTGTACAGACTCACAAAAAACATCGATTTCTAATTAACGTTTCAAAAGCAATAAATCTTGGCATATCGTGAGCTTCAGGTTTCCTTGAAATTTGATTTTTCTTTAAAGCATATGGGATCCTAAACCCAAACATATACGTTGTTTATGCAGATTCTTGTGCAACACACGGCCTCAATGTAAAGTTAGTTTAGTTGTTTTTGTCCTCATCAGCTTCTACAAAAGTTTTATCAGGAAGAAGAAGAAGAAAACCCACTCGACCGGTTCGTCGAGCCTCAGGGCGATAAAGCCGACGTTTCAGGGGGACCTTGAACGCAACCACGGCCGCATGGCCGGAGCAGCACTGGGAACACTGGTGTGGACTGATGGGACATTGTTTGCATGTTTACTGCCAGTAACCAAACGACCACGAGGCTGCTTTTCAAAAAGATAAAAACAAGACCATTTGGACCGGTGGCGAGATCCGGCTTAAAAAAAAAAGAAGCCTCAAACAATTTAAAGCACATGAAATGTCCTTTTTGACTTCCGTCGGAAAGTTTGAGCATCAGAAAAAAGGTCAGGGTGTGTGTGTGTGTGTGTGTGTGTGTGTGTGTGTGTGTGTGTGTGTGTGTGTGTGCAAAAAGTCCTTCATATAGCGTGTTGGGCGGTGATGGTCACGTTGTTTAAACCTTTTGTTGACGGCTTGATTGTACTAAAGGTTATTTAAATTTCTCTTTGAGGGTAAATACACTAAGAAAAAAAGAAAAAAGGTGAAAGTTCGGCCATCCAATAACTAAATATTAACTCTGAAGAGACAATAAGAAGTTTAAGTGTGTAGTCGGCTTAATTCCAATTACAAGTCGATTTGGGATCCTAAAACATGGAAATAAGTTTTCAGCTTATCAGGGTCAGGGTCTCCTTCAAGGACACAGCCGAGTACACACACACAGATTAGAGAGCCAGCTACCTGTTCAAAGACAAAACTAGAAAGGAGACTCAACTTCCTGAAACAAGACACATATTTGGGTTTTTGGGGCCTTTTCATTTCCACAAACAATATGAGGAGCCAAAATCCGTCATAAATGCCACCGCTGATAAAAAACTCAATAAAACAAATGAAGACCCAGCTTGCAGCCAGTGGTTTTGACAGGAGGGGGCTCGCACCAGCAGCCGGTTATCTCCACCTCTGGCTGCGGGCCAGGCTGACAGCTTCACCCACGCCGGGCTTCAGGCCGGACCTGGAGCCCAAAGTCCACCCGGGTAACAGGCAGCAACACACACACACACACACACACACACACACACACACACACACACACACACACACACACACACACACACACACACACACACACACACACACACACACACACACACACACACACACACACAATATGTGTAGTTTATTTTGTTAAAGCCTAAACCAGTGAGCTCGTGCAGGAGCCATGATGACTCTAGCCTAAACCAGCCTGTTAGCTCCCATGCTAACTAGCTTAGCTGCCCATGCCTTTCTCTACGGGGAACACGTGGAGTGGACACGTGACGCCCCACAACAAGCCTGCTTCCTTCTTTAACGCGATTAATCGAGCAGATGTATCACGTCATGCGGGGGAGAGGGGGGAGATATGTGGGGGACACGACCCCCATCCTGTTATTTAATAAGCTTCCTTTTTCCAACACGAAGCGTGGCTGTAAAAGCAGAGTGGAAACCTGGAAGCTAAGCTAGCAGAGCTAGCATGGGGGCTAGCAGGCCGGAGAGCTATTGTTAGCCGGTTACAGCTAGCTGACGAACACACACAGATACACACAGACACACACAGTGTGAGAGAGAAAGGGGGAGAACATGGTGCTGAGAGGAGGCTGAACATGAGGACATTTGTGTAAAAAGTCACTGCGGCCAAAGCATGCACGGTGACACTGCTGAAATCAAGACCTCCCCCCCTTCTCCTCCCCCTCCCCCAAAAAAAGAAAATGCCAGAAACTGGAGGCACATGAAATGCAGTTTGTCTGGTGCGATGGCAACTTCAACAACCAATGCACGACACAAACACACAACGTGCAGAAGTACAGCAAGCAGACAAAAAGTGTGTCGTTTCGCAAGTGATTTAAAAAAAACGGAGCTGGCATGTTTTAAAGGATAATAATGTGGCTGCACTTGTATTTATATTTAAAGGGTGCAGAAGTCCAGGAATAGCCTTCACTAGGAGGGGGTGGGGGGTGTCACTCCAAATATATCCAGTTTCGCAGGGTGCAACAAGAGGGCGACCACAGACTGGGCTTGTTTATGCACTTTTCCTTTTTTAAATAGTTTCAATAAAAAGCTGTCTGATTGACTCCCTTCCTCCACCACCACCACCACCCCTCATGTGACAGCTGCTCGTGGGACCACACCTGGACGGACAGACAACACCTGACAGCCACTTAATGTAAATAAAAAAAGCACTAAAAAGCACATGTAAAAAGGGAGGCTACGAACCGTGGTGCGCCTGTCCGTTCACGCTGACCACCGTCACCGCGTTCATTTTCCTGGTCCACGGGTTCACCTTGGGCGGGGGAGCTTCGGTAAACTCCTTTCGGCCTTTAACGCCGTCCTCGCTGTGCTTGTCGTCGCTGTCACGACCCCCTTTGCCCTCCTCCACCTCCTGCGCGTCGGGAGTCCCTCCCGGCCCTCCGTCGCTCCCCGCCTGCCGCTTGGCACCGTCGCCATGCCGCGCGCCCTCCTCCGGCTCGCCGCGCACCGCTTCGCCGAGCTGCGGCTGCTCCTCCGCCGCCTTCGCCAGCGGGTTGCCGGGCAGGAGAGCCTCCACCTGAGTGGCCATTTCCCACCGCCGTCTTTCTTCCCCCTTCAGGATTACCAGTCCTCTCGCTCTCCCCCCTCCCTCCCTCCTCCTCCCTCGGGCCCGAATTCGCCTTCAATTTACGAGGAAACGTGAAGTTGTGCCGCTCCTCTGCCGCTCCTCTGCCGCGCCGAGATCCAAAGAGATCTTCGGTCGAAGACGCGGAGACGTCGGCGGCGAATTAAAACATGTATAAAAATAAAGAAACGTGTCCGAGGGCCTCGCAGGATTACAACCTTATCTCCACCACTAGCAGCAATATGGATGATCCCCACCACGCGATATAGGGGGGCGCGCACGTACGGTGTCCTGTGAGGTGGGGGGAGTAGCCACGTAAAGGACGGGAGCGCGCTTGTGGGTCAGGTCGAGATGGTGCCTTCAAGTGCTTCCTGGTCGTCGTAAAGATTTCCGAAAGTCACGATTTAGGAAGTCACAAAGGGCCACTTTAGAAATGCGTTTAGTAGTTAATGTATTTAAAAATAAAAAAAATATTTGAAAATAGACAGATAGTTACTTTATTAACCCTCCAAGGGAATTTTGCTACAGCAGCATTTATACATACAGGTAAGCAATGAAATATATATATTTTAAATGCACAATATATATAAAAAATAATAGAATAATAGGAAAAATATATGCAATATTAAGCAATAGCTGCGACTCCTTCCATCGTGTTTACTACCAGATAGCATTCATAGAAACATATAACATATGAAAAAAGCAAACAGAGAGAAATACAACTTATCCGTGCACCTTCATGATCACATTACAGCTACTTTGGTGCAGAAACCTAAACTATGTCACATCTTCGCAGGGTGAGAGCTGGGATCCTTTTCTGGAGCCAGTCCAATACGCAAAGGTCTACATAAGCCTATTAATGTTGCACATGACCGGAGGACTCCTCGCTATCAGTCACATCAAACCCTTGGAAAACGCATCACACATTCATTATGTGTGCTGTGTCAGTTCGCTGTGTCATGTTTCAGTCCCAGTGGTAAAAAAAAAAAAAAAAAAGACTCAAAATCTTACAGGAAACACTTTAAGTGTCAAAAATTCAGGTCTTTTAAAAAAAATCTATAATCTATAAACTTTTTAGTAAAACTTTCAAATAAATATGCTCCAAAAGCCCCTTTTGGAGTTACATTAATTCACTGTTGAAACCATTTTTAATGCATGTAAATGTTGGGAGGACTAAAACAAGTAATAGTTCACAATATCACACGGGGAGATGTCTTTCTCGTGTCATTATTTTTCCTTTGACCGCATTTACTCACTCACTCGCTTAATCGACAGTGTATTTCTGCGACAAAATAAGATTTTTCCGACAGACGTGAACGCGGCGCGAGGCCCCACCAGATGACGTCGGCCTCGCCCTCCGCTACGCGTCCGCAAATCACCGTTACCTCATTAAACGCGTGTCCAAAACACGAGGAAATTACTGCGTTTTCATGCATTGTGAAGGATGCGTTGACATGCGGGTGTCGCCGTCGCGCGTATTCCACGTCACTCGGTTCTATAAAATATGAAAATAGTCCAATAAGTGGGTGGAAAATAAGCCCTGAAACCCACATTTCTAGTGTTTTTTTCCTCCGCGGTGCCGTTACGCACGTGTCCACGCAGCAGCTGCACGTGTGCGCTCGCGCTCCGTCTGCTTTCCCCGAGACTTTTAGCCTCTTTTTCAGATTTTTGAGCGTGTTGTGTTCAGTGACAACAAACGTTTGGGTCATCATTAAAATACCCTTTTTGTGTGTGTGTGTGTGTGTGTGTGTGTGTGTGTGTGTGTGTGTGTGTGTGTGTGTGTGTGTGTGTGTGTGTGTGTGTGTGTGTGTGTGTGTGTGGTCGATTATATAATAAAACTCAGAGTTGGACTTAACGTGTGTGTGTGTGCCTCTACCAGCGTTGGAATGAAATAAAGTACATTTACAGTACTTTATAGGCGACTGACTGAGTCAGATTATTATGGAGATCAAACCAGACTCTGTATAAACTACTTTATGTATTATTTTATTTGTACGTAACAACTTTCCCAAGTAAAGTCAACCTAAATGTTCAGGTAAAATCAATTTAAGAGGTAAAGTCTACTTAAGAAGTAATTAAGTCATGTGACCACCACACACACACCTTTGCAGAGTAAATACATCATGTTTGTTTGTTTGTTTGTTTGTTGGGTGTAGTACATAAAAGATTAACTCCAGGATTTTACATTTGTTTTATAGATAAAGATTCTTGTTGATCGTCATCAGTCTGACAACTTCATTATTGTTCATCCCCCTCTTCCAGTGAAAACCATCTGCAAATGATTTTAAATGGCTCCTTTTATGATTAACCTTTATGTGTTGAGATAAATTCCCCAATTCTTAATCTAGATAAACTATTTTTTTTAAAGCCTTTTTGGATCAGCTGGAAAAAGCCTTGTCACAGAGCTTGGAGGGTTTTAGAGAAACGTGAATATGATGCAACTCCCTTAAACTATAATATGAACATTATTCATCCAAAAACATCACATATAGTACAACATCTACTGCACAATGAATACTTTTACTGTAATACTTTGTGTAAAGATGGTACTTTTGATACCTTTTGAAAGGATTTGAATGCATCTTAAAGTAACAGCGCTTCCAACCAAAGACTGCATCAAAGTTGCATCATAGTGATGAACGAATGTAGAAAATAAACAATTAAATCTAAACATGTAAACTAAACTGTCACATTGTGTATAAACTACAATAAAGTATTTTTATTTTTAAGCAGAGACCATCGGCCACAGAGAGCTAGTGTCAGATGAAACTGTTCATTGTTTCCAATGAGAGAACTAAGTTTGTCATCTAGGTTTTAAATCAGTCACACAGGCTGTTGCGTCATTTCAAACCTCTTTAAAGCTGCTTTGACTCAAGTAAAGAAAACACATGGAAATACAGTGAATTCCCACTTTGAGGGGAAGCCCTCAAGGTAACAAACATTTAAAGTGTGTTTTATTTCAGATTTCAGTTTTTTTTTTTTTTTAAATAACATTTTTGACCATTTCACCATCAAGATCTTGGAATAATCCAAATACAATAAAAATAAGATGACTGAAAATAATCTTAACTTAACCCAAAAGGTCTTTCCTCTTCGTTGTGCTAAATACTGGTGGTCGTTGAGTGGTCGTTTTGTTTATGTTGTTTAAAGATCAACTCTTTTTTTTGCTGACCTCCCCTCCTGGCCTGCAGGACGCCGTGACATCACTGGTGGGCGGGGCTTCAGGGCCACAAAGCACATTTCTGACCACACCTTGCTTTGTGCTGGAACAACCAATTAAAACATACATATACTGAATTTCATTTCTGGATTCTGAATGTAAAAATATCTGCAAAGTTTGATTATTTTGTAGATGCACCTTTAATAATATTTTTATTGAATTTATTTTGTCATTTTTAGATAGTTACTTTATTAATGCTCCCACATTGTTTTGCTACATCAGCATTTATACATAAAAATGTTTAATGACTTTATTTAAAATTATAAACACTCATGGATTTGTTTTTCTTTGAAGAACTACGAAACTCGATGAACCGTTTTAAACACAAATCAGCTTTTGCCTGATTTCCACATCCCAACGTTTAGGCAGGAATCTGACATTTTTCTCACCTGGAGGACCGGACGGTCATGTGACTCACAACGTGAGCCGCAGGCCGAAGGCTTTAGGCTGCAAGACGAGGGCGGCCGGTCCAGTCTGGTTCCCTTTCGGGGGTTTTATGGCCCTCGTGCTGGGAGGGATTTGGGGGTTTTAGTGCTGCTGCGCTTTGCTTTTACGTATTTAACTAAATTTATAACCTCCTGGCCGGAACAATGCTGCCTGTCAGATGGACTGGGAATTTACATTTCCACCTAGAATTAGGGAACATTTAGGAGATTCTTTTTTTAGGTCGAAAAAGATCAAGATTTCTGTTTCACATTGAGCAAAACAAGTCGTGTTTTACAGCTCGTGTGCTTACTGTGACTCCAAGAAATTAACATTTAGTCATAAGTTTCTATGATGATGACAAGGCCAATAAGGCGTCATATTTATAGAGAATCAGACGTACGAGCAGAAAGATGTCATGTACTGGTGCTATGCTGGTTATATACTGGTCTCACGAGTTGGTAGCACCCATCAAGGTACAGCAGGTAAGAATGAAGGAGGGTTGTGAAAGGTGTGTGTGCTGCAGCACTTTGTTAACACAATGCATTTAAATTCACTTACTTTTTATGCATTCTTCATATGACACAGGATTTGGACATGTTTACATTTGACCTTTTTAATAACGGAGGACTTTGCTGTGCTTTGAATGCATTGTTCCTCCAAATCTTTTATTTTGTGTCTTAATAATAATTAGACGATGTGGAAAATCTGGCAAAAATGTTTTTTTTTAAGGTTATTTACCTGCGCAGTAATATGCACATTGTTGTTGGATGAACCCGGGCCAGGAGGCCGAGGCGACACACCGTGATTCATTCACAGAAAACAGGTTTATCCAGCTTCCGGTGTGAAAAGTTGCCGATCATTGCTGTCGCCATCTTGGTTTTTAGCTGTCGCCATCTCGGTTTTTATTTTTTGCGACTAGAAGTTACACAAGAGGGTCCGAGAGCAAAGTACAACCGAACGGTAGAAAAAATATTTTGAGACATAAACTCATGTTTACAGAGTCATTTTATATAAACTTCTATACAACCAGAGGAGTCGCCATACAACTTTATATTTGCGTATAAAAAGTGAAAAACATAATTTAAAAAAAGTAAAGTGAAGTCCTTGCACATTTTGAGATTGGGAGCATGGGAATGACTCAACACCGGCTCGTAGCTAACGGCACTAACAACAGTGTTGACAGAGCTAACAGAGCTAACCTGAGGGGGATAATTCACCTCTTTACACAGACATTAATTGTCTTGCTGCAACATTAATGCTCTGAGTATTGAACTTAGCACTTTACATTTTTTGTATTCAAAACACGAGACACATCCCGAGTTTTCAATCACAATTTCTAAGATCTTCATCACACGTTTGGCCTCTCGTTATTATCTGTTTTTCTTTCTTAATGTTACTTCACTGTGTTGTTGTGCAGCTGGATGAGCCCCGTGAACACACTCCTGTCTCGTTGGACGCGCCCGCCACACACCCTCAGACCTCATAATCTCTAAACACACAGCAAAGAGTTTGCATTGCCAGTCCCCTGTAGGTATTGCCGTGTAGACACACACACACACACACACACCCTCGGCCTCCCCTCGAGGCCCCTCACTGTAAACAGGCCGATATTTGGTTGGACGGCGGCGTCCCATTCTTTGCGTCCGATGACTCTGGTGACACGCAAAGCTCTCGGCATTGTCCGGCTCGCCGGCGCTCTTTAGCGGTGTACTCACCAGTGAAATGGCAAAGGGCCACCGGGAGGAAAACACGAGTCAGCAGCTGGTCAGCAAATCACAGTTGAAAGCGGTTAAATGGTGGATTTGCCCCGTAAGCAAGGCGGGCTCCCCCGGGGGCCTTTTGTGGGCTCACGGGGTCGGAGACGTTTTCCACGGCCGACGCCATCTGCTCCACTCGGGCCTCTGAAACACGTTCGTTGTGTCATCCAAGAAGCCGGAGCGTCAACATGGAGGAGCTTCACTGGATGAAAACTAATTATAATAGTCATTTATAGGTGTGTCTAAAATATCAGATAAAGTAGCTTTTGAATACATATTTATACATGAAACTATGTGAGATTTTGCTAAAAACAATGACCATGCATCTAAAAATACAATGTGGCTTTATTGGCCTGACGGTTTAAATAAATAATAATATTAATAGGAATATTGTCTTTATATTAGTTTTCCAAAGAATGGTAGAAATATCTGTGACGAAAGTCTAACTTTTAAAAAAAATAAGATTTAGTTAAAACAATAAAAGCATGATGACATCATCACTGGGTTCAACATGTAACTTTTAAGAGGTCCAAGCAGTGAAAACACAAGCAGCACTAATCAGATCAAAGAAGAGCCAACTCATGTCGCACAACTCGTGTCGTCATTTATTCTGCAGCACGCTGACTTTTGGTTAAACTCACTGATGGGAAGATGGATATTAATCGCTGAGGGAAATTATTCTGTTACAGCAGCTTTGAGCAAAACTATAAAAATATGTCTCAATATTTGATACAAAAGCTCGATTATTTTGCTGTTTATGGCATATCTTCATACATATAAATAAAAAATAGTTATCTGACTTATTTTTAGATTTTCATCTATTTTATGCTTGTTTTACAATTTTTGTTTTACTGATATTGCATTTAAATTTAGGATTTTAAAATATTGTGTTTTTCTTGTTCACACTGTGGTTATGACTTTTGGAGGTGCTCAAAGAAAAATGTAAAGAAAGTATTAATCTATTTATTTTATTACTGTTATGAGCAACACAGGCGGCTGCTGCTGCTGTTGTTGTTGTTGTTGTTGTTGTTGTTGTTGTTGTTGTTGTTGTTGTTGTTGTTGTTGTTGTTGTTGTTGTTGTTGTTGTTGTTGTTGTTGTTGTTGTTGTTGTTGTTGTTGTTGTTGTTGTTGTTGTTGTTGTTGTTGTTGTTGTTGTTGTTGTTGTTGTTGTAGTAGTAGTAGTAGTAGTAGTAGTAGTAGTAGTAGTAGTAGTTCACAGAAGTTCGTGGCGGCCTGAACTAAATGATGTCTGCTCCTCTTCCGCTCCTGTTGTAACAGTTTTTGACACTTTCTGTGGTTGTGGCTCTCACGCCGTGATGCCTTCAGGGAGCTCAGCGTGCACAGTCTTGCCAAGTATGCTTAGCAACAGGCGTCCTGAACACATCGCATGAGTAGAAATCCTAATACACAGCTGCTACTGTACCTGGGGGGGAGGGGGGGGGGGGGGGGGTGCACCTGTTAACCTTTAAATGACTCGTACATTATGTGCTGTAATGTGCACTGATCAGTTTAGAGGGGATTACATTTAAAAAATATTAAATATATATAAAATATATGTATTCTCAATATTATCTACCCAATATCTCAATTTTAGTAAAAAAGAATAATAATTACGTTTTGCGTGTTAATTGGAGAAAAGAAAGAAACCTGAACTCATCTTGAGTATTTGATGCAGATCTTTCAGCTCACTTTTAAGGTCACGTAACCCAACACTCCCAACATTATCTGAGGGACACCAGTATGAAACACCAGTACTCGGTGGGGCTATCAGGAAGGGGTGTGCCGATCCTGAGACCAGCTGATAGTGCTGCCGGTTGAACGCACTCCCAAGGAAACAGCATCCCTTTGAAATAGCAGGATGAGTGCAGAGAGAGAGAGAAAGAGAGAGAGAAAGAGAGAGAGAGTGTGGGGGTGGGGGTGGAAGTGGGGGAGGGGGACAGCAAGATCAGGAGGAACTGGAATCCTCATTATCTTATTGATTGTCCCACATCAGTATCGATTTAAAGAGTCGCACAGCACTGTGCCTCCATCTAGTGGCCACATAGCAAACGTGTATCCAGCGGTCCTCCCAGGCTCCATTTTAAAATGTGGCATTTCCATGCCGCCTATGATATTTAAAAATATTCAACATATTACAACTGAAATAAAGTAGTTTCCCAGAGACACGAGGGGCCACTCTTGAATTCGGCATACGTGGAACACACGAACAAGCTCTCACCGGTCGCGCATTCAGGCTCCAGTCCTCTCTCTGCGCGCGCCACAGCGTCCACGCGGGGAGTTTAGTAGCGTTAAGATGTGTTATTAAAACATCAACTACGTACGATGTGCCGAAGTGGACGACGTGTCTCTCCGAAGCAGACACTGCACGTCACGGCGATTTAGCGTCACAACTCACCCAAGTTACGCGCGACAATGCCCTAATTTGTTCACGTGTTCGGACACGACGGGTATGCGCTCGCGCCCCACCCGCGCGTAGCTGCTGTGGATCTTGCAGACATCTCTTCTTCTGGAGCCTGAAGCAGCGGAACAAGAAACAATGGCATTAAGTGGGAAAAACGCAGTGGTGACCGGAGCGGTGATGGGCATCGGGAAAGCCATCACGGAGATACTGCTGCAGAACGGTGCCAGGGTAAAGTTTGTCTGTGTGATGCCTGCAGAGCAGGAAGTAGTTATGGGCTTTCAATGCGATGCATTTACATGCTTTTTATACTTCTTTTTATAAATGGATCAATTCAAACTCGAGATTCCAAGGGGACCTCGATCTAACGGAATCAAGAGACATAAGATGCGATACGATAAAATAATAATGTATTGCAGCAAACGGGGTAAAGTGCACTCTTGTGTGCACTCCAGACATAGAAAACAAGTGATATAAATAATAAACAGTATTAAAAAACAGTAAAGTATTTGAATATTATATATATGCATGTTTGACATCAGTGTAAAACTTGAGGATTAATCGGGGAGTTTGTCTCTGAGGTTCTTCACTCGTGTCTTCGTGTCCTTCACCTTTGTACTGTGTCCTATAGGTCGCCCTCCTGGATGTGAACGAAACTGCAGGACAGACTTTAGTGGAAGTCCTGGACAAACAATATGGACGAGAGAGAACTTTGTTCCTCAAATGTGATGTTGAATCAGAGGAGCAGATCAAAGGTCACACACACACACACACACACACACACACACACACACACACACACACACACACACACACACACACACACACACACACACACACACACACACACACACCCTTCAGTGCAGAAGTGGGGGAGGGGCTGGAGAGGGGGAAACAGCTGGAGTCAATCAGAACGCAGCTGAGTTGCAGAGTCTTGTGATGTTTTTCCTTCCAGTTATCAGATGTTTGTTAGAAAGCAGGAAGCTCACACGCGCACACACACTCAGGGGACATTTTGGGGGAAAAACACACGCGCGCGCACACACACACACACACACACACACACACACACACACACACACACACACACACACACACACACACACACACACACACACACACACACACACACACACACACACACACACACACACACACACACACACACACACACACACACACACACACACACACACACACACACACACACACACACACACACACACACACACACACACACACACACACACCCTGAGGACTTCTACTACACTCTCAGGGTTGTTTTTCCTTCAGCTCTTTGCATTACCCGTAAATGTTTTGTGGAAATCGCACACATTTGCAGCTTATTTCAAAGCATCCGGAGATTATAAGTTAAGTTATTGTACATTTATGTGTCAGGTTCTTTCTTCTTGTTAAATACAGTTTTAGTGAACACGATAAAAGACCTGAACTTGCTTCAAACTTGAAATGAACGAAACAGATATTAATTAATCACATTTCCTGGCTGGACTATCTAACATACACATAGTTAACATTTCAGAAAGTTATAATAGTAACGTAATTATAATCATAATTTCGTGCAACTTCCGCTTATTTTCATGAAATATCAACTTTACCATAATGATCATTTTCTGTTATTTATTTGGTCTTTAAAGGGTTTTGTTCTGTCTGAAGAAGAAAACCCCGGATAGAAAACTCATTGAGAAGCTGGACGCATGGATCCTCAAAGTTGCTTTCATGTGTTTGACTCATCGATCAGCTGACTGATCGTTGCAGCTCTGCAGGATGCTCCACTGAACCGTTGCATGACTAATAGTCATTGTTGTTCTCTTCTGCTCTCCAGCTGCCTTCCAGAAAGCTGCAGAGACCTTCGGGGGAATAGACGTCCTGTGCAACAACGCCGGCGTCCTGAACGAGAGCTCGTGGGAGAAAACCGTCTCCATCAACCTGGTGAGGAGAGTCACCAACTGTACGACACCCGGGATTCAAGCTTCACAAGGCCCGAGTCAGCAGGTGTGCGTGTGTGTGTGTGTTGCAGATGGGCGTCATTAGGGGGAATTACCTGGCGCTGGAGCACATGAGCAAGTTGAATGGAGGTCGCGGAGGGGTCATCATCAACATGGCATCCATGGCAGGTAAAAACACCCACAATGCATTGCATGTGTGGTTTTGTTTTTCCAACAAAAGAATGGGAAAAGGCATTGATGATAAAGGTTGCACAGGCTGGTTAGCTGGTTTGCTAGTTGGCTGGTTTGCTGGTTAGCTAGTTGGCTGGTTAGCTAGTTGACTGGTTAGCTAGTTGGCTGGTTAGCTGGTTTGCTGGTTAGCTGGTTTGCTAGTTGGCTGGTTAGCTAGTTGGCTGGTTGGCTGGTTTGCTAGTTGGCTGGTTAGCTAGTTGGCTGGTTAGCTGGTTTGCTAGTTGGCTGGTTAGCTGGTTTGCTAGTTGGCTGGTTAGCTGGTTTGCTAGTTGGCTGGTTAACTAGTTGGCTGGTTAGCTGGTTTGCTAGTTGGCTGGTTGGCTGGTTAGCTGGTTAGCTAGTTGGCTGCTTTGCTGGTTAGCTGGTTGGCTGGTTTGCTGGTTAGCTGGCATTGTGGCTTTATGCTACTCGTATAGTTAGTACACTGTTATAGTTCTAACTACTCGTGGGTTATCTAAATCACTGTTAGATACAAATGCACGGAGACGAGGATGCGGTACAAGTCCAATCTTTTACTGGCGGGGAGATCACACAACAACCCACATCCCCTATTCCCGAACACATGGTAGTGACAGTCAAACACAATCGAGCACCGAGTGCTCGATCCAATATACCACAGCTGGTTAGCTAGTTGGCTGGTTAGCTGGTTAGCTCGGCCTTCTCTGGAGCAGCGGACAGTTACTTGTCAGACTGTTCTGTTCTGGGACCAGTGCAGCATTAAAGATGGTGGAATCAGTCAGCCAGCTTGTTGAATCCACCGTGCTGTCATGCTGCACCGAAAGATTCAGCCGATAACGCCACCTTCCGGTTCCCCCTCCGGTTCCCCCTCCGGTTCCCCCTCCGGTTCCCCCTCCGGTCTTCACTGTTAGCGGTCGGCACTTTGTGGCTCAGCTGTCGCCATGTTGAGAGCCGTTGAGAGACAACATAAATGCTCCATGCAGTTTAGCCAATTCTTTTGCTAATCTCTTGGCTTGGCCCAAGTCTCAACGAAAGTGAAAACAGACAACGTAGGGTTTTGTGCATCCCTATGAATCAGGGATTTGAGCCTATGATGTCGACTGATCCGACCCCCATCCTGCAGGTCTCGGCCCTCTACCAAGCTGTCCGGTCTACACGGCAACGAAGCACGGCGTGGTCGGCTTCACTCGGGCCATGGCGGTAAAGTCATCGTTTTTTTTTTTCTCCAGGAAGATTAAGATAAAAAAAATAAAATAATGCAGTGCATGCACAGACACATTGTACTTTATAGCTTTTAAAGTTTGGCTGTTTAATATGCACATAATCAAGAGTGACGTGCCTCTGAGGATTTGAAGCACAGCATTCGTGTATGTGTGTGTGTGTGCGTTTGTGTGTGTGTCTTTTCACCAGGCTGCGTCCACGCTGTCAGGTTACGGTATCCGGTTCAACGCCCTCTGTCCAGGTTTTGTCCAAACAAACCTGTTCTCAGCTATTCAATCCAACCTGGGCCGGTTCTCCCACCTGGCGGACACGACCCAGCAGCTGATGCAGCATCTGGGAGTCGTAGAGTGAGTCTTTCTCCTGTCGCTTTGTTGAAATCGGTACGAAGAAATTAAATCTTTCTGACTGCAGCAACAATAACAACAACAAAAAATGATTTTTGGACCCCTCCTGTGTTAATTGAATATACACGATATAGCATGTTTTCAGTGCAGTCAATCAATAAATAGTCAATAAGAAATAACCACGTGGTTTGTGTGAATTTGACGTATTTTCTCATTCAGTTAAGACTTTTAGTGGGGAAAGAAAAATCAGATTTCCTGAGAGATTTTACTTAGTATGGGCTTGTTACAGGTCAGATGAAGTTGTTGTGTATTAGTGTCAAGCTAAAACTAACCACAATTTTCATTATCTATTTATCTGTCAATTCATTTTCATGATTAATGAATTAGCTGTCTATAAAATGGTAAAAACAAATAAAGAAGTCAATCCCTGAGCCAGAGACGACCTCTTCAAGAGGAGCGAAGAAACCAGAAAATATTTCACATTTAAGAAACCAAAAGCTGAGAATTCTGACATTTTTGTCTTCTATCCTATAAATAATTACTCTAAACCTATTAAATTCATTACCAAAATAGTTTGCAATGAATTTTTTTGCAGCTCTGTATCATAAAATGTGAAACATCGCGATATGTGTTTCCATTGAAAGACGATAAATCGCACACGTTAAAGTACATTATCTCGATTCTGTACACGTTACTCATTGAAGCCACTTTACCCTTTTTTTTCAATTTAAATTTATATTTGTTTTATTTCAGCATGTCCGACGTGGCGGAGGCTGTTCTGCAGATGGTGACCGACGAGACGAAGAACGGAGAGGCCTTCTTGGTTACCCCGGAATTAAAGGAATACGTGAATTTTCCCACATTCCTCCAGTAACCTTATGGATCAAAGCACTTTTTAAAAACTAAATGCACCGAGGGCATTTTATACCGTAGACAAGGATGTGGTTTAATTGATGCTGAATATTATGATGACAACTGTGTTAAATGGGCATGAGTGTGTCCTTAGACAACATGTCAAAGACCAACGGATCAGTTGGAGCGTTTAGAAGAAATCCAGAATGTAGTTTCACGTAATGACCACTAGGCGTCACTGTTCTACCTTCATACAAGGGCCAGTTCATCTTGTATAATCTGCACGTGACGTCATGTAATTGTAGTTTTTAATAAATACTTTCATTCCTAATGAAGTGTGCAACAGATCAGTGAATGAGAAGTATAATGTACTGTATGCATATATGTATATATGTATGCATACATATGTATACATGTTTGTGTTTATATATATATATATATATATATATATATATATATATATATATTTTTTTTATTTTTTTTTGCCTTTCAGTGCAGAGAACAGTGGTTCTGCTATGAGATGCTCTAACACACAAACACAAACTAGCTGGCAGGTTTGTTTTGTTTGGACAGTATTCAAATAACTGTATTCATTAAAAGCAGCAGAATATAAAAATACACAATTACAAGTAAATCCTGCATTCAAAATGTTACCTTTGTTTAAATACATTTCTATTTGATGAATTAATACACAAGCAGTACTTTAAAGTAGAACTTGGTCGAGGTGGTGCCAATTTTTAATACTTAATACATTGCTGGGTATTATATTCTTTAATAATGCATCATAAACTGGTCATAAGAAAGTAATTAGTAAGAGCAAGATATCATTTAATTTCTTTAGTGTCTTCATGACCTTCACTGAGTGGCTAGCTGAACGTAGGGAACGTCATGTACGTCCTCACGCCGCCGCTCAGCGTGAGCGCCTCTCCGCTCCTCGTGTCGTCGGTCACCAGCTGCAGGACGCACTCGGCCACACTGAAACAAACACATGACGGCGTTGTGCACATGAAGCATAGACTTCTATACAACCAGAGGAGTCGCCCCTGGTAGTCAGGAGAGAGAATGCAGCTTTAACACATGAAGCATAGACTTCTATACAACCAGAGGAGTCGCCCCTGGTAGTCAGGAGAGAGAATGCAGCTTTAACACATGAAGCATAGACTTCTATACAACCAGAGGTGTCGCCCCCTGGTAGTCAGGAGAGAGAATGCAGCTTTAACACATGAAGCATATACTTCTATACAACCAGAGGAGTCGCCCCCTGGTGGTCAGGAGAGAGAATGCAGCTTTAACACATGAAGCATATACTTCTATACAACCAGAGGAGTCGCCCCCTGGTGGTCAGGAGAGAGAATGCAGCTTTAACACATTAAGCATAGACTTCTATACAACCAGAGGTGTCGCCCCCTGGTAGTCAGGAGAGAGAATGCAGCTTTAACACATGAAGCATAGACTTCTATACAACCAGAGGTGTCGCCCCCTGGTAGTCAGGAGAGAGAATGCAGTTTTAAGGCACTTGAGCTTTGGTTTCCTTTTTCAGATTTGAGTTGCATAAAAATATAAATATTTATTAATAACATTGGATTTTGGTTTTAGGTCACTCCCACATTCCCATGGATTTAAAAACATAAAAATCCTCTACTCACTTCAACACCCCTCTGTCCACAATTTTCCGAGTCCTGTCAGCCAGCTGGGAAAATTGTCCCATTCTGTCATAGATGTTGGACAAGAGGTCGGTTTGGACGAAAGACGGGCAAACGGCGTTGAACCGAATGCCGTAGCCCGAGGCGGTCGAGGCAACCTGGTACACACACAAACACACACACACACACACCAACTCACGCACACACACTGCTTCAAATGACTTGAACAAAAAAACAATGCATCCTCCTGGACTAAACCAACGTCCTTACCGCCATGGCCCGAGTGAAGCCGACCACGCCGTGCTTCGTGGCCGTGTAGACCGGACAGCTCGCCAGAGGACCGAGACCTGCAGGTGGGGGTCGGATCAGTCGACATCTTTTTTTGTGTTGTCATGCCGTAATTTCCCTTTAAATGTAATAGTCTTGCTACCTGACAAACATATTAAAATGTTCCACCCGTGGGCTCCGACAGTGAGATGAAATCCGTCACGTTTGCAAATAAAAGCTGCTGGAATTCGTTGCTTTTTGTAAAATAATAACTATTATAAGTTTTTATGCACATTTGCTCAATGAATAACCTTTATGTAAATTTGTATACTTTTATTTTAAAATCTTTTTTGTTGCATACAAGTCTCATTCAACAAAACCTGAAAAACTCTCGTACTGCTCAATGCTTAAAGGAGAAACAATGAGGTACTCTGTAGAAGGCGCAATGCATTGTGGGTCATACCTGCCATGGATGCAGTATTGACGATGACCCCTCCCCGACCTCCAGTCAACTTGCTCATGTGCTCCAGAGCCGTGAAGGTCGCCCTGATGAGAGCCACCTGTACGCGAGGTGATGCAAGGCCAATAAATGAAGAGTTTCTTCTTTTATTGAAGGTAATAATAATAATAATAATAATAATAATAGTAGTATGGCTTTAATGTCTTACCAGGTTTATGCTGACACATTTCTCCCACTCCGCCTCGTTCAGGATGCCGGCGTTGTTGCACAGGATGTCGATCCCGCCGAAGGTCTCCACCGTCTTCTGAAAGGCGGCTTGAGAACAGAGAATAACACTCAGCTGCTGACCCTAAACATCACATAACATTTAATTTAAACACAGTGAGCGGTTGATGAGTCATCTCACCTTTGGTCTGCTCCTCTGATTCAACACTACAGCAGAGGAACAGAGTCCTCTCTGCTCCGTGCTGTTGGTCGAGCGCTTCCTTCAAGCTCTGGCCTGCAGATTCATTCACATCCAGGAGGGCGACCTGCACAGGTGGACCACACACACACACACACACACACACACACACACACACACACACACACACACACACACACACACACACACACACACACACACACACACACAGTCCAAACTTTACCCTGGCACCGTTTTGCAGCAGTATCTCCGTGATGGCTTTCCCGATCCCCATGGCCGCTCCGGTCACCACTGCGGTTTGACCACTTAATGCCATGTCAGCTGTCCGGTAATAAGAAGAAGAGGAGGAGGAGGAGGAAGAGGAGGATGTCAACTGTGCAGGATCCCTGCTGGAAGAACAAAAATGGCCAGAGGAGTTGGGCTATTTAAACGCTCGCCTCATGGGCAGAGACATCTGTACCACTTACCGCCCACTGATTGGATTGATGTGATCACGTGACCGCCCCTGGCATAGACTCTATGGCCTTTGTCTTTATTGTTTTATTTCCAACCCTAAATGTCCTTTTGGCTCTTATCTCATGAGGTGATTTGTTTTCTTGTTTGCAGCTTCAATAACAACATTCAAAGAAACGTTTGCAGAATAAACCTGGTGTGTAACAGGTGTGTAACATAGCCATGATGGAGTCATAAGCCCCGCCTTGATGTTTACAGGTGTGTAACATAGCCATGATGGAGTCATAAGCACCGCCTTGATGTTTACAGGTGTGTAACATAGCCATGATGGAGTCATAAGTACCGCCTTGATGTTTACAGGTGTGTAACATAGCCATGATGGAGTCATAAGCACCGCCTTGATGTTTACAGGTGTGTAACATAGCCATGATGGAGTCATAAGCACCGCCTTGATGTTTACAGGTGTGTAACATAGCCATGATGGAGTCATAAGCACCGCCTTGATGTTTACAGGTGTGTAACATAGCCATGATGGAGTCATAAGCACCGCCTTGATGTTTACAGGTGTGTAACATAGCCATGATGGAGTCATAAGCACCGCCTTGATGTTTACAGGTGTGTAACATAGCCATGATGGAGTCATAAGCACCGCCTTGATGTTTACAGGTGTGTAACATAGCCATGATGGAGTCATAAGCACCGCCTTGATGTTTACAGGTGTGTAACATAGCCATGATGGAGTCATAAGCACCGCCTTGATGTTTACAGGTGTGTAACATAGCCATGATGGAGTCATAAGCACCGCCTTGATGTTTACAGGTGTGTAACATAGCCATGATGGAGTCATAAGCACCGCCTTGATGTTTACAGGTGTGTAACATAGCCATGCTAGAGTTATAAGCCCCGCCTTGATGTTTACAGGTGTGTAACATAGCCATGATGGAGTCATAAGCCCCGCCTTGATGTTTACAGGTGTGTAACATAGCCATGATGGAGTCATAAGCACCGCCTTGATGTTTACAGGTGTGTAACATAGCCATGCTAGAGTTATAAGCCCCGCCTTGATGTTTACAGGTGTGTAACATAGCCATGATGGAGTCATAAGCCCCGCCTTGATGTTTACAGGTGTGTAACATAGCCATGATGGAGATATAAGCCCCACCTTGATGTTTACAGGTGTGTAACATAGCCATGATGAAGTCATAAGCCCCGCCTTGATGTTTACAGGTGTGTAACATAGCCATGCTAGAGTTATAAGCCCCGCCTTGATGTTTACAGGTGTGTAACATAGCCATGATGGAGATATAAGCCCCACCTTGATGGTTACAGGTCAAAGTGTGACATGCCAGCGACACAAAGGATCTCCCCCTCAGAGAGCCAGGACCTTTACGACCAGGTCACATGAGAACAAGGTTCACTTCAAGGATCCTGAAAAACGCAGGAAAAAAAACTGCACCTGTTCACAAGAACCTGAAGTTAAGATGTTCATCACATCGTTGATAATAATGCAGATTATGTGTATTTTGGAGGGTTTTGGAGGGTTTGCTCATCAATGATCAACTCAAACTTCAAAGTGATGTCATTGAGCACGTTTATCTTTCATGTGTTCATAAAGTAACACTGGATTTAAAAGCTGCTCTTCAGGAAATACACAGAGCGGTGCACAATATTCCAATTGACCCTGAACACATAATAATAATAATAATAATAATACATTTTATTTGTAAAGCACTTTTCATAAGAAAAATCTCAAAGTGCTACAGAAACCACATAAAAACACATGGATAATAAAAAAACAACAGAAAACATATACAATCAAGAAAACACATACATAAAAAACGCATTTGAAAAGAAAACAGCTAAACGAGCAGTGGAGAGCAAATTTAAAATCCGCAAAAACTACGAACAACTTAAGAACGCCTGCCTGAACAGAACAGTTTTGAGTTGTTTTTTAAAACTGTCCACAGACTGTGGTTTTCTGAGATGTTCAGGGAGGGAGTTCCAGATGCGAGGGGCAGTGACGGAGAAAGCTCGATCTCCCATGGTGCGGAGTCTTGAGCGAGGCTGATGGAGGAGGTTTGTGCTTTGGGACCGTAGGTTACGAGTAGATGAGTGGGGGATAATGAGGTCTTTGAGGTATTGCGGGGCATTGTTGTAGATGCATTGGTGGGTGATGAGGGCAATCTTGTATTGAATTCTTGAGGTTATGGGTAGCCAATGAAGGTTCTGAAGAACGGGAGTTATATGTTCGTATTTGCGAATTTTCATCAGAGTTCGGGCAGCACAGTTCTGAATGAATTGAAGTTTCTGAAGGTGTTTATTTGGGATATCGATAAGCAGGCTGTTACAGTAGTCCAGCCTGGAGGAGATTAGTGCGTGGATGAGTTTTTCTGCGTCAGAAAGACTTAGGAAAGGGCGGAGTTTTGAAATGTTTCTGATATGAAAAAAGCAGGTTTTGTACAGATAATTAATGTGGTTTGCAAAGGTCAGTTGTGGGTCCAGCTTCACACCGAGGTTGGTGACAGTAGTTGATAGGGGGATGTCTTGACCAGAGAAAGAGATAGTGGTTATGAGGGATGACTGGACCTGATGAAGGGTGCCAATTTGTATGGCTTCAGTTTTGGAAGTGTTCAGCTGGAGGAAATTTTGACTCATCCAGGCCCTGATCTCCTCCAGGCAGTTTGAGAGGACAGAAGATGATAGTGTAGAGGGAGCAGCTGATGATGAGGTGGCCAGTGTTGGTGAAAGGACCGGGGTGGTGCATGAATCGGTTCGCAGGTATAACTGAGTGTCATCAGCATAACAGTGAAAAGAGATGCCATGTCGACTGATGACACGACCCAGTGGCAGCATGTATAGAATAAAAAGTAGGGGTCCCAGGATAGATCCTTGTGGGACACCACAAGTGACCAGAGCTGTTTGGGACCTGGCAGATCCCAGACTGACATATTCTGTCCTGTCAGCGAGGTAGGAGGTGAACCAGTCCAGTGTAGAGTGACGTAGACCAATGTCAGTGTGGAGGCGGTTTAGGAGGATATGGTGGTCAACGGTGTCAAAGGCTGCGGAAAGGTCGAGTAGGATGAGTATAGAGGGGGATCCAGAATCTGCAGAAATAAGGAGGTCATTGATAACCCTCAACAGTGCTGTCTCTGTACTATGGGCAGGACGAAAACCAGATTGGAATGTTTCAAACAGTAAGTTACGTTGTAGATGTTCCTGTAGCTGTGCAGCAACAGCTTTTTCAAGCACTTTCGAGAGAAATGGAAGATGTGAGATGGGCCGGTAGTTGGACATCTAATTCTCAGCGTTTCCGTAGTGTAGTGGTTATCACGTTCGCCTCACACGCGAAAGGTCCCCGGTTCGAGACCGGGCGGAAACAACTTTTTTTTTCTCCGCTACGATTTATTGATTAGATTGGATAAATGTACAATATTGGTTGTCTTTTGTGACGACAATATCCACCGCTGTTTTTGTCCCTGCAGGTGGGCGTTGCAGAGAGTCATCAGAAGAGTGCAGGATTGCCTGAGTTAATTAGCAGCACTGGCAACACGTAGGTATTGTGTGCACTCTGTTGACAGACCTTCTGGTCTCCTAGACACCCGTTTGGCTCTTTGTTAAAGATTATGGTTTGTCGCTACACTATACAGTATTATATCATTCATATATCGTTCATTTTATTAATAGTATTATGATGTTTGCTGCTCTGTTTGGTTGTTTTAATGGATTGAGTGTTTCCTTGTTGATTTTGTAAGGTGTCCTTGAGTGTTTTGAAAGGCGCCTATAAATAAAATGCATTATTATTATTATTATATACACACTTTCCACTCATGCACTCACCTCTGCTGCTGAAAGTACTGACCATTGCCATTAGTCTAACACGCCATTGTTAGACTAAGTTGTGTTTTGTGCTACTAAGTTAAATAAACCCTTTTTGTTAAAGACTTGGTTGTGTGTCCCCTTTGTTGTCATGGCCGTGCATCCCGGTTCGTGATTAAAACCGGAGTTACCGCTGTCTACATGCAGACTTTGAAGTATCAATAAATTAAATAAATGCTTTTATAAAAATAATTATTCATACAGGAATATAAGAAGTTTTGAATTGACTCGTAGTTCTTGATATCTGCCCACCTGCTGGTCGCTTTCCTTCTCCATTATCATCATTAACATGTTAACATTGTATTTGATAAATACATTTTAATAATAATTAAACATTTTGTTTGTCAGAGCAGTTAAACCTCCATCTTACATGTTATCTGTAAAATAGAAGCATTGTTTTTATGAAATACAACTGTAGCTAAATATTAATTTCCATGTTACTGAGAGAAGTTTAATTGACTGTTTGGTCCTGAAGCTGACAGCTGTATGTTTCACTTGTATAGTTAGAAAGCTTCAGGTTAAATCCCAATAAATGGGAAAGCTCCGCCCCCTGCTGTTGTAAATTAAGACCTGCACTGAATAGTAGACGCAAAGGACTATGGGTAATCCTCCAATCAACGGAGAATTCGCTAATAGGTAATGCGACTGCAGAAATACATGGTCAATTACAATAAATGGACCAAAAAAATCAAATGATTAATAATAAAAAATGTCATCACCGCCCTAACAAAAAAGTTCAATGCATGTGATTTAAAATGAATGAACACCAGAATGAGGCATCAGGAGCTGCTCTGTTTCTGAGGTGCAGGATTATAAACTGCTGCTAACTCACTGGAACATGTTGTTTCCTGACGCAGAAGAAGCGATGCAGGAGCAGCAGATGATGTCTGCAGCTGCTCTGAGAGACTAAACTGTGGATCCTGGTTCCTGAGACGTCGTTCAGGAAACAGACAGGAAGTGACTGAGCGGCAGACGGTGCCCGGCAGCAGGTCAGGAGTGGCCAAAGCGTGCTGGCAATGTTTTGTTTTTGGGAGAAATGTTTAAACTATTTTTTTGTCATGTAAATAGTGGAATTTAAGTTAATTTGAAGGGTATGTGGGAATGATTGACGTCCCTGAAAGCACATACAGTTTCCGTAGTGTAGTGGTTATGGCAAGTCGTGTATAGTTGGTACTCACTGACAGCCAATGAAATTGCAGCATTATTAGATGCTGTCTAAGGTGCTGAACATCCGACCGCCATCCTCGCCCCTTAGTGATGGAGGGCCAACAAAATGAACAAAATGAGTGCAAATTAAGTTTAAAAAAAACAACTTAAAAAAATAAATAATTAAATATTCAATTTGTCACAGCAATTAAAGCTCCATCTCACATGTGTGCTGTTTAATAGAAGTGTTTTACTAATCATGACTATTATCCATTAACTTTTGGGAGTGATAGCGGAATTTACTGCGGTAATGGATTTCCCTGAATGCATCTCAGTTTCCGTAGTGTAGTGGTTATCACGTTCGCCTAACACGCGAAAGGTCCCCGGTTCGAGACCGGGCGGAAACACTTTTTGTTTTTCAACAGTACGAGGCGGAGTTGAGCTGTGTGCAGCACCCACAGTCACGTGACATGTCTTTAGGAGAACGTGATAACCAATACACTACCTAGACATGGTGCGTTCAGGGACCGTATTAAAAATCAGATCTATCATGTCTTGTTTTCATCTCTTCCTCGTTAGTATAGTGGACAGTATCTCCCTCGTCACGCGGAAGACCGGGGTTCGATTCCCCGACGGGGAGTACATTTATTTTATTTTAGTCATATTGCTCTTTGTGTGGGCCAACAAAATTAAGAAAATGGGTGCAAATGAAATTAAAAAAACAACTTTTTAAAATAATAATTAAATATTCAGTTTGTCACAGCAATTAAAGCTCCATCTCACATGTGTGCTGAATATTAGAAGTGTTTTACTAACCATGACTATTATCCATTAACTTTTGGGAATGATAGCGGAATTCACACCGATAATGGATGTCCATGAATGCTTCTCAGTTTCCGTAGTGTAGTGGTTATCACGTTCGCCTAACACGCGAAAGGTCCCCGGTTCGAGACCGGGCGGAAACAGTTTTTGTTTTTCAACAGTACGAGGCGGAGTTGAGCTGTGTGCAGCACCCACAGTCACGTGACATGTCTTTGTTAGGAGAACGTGATAACCAATACACTACCTAGACATGGTGCGTTCAGGGACCGTATTAAAAATCAGATCTATCATGTCTTGTTTTCATCTCTTCCTTGTTAGTATAGTGGACAGTATCTCCGCCTATCACGCGGGGGCAAGTCGTGTATAGCTGGTACTCACTGACAGCCAATGAAATTGCAGCATTATTAATGCTGTCTAAGGTGCTGAACATCCTCTCTGCTTTCAGCACCTTAGACTCAAATATTATCCTGTTCTGTTCTATTCTATTCTCGAGTCTCAGTTTGGGCAATGCCACACATCAATGATGAAGAGCTATTTATGAATCAAGAAAAGTGTATCCCACTTTGCTTTTTTCTGATTGTCACTATGTTGTAGTGGCAGATAGATCATATAAGTACTTATTTATGGTCATTAATCTATTATATTACAGTTTCCCTACTACAAACATTTGAATTGCATAATTACTTTACTGTTAATGGTTCACATATTAATAAGACATGTAGACATTAGTCCATGAAATATGTTTATTAACCACAACAGGGACAGTCAATATTGAACACTGAGCACATAGTGCAAAGTCACATAAACACAACACAAATGTGTAAAACAAATATAATAATGTATATATGCTTTTGTTGCTTTGTCTCCATCCAGAGCCTCTGCTGCTGTGAACAGGCCCACTGGCTGACGGTCGGAGCAGGAAGCTGTGGAGGAAGACAGGTGGGGACAGCTGGTGGCTCACCTGGTCAGACGACAAGAAAGACATTGCAAACTATTAAGTTTCTGATCTCATCTTTTTACAATGTACTCAAACAAATCAAAAACATTCAACACTGACTTTCATCTCTTTGTGCAGTTTGCAGTGGACCCGGCTCTTCAGACATCTCAGGAGAAACCAGGAGTGCCTCTGACGCTGTAGAGAACATTGAACATGTTATTATTGACAGTAAGATGAAGCAGGAATGTAACATGACACTGTAGTCTGTGAAACTCAGACAGCTGTACGCTGCAGTGCTGCCTACGTTTGGTCTGAAAACAGTGCACCAGTATCTTATTTACAACAATAAAGATTTTAAAGAATGAACAACCGTTTGATGGACACTGCATAAGGATATTTCTAGGATACCAATCCAGGTAAAATAATACACACCAGGCACTGTGACGGTCGCCTCTGTGGACAGATGAGCGTCTCCTTCTGGCATCAGACACACGAGCTGCTGGGGAACAGGCACAGGGCTCTTTACAGAAGGAAAAGCAGGGAAGGATCACAAAAGAGAATCAATTCATGGTTTATAACTAATACAAGCACAGTGAATATGACAGGTAATGTTTCAATGAATAGACAGAATTATGATACATTTACCATCTACTTGAGAACGCTGAGCCTTGGCTGGTGCAGCCAGTGTTGCAGATGGTACTGCAACGGAAAACCCTTGTTTGTTATTTATATACACAAATATACATACACATATACACAAACACTACTGTTAGTAAAGGCAGAAAGTATCTTCACCTGCTTTTCTCAGCCAAATTCAATGAAACAGACTGTTTCTAACACTATTATAGAAAGACTATACTTCATTCATACACATGTGTTCATGTCTGAATGGGTTAATATTCAGTAGCCAGTCATTAAGATGTAACCGAGGCCGGGGAAGCAAAATGACCCTTGAAACACATGCAATCAGGTGTTAGGGAACGCAGCAGTTCCACATGTACATCTGTTCTTACATAAAGGAAAAGGAGCAGAAGAAAACACAGACTGATACGTACCCTCATCACGGCTGGGATCAATTCATAGTCACTAGACGAACATGACCACAACATGCTCATGAACATGAGACGGAACGAGAAAGTCGTGCTTCATGTGGGATAAGAGTTCAAAACCTCTTTCTGTTGCCAAACCCTGTCGTTGTCTGGCAGACGATGACGATGATGCAAAAAGAGCTGTTAAACACGGACAAAACAATATCATAAATGCTGAGTAGAATACACGATCAATAGCAAATGGGCTGAACTGTAAATGATTTTGAATCTTCAGCGAGTAGAAACAAAGAAATAAAAGACACCAAACGTTTACTCACTGCTCTGCACATGCTGCTTGAAGGAGAGATACTCAGCATCCCTCTCTCCAGCTCTTTATCTGGGATGCAAACAGACAGGAATTAATGTCATTAAATACATAGCTTCTTGTATTTGGGCTTGAAGGACTTAAAGCCTCACTAGAATGATGAAGTGTGTATGACAGCGTGTACCTCCTTCTGACAGAACCAAGGACAGCAGACCCAACGGGCTTCAGCAGGAGCCGGTGGGGGTTGTGTCATCGGAGAGGAGCCGGAGGGGAAGCAGCTTCTTCTGGAGGTTGAGCCTCTCGGTCCCTGCTGCAGTGTTTCTTCACATGGAGATGCAGAGCCGTCTTCCTGCTGTCCCACATCTCTGAAGGGTGAAGTGTCTGAGCAAGAAACGCCCAGAGTTCAATTCACCTGTTGACATCCCAAACAGACATGTGGCATATGATTATGTAATAAACAACTGTATCACATTCTGGTGTTCTCTGATTTAACAGTGGAGGAGAAGGTATACAGATCTTGTACTTCAGTAAAAAAAAATAATATTAATAAAACCACATGATGTAAATACTCTTTAACAAGTATAAGTCCTGCATTCAAATACATGACTCAGGGAAAGTATTAACGTTTAGCTTCAAAACAAACGTTAAGTATAATTACTCATACTCGTTTTGATAGGCTGCAGGTGGTTTAATCTATAATAACACCATTAGTTATTAGTTAGTTGATAACCTTCATCTGCTAACTAACTAGTAGCTCATTAGTACCTCTTTCTGTCACATAAATGTGGAGCAGTTCATGAACATGACTATAAACTACATGCGTCTTAAACACGTTCCTCAGTAACGTTACTCAGCGGAGACGTGCACGTCTCCTTCCCCCTCCTTCAGAGAACACCTTCACCATAAGAGCACTACTTTAGGGACTTTTATTGGCATGTGGGCTGTATTTTTAACAAAACAAGAAAAGATGTTTACGAAAGTGAAGTATAATAAATAAAACCAATAAGTGTCACTGTACAGTCTTCTACTTTGAGCAGGTCTTACTTTCTGTATTACAGTTTTAAGAATGTAATATCATTATTAAACACACAACCTCCTCCCCTTTAATTTCCTCTCCATAATAAGGTCGCACCACCCTTTGTTAAACACCCCGTGTTTGGTCTCAGGTTGGGGTTTACGTTTGAGCTACCGGAATACAATATCACGCCAATTAAATCATATACTGCAATTGCACATGTTATATTTCATATGCACATGCTCTCTTTCCGTGATCAATAGCAATCTGAGTCAAGGAGTTGATCCTTCGGCTCTCAGTGTCTGCTGTGCTGCAGCTGCAGTCTGTAGACCGACGGGAAGCGAACCGGAAGTGAAAGCGTTGGTTTTAATACACAGCGATGCCGGTTACGACATCCGATGTTACACCGTGGCACAATTTTAATTGTAATGTTACCCATCTCTTCCGGCAGTACGCTGATTGGTTTGATAGCGTCACGTGGTACGATATCTCTTCCTCGTTAGTATAGTGGACAGTATCTCCGCCTGTCACGCGGAAGACCGGGGTTCGATTCCCCGACGGGGAGTAATCTTTATTTTTTTATGCGGTTGAATTTTTCTGTGTTGTTGTTTTTTCGCACACTTGACAGCAGACGGACGGATAAACGAGGAAAAGCTAGAGTTAACAATTGTTGTGAATGTGGTTGTAATATAGTTCCATTAAGACCAGTTAGACATTAGGAGTAATTTAATAACTCAAGTTGAGGAAAGTCAAGATCCAATTCTACACCTCCTGACAAAGCACAGACTACATAGAAGCAATTGTTTGACCCTTTTAATTATTTCACATCTCAGCATCTTAGTCGTTTGTTTCGAAAAAAAGGCATGTAGGAAACACATTTGTCTTATAAAGAATGACAACACAACCGGAATATACTTCTTACTGAACAGTAAAGTAGTTTCTAAATATAGGATCTTTCTGCATGAACAAAAAAACAATCACAATTTATAGTTTCCGTATTGATTCTACTTCACCTTTAATGTTCAGCCCAGAGTTATAGTTGTACATATTTGTGCATATTTATAAAAAAAAAAATCCATTTAATCACATGATCACCACCAAAGTCCTTAATTCAACACAAGGTTTAAATACAGGCTACAGATTCTGTAGGACTCGTATCAGAACCAAGAAGGTTTTTGTGCACTGTGCCTTTAATTCATTGTCCTTTAAGGCCGAGTCTACATCTCAGCAATGACCGGTAGTATCGGGGCCTTGAACCTCCTGCACCGCCTGGATGTGGTGCGACAGCCAGACACCACGACGCGAAGGCCCGCCTGTTTGTCTGCCTGTCTGTCAGCTGAGAATGACCCTTCAGTCCGTTTTGCTCCATCTGGACCGCTCCCGGGTTCCTTCAGGCCGATCTCGGCCCGTTGTGGAGCCGGATTCCCGTCTGAGCTCCAGACTGGGGGTTGACGCGAGGAGTCGAAATAGGAAACTTGCCACCCTGTCTTCTTCCCGTCCTCCGCCCATCCTCTGCGGACGAGTCGGGCCGCGGTGAGGATGGAGTCCGTCTGGCTGTGCAGCTTCGCCCGGGGGCCCGAGAGCAGAGGCCCCGGGGCCACAGGAGGCCCAGGCTCTGGCTTACTGCAGCCCTCCATCCCCCTGATGCCCAGAGCCTCTGGACCGCCTGCAAGTACTGAAGCAGCTGCAAACCACATAAACACACTAGATTAGATGACATCATGTTGAACGAGCTCATCGGTTCCCAACATGCACCTGCAAAGGGTCACACAATTCAATTCGATTTGATTCATTTTATTATACTTTTTAAAGAACACATGTTTAGATCTAAAGGAAAAGAAGAAGGTACTGAAATGTATAGCTGAGTCTTAAATCAGCCTTATTAGCTTTCAGAGTCAAGTTTCTGTCTGCACAATGAACATAAGGACAGTATTAACTTCCACAAGCGGCTGAGAGGAAAATAAAATACACATTTTTAAGTCTCTGACATCGTCAGTGGTTTAGTGAGGGCAGGGAAGCATGAAGTGGGTTTATCGTGTATCAGCGAGCTGGAAGAAGCTAAAAAACATCCTGCAGAGTTGCTGCAAACTGTTGGTGGTGATTCTCTGGGCAACCGAGACTGAGTCCCTGTGTTTCCACCATTTCTCCACTAGGTGGAGGCAGAGGGCCATGACAGAGGAACAATACTGTCAGAGCACTAACTGCTGATTCAGGATCTCTTTCTCCTTCACGTGTGTTTCAATGTGTGAACAGACAAACCCAGAGAAACTAACCTGCTGGTGCTGAAGACTCAAATGTGAGTTCAAATCCTCCAGTTGAGTTGACCAGACTGAGGAAGAGGATGTGCCGGCTGCAGAGGTGCTGGAAGAAGGATATGGACATTCTAGTTGAGATCCCAACGTTTCCAAACTAATATCATCCTGCAATGCATCGTTTCCATTTGATGGGACGGGACAAGCATAGAAAAACTAAATAATAATATTGAGTTTTACTTTACTTGGTGAAAACCTCACAAATGCTTCAGCAAAGAGACAGAATAAAGTCACGCACAACACATCTGGTGTTTTCAGACAGCGTTGAATAATTTTACGACCTTTAAGCTTCTTAAAGGGAAATAAAAACGTTCATCGTCTCTCTTTAGCTTTTAAGAAACTTTCAATCCTGATTACAACTCTCAAACCTCAGCCAAGCAAATGAAATGCAACGTTCCCGGTTCAGGACGCTTCAGAAGTCCAAGGTGAGGCTAATCTCTTCATCTTATCTGCACATGCAAACATTTCTTTGAAAGCATGTGGTAACCATGCCAACAGCCACAGTGCCATCGGCATTATCACATTTTTCCATAAACATTCACATAAGTTGTGTAGACGCATGCAATACCAGATTTCAGTGGGAGATCCTCATTTCTGTCATCTCTTCTTTCCTCTCGGGTCAGACTGAGTCACTGCTCTCTCTCTGTCACCCCCCTTCCTCCCCCCTTCCTCCCCCCTCTCCCCTATTTAAGTAAGCTTTACTGGAGCAAAGTTCAGTTTTAAATATAGTCGATCGTTTTGTGGATATCAGTAACTAAATGAAATAAAAGAGAAACAGGAACAGCAGTTAAATACTTCATTTATGTTTATTGTCTGCCATATTGGATGCATTTTGCATTTCACTTTGATTCACCAAATATAGAAAAGTGGAAAAAATAAATCCCACCACGAGAACGTCTTCCTCCGCCACAGTTGGCAGCTTCATGCTTTATGCCCGTTATTATATTATAATTATATATTATATTATTATGGTCGTCCTCAGGAGCTGGTGGAGCCCAAACCAGAGTTTCAAAGAGAGTGAATATTGGACAGAAACATCATTTTAATGAACGATGCTCTGAGTCTGAAGTATGAGTCAATATATGAGTCTTTACATGTTACATGCAGGTTCAAGCCAAAACACAGAAAAAGTAAATGTGGACCTTTTCAACCTTTAATGAAGTTAAACAGAAACAGTTTGAACAATATCAAAGTTGCCATGTGAGGACGTTCCCGTGTGATTTAGAGCGACGCTGCCTTTCAAATGAGTTGTGAACCAGCAGCACATTCAGAAAACATGGCAGCGGCTGCATCGATACGGTTTTATCTGCTCCTGTCTGGCTTATGGCTGAACTCGGCCAACTCTTCCTGGATATCGAACAGACGGCCCGTGGGTGGACTGTGACCTGAGCCTCCGGGCGGCGGCTCGTCTGTTTGCTCTGCCGCTGCCTGGTCTTCACCTCTCGAGTTCAGCTGGCTTCTCTGCTGGTGAAGCAGGACCTCCAGGTCTGGTCTGTGAGGGACCACATGTTTAACATCGGCCTTCATCTGGACACCAAGAAGGAACCTTTGAGAGAAGCTGTGACATCAAAGCTCCTCTTTGGCATGAAATATAAATCTCCCATTTTAGTTATGACACTTTGTTCTGAGCAGAGTTTCATCATCAAACAGTTCCCTTATGTAAATACGCGTTAAGTTCTTTTTACTCTTTACTTTAAATATGCTCCATAATTATCGAATATATTTTAAAACGACAGCTGGAAACATATTTATAGAATTACATGAAATTAGATTTTTAATGATTATTACTTTAATTATGTTTCTTGTTACAGCTACAAATTCTCTAATTTGTGTTATTTTAATGATTTCAGTCATATTCTTTGAATGTGTTGCATTATTATTATGATTGTTATTAATAATAATCATAATCTTCATATACTAATACATAACAATAATATTTTTCTCACAAGAGTGTTTTTATTGTCTTTTATCAGCTTTGCTGTATTAATTTTTAAATGTTGTTTAAATGTTTGCAGCACGAGGTCGTTGTAATCCCAACGGCTCGACTATTCAAACTATTTAAGGATTTCACTAAATCTTCAGCCTCCAGAAGCTCCTGTTCCCTGTTGACCAGAGGCTCCTCCCCCTTTAATGGAGCTCTCTCAATATACATGTAATATAATATAAGTGTGCAGAGGGAACAGGTGAGAGTTGTGTCATCGTACAGCAGGTCACTCGGTTCATGCTGCGTCATCGATCTGGGTCAAAGGTAACGGGGAAGCTGAGAATACGAACTCTTACCGTCAAAAAATCCCTTGAAAAGGACAAATAACAATTAATTAAAAGTATTGTCTGTGTAGTCAAAGCTTGATTTATTTTATTCCTCACTGTCAGTCAATCATCCCCAGCTGAAAATAATCCCCATCAAAAACACTATTTATTAGTTTAGATAATGTTTGCTGAAACACTACACTGACTGGCTTACTGAGCCATTCAAAGAAAGACTTTATATTTATATGTTCTGATTAATCTTCAGAAAGTGTTGAAAGACATGTGACTTGTTGGCACGAGAAAAAACCTCCAGGCTTTTTATTTAAATGCAGAAAGAAGAAAACAATGATCTCATGGAGTCTTATCTCATAACCTTCTCAAAGCCTGTTTTATCTTTGCAGATCATAATCATTTACATTGCTGACATTTCTTGAATGTTTCCAGCGACCTGAGTACTTATTTTGTGCCTGCCGGCAAACTGGAGCTAAAAGAATAATTACACCTTAAGCTACGGAAGCCTGATGCTAACGATAACTCTCTCTTCATTCCTGCTTGGAAAGCAGCAGACGAGCTCTCGCTTACGTCAAGAGGTCAAAGACAGTGTCAGCACGTAGTGATGTGAACGGTGAACAATGATGGATGACATTTATGTTCACAACCTTCACCAATTAAACTGCAACGGAGGAGCGGGTTCAGGAGGTCATCGCCTCTGTGTGAGGTTCGATGTACACATCAGATCTAGCTAGCTCTCACGCATGAATCAGCTAGCTAGCTAGCTAGCTAGCTGATTCATGCCGCTAGCTGGTTCATGCCGCCACGCTCTGATGCTACACTGGTTGCTGAACCACGTAGCGGTAGCATCGTGCTGTCCCACCCTGTGGTAAGAGTGTGGATGAAGAGTGAAGTGTTTCTTTTGTTTTTAGGCGTCAACCTTAACCTCAACTCCCAAAAACAATCACAACGGCAACAGTTCACATAAAAATGGCCGCCGCTGCGACCCTCCCGCTAGCTTCCATCTCTGCTCCAGTGAATGACGATGCACTCAGCATGCCCTGTGACTAAATGTGTCACATGACTTTAAATGATGAGCAGGAACTCCCCGAGGCCTTGGTCAGCTGATCAGGAATGCAGACGGGGCGTGTGTGGACATACGTATTTGTTAATGACGACGGGTGTGAAATCAAATCTCTACCTTTTGTTTTCCAGGAAGTATTAAAGCAATCTTAAATATTTACTGGCTCAAAATGACAATTTGTGAGCCAAGTAACAAACCACAAGCAAATCCATCAGCGTCAGTCTGCCGTCTATATTATATTATTATAAGTCAATGTTTTTCATGTTCGTCTCCTGAAGGCTGCCGTGCAGCCGCAGCCTTCATGTGGTTTGTGGCTGTTGTGCCTCATTAAAAGTAATTTATTTTAAACGTGATTGTTACAGGATGGGAGAGGTTTATTTATTTCGTGAGTCCAGGCCGGACTTTCTAAAGGAGAACAAACCGGTTTCCTTTGTTCTTAAACCACATGCTGCCCAGTCCACTTGTTCACTTCTTCACGATGAACTGAAAGAGACATTTTCATAAAGCAAACGTTCACCATGAAGCTTTGAGTTTATGAGACGGTTCCTACTGGATGAAATACAAAAGTAGTTTTTATGCCGGTGTATAATCGCTGAGGCAGGTCAAGGAGTGGTGAGGTACTCAGGAGAGTGTGAGACTCACAAAACCTCAAACCTCAAACCTCAACCATTTTGTTGTTTAAAACTGATTTTCAACCAGTTACAACATGTCACATTGTAGCATAATGCAGCACATATGGGTAATTATTGCGCTACCTACTGGGATGGAAGAGTATTTAATTACTAGGCCAAACACTTGATTACAGGCTCAGACGCTCAACAATGGAAAATGATTTGCCAGATAATTGGACATTTTCCACGGCACACCTGACGACCTCTCACGGCACACTGGTTGAAAACCACTGGTTTACACGTCACCACAGAGGTTAAGAAAGGTGTTTGAGTCGCCTTACATCAGGATTTGAGTCATTTTGGATGCAAACAAGCAGGCTGCTGCAGCGGGTTGAAACAACAGATGAGGAGCGTCAAACCCTACGACGATAGGCCACCAGCTGCAGGTGCTCCCACGTTTCCTTCAGTCTGCAGAACTACATTGGATTGAGATCCGATCGCCTCCAGCGTATTAAAACCTCGTGGTATGCAGGTGTGGAGTGAGCCGTGTTTAAGCATTATTTTTGTTGCTGTTTCATGTGATTGGCTGCTGCAGTCAACCGGAAGTTTACGACTGTGTTTCAGGATGACAATGCCATGACCTGTTTACCGGGTCACGGCCCCGCCTGCCACTTGTTGGAATAAATACAAACAGAAAGGGGTGTTGGAGGAGCGCAGGACGGACCGGTTCTTCCAGTTTGTTCTCTCGGTGTCTGCAGGTATTTCTAGTCGCACTGAGGAATGACAGCCTTAGTGTGTGTGCAGGTACCAGCCAGCCTGTGTGTGTGTGTGTGCAGGTACCAGCCGTGACAGGACGTCCAGACCAGAGCTCCCTCAGCACCGAACACCGTGAGACGCTACCCGAGCCGTTCAGGACCACGATCCATTAAACAGGTAAACACATGTTTCATGGTATTAGTCTTAGTCTGGTTATATCTGTGTCGTTGTGGTTTCCTTACAAGGAATGATTTTGTGTTGTTTTTTGTGTAAAGCACTTGCTTTGAAGCAATTTGTCATGAATTATTATTATTATAAGTCAGATTGTTGTTATTTGTATGTCTGTGTGTCAACGTTACTTTTACACACAAACGAGTCAGCTGGAGCTTCCAGCTGGAGTGTAGTATCTCTTTATTCTACGTCAGCTGCTCCACATCGAAAAGAGACAAAACACAAAAACCCTCAACACTACGTCCTGAGTTTAGTGTTTTATTTCTGATACACGCGGTTCCTCCCACATTTTTTAAGGATGACTTATCATTACACCTCTCTTCCTCTAGAACCTCGACATCCTCAAGTTGTCCTTTGTTCCAGAGGGTTTCACTGAAACTTCAAGAGCATTTGATACGTAGTGACTGAACTCTGCTTCCTGGTTTTCCCTCCAGAAGCAGCCATGACGTCCAAGATGGTCATCAGGCAGCCGCAGCCGGTGATGGACAGCCGGGAGTCGGAGGAGTGGGGATCCGGGATATGTGACTGCTGTCAGGACGTGCCCGAGTGTGGGTTCATTACCACGGACGATAAACTGATATGAAAACCAAGCTTTTAAAACATCAGGCAGAGCTTTGATGGACTTTATTTGTGGTTTCTTTGTAGTTTTTAAAGACATTTTAAACACAAAAACATGATTATTGACAATATCTCTCAATATCATGCTGGATATTACTTACTACTTTTCTATTTTAGTCTCTATGAGGAACTGGTGTTAGTATTACTTCTTACACACTTTATATTTGTATTTCATCTTTGTTGTTGTAATGTACGTTTTCTATTTTAGTTGAATTTAGTTGAATATATATATATATATATATATATATATATATATTTGAGCTAACTGAGCAAAAGACTTTCCCTCGGCATCATAAAGATCACTCTTATTGTATCTCCAAACAAATATGACGTCAGTTCACTTCCTCATGTCTTGATTTCTATCTCCAAACTACGTGCGTCTTTTCGTCTGTCGGTAACCACGTGTTCACGTGTCGCCTCTCGCTTCCCGTCCAGGTTGCTTCGCTTTCTGGTGCTTCCCCTGCTTCGCCTGCATGACCACCAAGAGGTACGGCCAGTGCTTGTGTCTCCCCCTGCTGGACTCCTTCAGCATCATCCCCCCGATCACCATGTCCATGAGGGTCTCCATGCGGCAGCGCTACGGCATCAAAGTAGGGCCAAACCTCCTGTTGTTGTTGTTGTTGTTGTTGTTGTTGAAGTCAAATCTTTATTGATCTTTTCTTCCACATGTGCAAACATACAGAAGATTTGAAAAGCAGTTTCTCTCCTGTACAACATAACGTGAATACAGATAATAATAAAAAAAAAAAATAGACAACATACAGACAACATATATATATGTATATATATATAGATTGTCTAAATGTTCTTTTTTAATCTATCAATCGATATTGATTTATTTAAGAGCATATTGAATATGGGTTATGTTCCCAACACCATGACGGGTTGTTGGCTTTGTGTTTTCTCAACAAACAAAACTAAACCTGAAATGTTGTATAATTGTTTGTTTGAGAACATTTATTATCGCGTACAAAATAACATAGCATAGCAATATTTACACATTTGATTCATAATACACGGCCTGAAGTATAAGTACAAGAAACCTGGAACCTTGAAAGCACAAATAGAAACATGTATTTACTAACCGAGTAATACTCCTGTCAAAAATGAATTATGTTAGATTTGTGAATTTAAATTCAGATAATTTTTCAGGATACAGTAATAGAAAAAAATAATAATATTAATATACAATTACATTTAATTTAAACCAAGAATGAAACATTTTTCCCTTTACATACATATTTTCCACTTCATATTGTTCACCTGAGCCGTGCAGCGCGTAAGCAGCAGCTCGTGGATCAGATCCACACCTGTTGATGTTCTCATATTGTTCACCTGTTGATGTTGTTCACCTGTTGATGTTCTCATATTGTTCACCTGTTGATGTTGTTCACCTGTTGATGTTCTCATATTGTTCACCTGTTGATGTTCTCATATTGTTCACCTGTTGATGTTCTCATATTGTTCACCTGTTGATGTTCTCATATTGTTCACCTGTTGATGTTCTCATATTGTTCACCTGTTGATGTTCTCATATTGTTCACCTGTTGATGCTCTCATATTGTTCACCTGAGCCGTGCAGCGCGTAAGCAGCAGCTCGTGGATCAGGTCCACAGCTGTCGATGCTGACCGGCCTGCTTGTCTCCTGCAGGACACCATGTGCAGGGACTGCCTGTTCTCCACCTTCTGCTTGAGCTGCAGCTGGTGCCAGATGTCCAGAGAGATGAGCAGGAGGAAGATCCCCATCATGCTGATCAGCGCAAAGACCACATGACCTCCGCCCGCCGCCACAAGCCGGGCTGTTATTTCAAAACACGCAACCTGCTTGATCTGTAACACGCTAAGACCTCCGAGAGAGAATGATGATCAAAAAAACAAATAAAAGACTGAAAAGCTCTCCATAGAGGTGCTCGTGCTGCAACACGTGTGGTTTTTATGACAAGACTTTCAGTTTGAATTATTCACCTGAGAATAATGATTGGGATTCAGTATAAAAGTCTGTTTAAAAGCTTAAAATGTCATTTTCTTGTACTTTGTTTCATGTTCACAGCCCACAGCATTGATTTTTATTGTAGATGTTGTAAAAGCTTGCATTGCATTTTGTTATGATTATTATTAATAACTGGAAATGGTACAATTTATCAAAAGCGCATTTAGCAAGTTCCAATAAATCACAACTTAAATCATCACATAGAAATATAAGGTGCAGCATTACTAGTTTTATTTGTGCCTTATTTACAGCATATATATGCACGTATACTTTTGAAATATTGTTCTGTTTTTTTGGCTAATTTGCTAAAGTTGACTTTGATTAATTTTTGAAAATTAAGTTATTAATTTCTCAAGTTATTTCTTTGTACAATGCAATCAAAATGAAATAAATAATTATCAAATGAACAACACACAAAGCAAAGAAAACTTTAACTTGAGTTACAGTTCAGTTCAAATCCTAATGTAACGCCCAACGCGGCCGCCAGGGGGAGCCGCACACACGCACACACGCACACACGCACACACGCACACACACACACACACACACACACACACACACACGATGCCGGGCTGAGGTCACGTGGGGTCACAGCGCGTCGGCAGGAGGACAAAATAACACACAACACCTCACAGTTAATGAAGCGTTCCTGCACCCTGCATCACGGTGTGTGTGGGTGTGTGTGTGTGTGTGTGTGTGTGTGTGTGTGTGTTTTGCTCCAGTAGCACCGACGTCTTCCTGCCCCTGTAAGTTTGCAGCTCACGCACTGCTTTATAAACGTTATTGAGTAGAAAAAAAACTAAAAATCCATATTTATATACAATTTCCAGTAATGAATAAATAATGGATACTTATTTTCATTCCTTGTAAATTCCAGTTTTCTCTAGAATTGGCAACAAATTTTTTAATTTTTTAATTTTTATTACTTAATTACTTAGCATACACAACAACTTCCACATTTCTCATTGTTTTTACTGCCGAGCGCAACAGGATATGACTTCATTAAATCAGATTGACACCTTTGTTAGGTGTTCCTGTTATTTTATCCACCCTCTTACACCCATTACAGGAATTATCAGACATCTAGCAAGTAGATAAAATGTTAATCATAATTTTACTTGTAATACGTAAAAATGTGCATATGAAAGTTTGATTTAGTCTCTAAAAATGTTGATTTAATAATTCAAACAAATTTAATTGTTATCTCATAATTTCTACCCAAAATTAGCAAGGCCCCAATTTCATGTTTTTGGTGCCGGCAAAAAGACTTAGCATGCCTCGGTGTCTGGGCCTTATGAATGCTAATATTAGGATTTGCATTTATGCTAAAATCACAGAATAATCCATAAAAGTCTTCTTCACCACTTTGGTTTTGTTACTGAACTTTTATAACAGAAACAAACAAACAGACAACGTTAGCGAGTAGCTGGTGAAACAAATAAAACTTTAATCCTCTAGAGAGACGGATAATTCTGACAGGACTTGGTGGAGAGAAAATATTGTACCTGCATATGTAATAATATAAGTTATGGCTGTATTTGCCCACTTTGCGTGTTTCTGCCCCCTAGTGGCCAGAACCGGACAACGCATCTCTCAGCGGCAACACCTCCTCTGTGTGGCCGGACGCTTCCAACGAGGAGAGATTTGAGCTGATTGTGTTCAGTTTGAACTTATGGACTCACTATCCAGTCATATTCTGTCAAATTACTCCCATAAGCGTTCCCATCATGCAGCTGGCGCTCCGGCGCTCCCGGCCGCCGGCGCGCGGGGCCCATGGTGTTCACTGTAAATTGCTCAGTGGGTTGTTTTTAATGGGATTATAATGACAGTTATGGTTTGCAAGAATTGATGTTTGTGACTTTTACGAGGTGTGAGTGAAGGGGCGTGGCCAGCCGGCTCATAAAGGCTGCAGGAATGTTAATTGGTCGAGGCCACGGCTCCCCCCTTTGTTCTGCCTCTCATAGTGGGCTTCTGTTGCGCCCGTTAAAGGCCCAAGAACTGATTTAAAATCTGTTACTTTAACCCCACACACCATCACACACACACACACACACACACACACACACACACACACACACACACACACACACACACACACACACACACACACACACACACACACACACACACACACACACACACACACACACACACATATGTACAACGCGTACCCCCCCTCCCCCAGTCATCCCCTCCCATTCTTTCAGGTTTTCCTTCCCTCTCCTGATGAAAATGGACCTTTTGCTTCCCTCATTTCCTCCATGTTGCTTAACCAGGTGGTTGCCCCCCCCCCCCCCCTCCATCCCCCCGCTGGGTTTGATCCAGTGTTGGGGAATAATTTTATCAGTTTTTCTTCCTCCCTTTCTCTTGTGGTCACACAGGAGGTTTCTTTATTGTGTTGTTTGGAAATATTGAATAAATGAGAAGAAAGTTTTTCATGCACCATCATTTCTGGTTTTATTCTTCACTCTTTCTGCTTAAAGTTTGATTGTTGTAGTTGTTAGAAAATAATGATTTTTAGTGCTCCTAGTGAGAGCTAGAGAGTTTACATTGGAGGGTCAAGACAAATAAATAACTCTAATAATAATAATAATAACACATGTTATTTGTGTAGTGTACTCGAGGCCCTTTACGTGGTAAAGACAAACAATAGAAGCAACAACAACAACAAACAAGAGAAATGACAATAGTGAGAAACTAAATAAAGACATAACGAAGCATCACACGTCTTTAATGTTTTTATTTATTCTCTTATTTCACATGAACAACACATTATTTCCTTCATGGCTCAGAAAGAAGTTTTATGTTTGTGGTTTCTGTTTTCAGCCACGTCGGTGAGATTCCACAGATCGGATCCTCAGGATGAGTCTTCATACTCATCACCAGTTCAACAGTTAAAGGTGTTCAATACGTATGATTTCTATTTATTTTTATGACCAAAAATACCTTCAAACTAATGCTGATGATTCACAGATTCTCTAGATTGATTTGGTGAACACAACTCGACCTCCTCGTTTATACCCTGCTGGGGTTCATTTACATATGAAAGTAATGCACTGTATTCATATCCATCCAACAAAATCCATTTGTATTCATTCCACGTGATCTCAAACCAGGAAGCATAAAGTTATTGAGTTATTTTAACCCAAGCCGCGATCTTTTCCTAAACTTAGTTTTGTTGCCGAAACCGAACAAAGTTGTGTTCTATGAAGATGGAACTTTATTTTGAAAAGACCGTGAAGAGACTTTTACACGTGTTGCTGAATTTCTTCGGTGGACGCATTAAAAACGAGTCACTTTACAGAAACCTAACGAAGACAGAGTCCCGTATGAGGATGCAACCGCCTCCGAGCTGCTCGTGAAGCGAGGTCAGGTTGACCTCACGGCTCAGCTTCATCATGGAGGACGTGGAGGAAGACTCATGAAAATCATCTTGAACGTGCTCCTCTCAGAGATGTGTTTTCTTCCGTGAACACGTTAATCTGAGATGCAGGTCAAAGGTCACCAGATGGATTTGAACCTGGCGTCCTGTCGGCCGCGGGCTCCCACCGTGACGGATGGAGACTCCGTCTATCTGCCCATAATTTCCAGGGGAAGCGTTCCTTTTGGAAAGACACGGTGGAGTCGGAGCCGCTGATAGCGGCCGAGATGAGGCGGAGGCCGCCGCTCGTTATCAGGCGGCGAGGCCTCCAAACAAACAACGCTGACCTCTCAAAACAACGGCAGCAGGGAGCAGCTGATAGCGGGAGACGGATAGTGTGTGTGTGTGTGTGTGTGTGTGTGTGTGTGTGTGTGTGAGTATGTGTGTGTGTGTGTGTGTGTGTGTGTGTGGGAGGCAGAGGGGCAAAAGGGCATGGAGGGCAAGAATTATCCGATCCCTCCGTGATGTGTGTGTGTGTGTGTGTGTGTATGTGTGTGTGTGTGTGTGTGTGTGTGTGTGTGTATGTGTGTGTGTGTGTGTGTGTGTGTGTGTGTGTGTGTGTGTGTGTGTGTGTGTGTGTGTGTGTGTGTGTGTGTGTGTGTGTGTGTGTGTGTGTGTGTGTGTGTGTGTGTGAGTGTGTGTGTGTGTGTGTGTGTGTGTGTGTGTGTGGGGGGATGACATCATCACAATGTGGTCATCCTAACTCTGCTCTAAAGGTTTGTCATATGCATAAAATGTTGAGAGTTTAAAAGCGCTTAAAGGGACGGTTTACTCAAAATAAAAAGAAATAATAAATACTTTCTCTTCAGCTTTTAAGAACTGCGTCATAAAATCTGTAAACATTCAGACATCTTGTTCCAGGAAAAACAACATGATTACAGTAATATTGACATTTTCATAATTTAACCACCGTTCCCTGACAATAAGACACGGCAGGTGAATATGAACTAAATAAACATCTCCATGAAACTTGATGATTACATTCATAAAATTTGTTTTCTGTATTACGAGTTGACTGAAAAAGGTAAGGTTAAATATGCAAATGAGGAATTATACAATTAAATATCTGCACACTTCCAAAGCAGGTTAAAACATTTTTTACAGCCATAATACAAACATTTACAAATCAATGTTTTTATGTTTTTATGATTGCATTTTGTATTAAAAAAGTCTTTGAAAGAAGTATGAAGAGACCTCACAGTAATAACCTTCAGAATAGAAATGAAACAGGAAGGTTAAAGGTAAGTGGAGAGAAAACTGCTTTTAAAGCTTTCTGCAGGTGAATAGAGTCAAACACGAGATAATAGAATCACATGCAACGTCCTCAGGTACTTACAGAATATTAACATGTTTTCTGATATTTTATGTTAAAATATGCTAAATGAGGCATTAACGCACTCTTTAGGTGAAGTTAAGAGAAATCTAAAGACCAAAAAGACAAAATAAACACCAGTGAAAGCAAAATAGCCCAAAATTTCAAAATTAAGAGCACAGAGCTGGTCTGACTCACATCCTGTAACTGTAATGTACAAAATTATAAATAAATGTCATTTCTAGGTGATAGTTTTGGAAAGTTTAACAAAGAAATGGTTCACATGAATCATTTTCACATGTATGTTCATTTCTGTGTGTAGTTGTGTGTGTGTTGTGACACATGCAGACAAACGAGAGGGATGGAGGGATGGAGGGATGGAGGAGCGGCGAGTGAAGGGGGAGGAAGGGTCAACAAATTCTTTGATTGCTGAACCTTGTCCTTCAGATAGCAGGGGCTCGAACACCCGGCCCACTCGCCGCCGCACAGCCGACGTAACATTCAATCCCTTTGTTGTTGTTTTAATCCAGCTGAACGGTTTATTATTATAATTAGACAACGGTTAGGGCAATATAAGAATTATCAAAACATTTATTTATTTATCCAAGCAAAAGTGTGTTTTTGAAATAATGTTTTTGATTTTGAAAAACAAGAATTTTAAAGAGATATTTATAAAATCTTCTGGAATTGTTTTTACTATTGCTTTGACAAAACAAGACTTTTAAGGAGACTTTTATGCAATTTTCTGTCATTTTATAAACTAAACAATTAATTAATTAATAAACAAAACACTGTCAAATAAAGCATGAATACACATATATACACTATTAGTTGCAGCTAAATATCACTGTAATAAATGAACACATCTCTCATAGGGCAGCATTCAGGTGCAGTTACACCGGGCGTCCACTAGTGGGCAGCACCGGGAGTCCCGTCACAGGAGGCGCATCTCCACGTGGTCAGGCTTGATATACAGCCGCTGGAAACGAGCCTAAGTGCATCTCAAGGTTCATTGAAAGGTGAATATGATCCATAACTCGTGTCGCTCAGCGATCAGTTGAAGGAAGACAAGTTACCGTGTTTGGTCTAGAAGATTAAAAAGATAATTCATTTTTCAACATTTAACAGAAGTGGTTTGTTGCATGTGTTTGGTGTTCGAGCACCACTTTGTTTAATGGTTGAAAGATGAATGAAATATATTATATATTATATATATTATAATATATTATATTCAGACTTTATGTCTCAAAACAAAGAAAAGATTGTTGAAACTTTAAACTCCATCTTCTTGTTCATCTTCTCGTGAAACCTGAGACAAGGAGGGAAAGGTTTAAATATTCCTGATGAACATTTTCAGATTGTATAATTAGTTTATAACCAGTTGTGTGAGGTTCAATGTATGAATATTACAGTGATGGATTATATTTAAAATAACTTGAGAACAGCTGACGCAGGAACACGATGCGAATCAAGAGATTTAAACATCCCGAGAGGATACGGACATCCATAAGCGTGTGTGTGAGTGTGTGTGTGTGTGTGTGTGTGTGTGAGAGAGTGTGTGTGTGTCACAGCTACTGTTGTCTACCTCATAACAAACACTGCAAACAAATCTCCAAGGAAAACAATATTTTTTACAACTTATGAACTGATCTCAAACCAGTTTTTAAACACTTTGCAGTTTGTGATTTATTTTTTACTTTTATTTTGACATCTTGAACAGAACTTTTATTGTGAAATGACCTCTTAATTAACTTGAAATAATTGGGTAAAATTGTAATGTTTAATTACAATTATACTTTTGCTTGAGAGATGGAACAAAGTTTTGTTTTTCAAGTCACAATAAAGTCTGGAAGTAAACAAGTAAACAAGAAAACAAGTAAACAAGTAAACAAGAAAACAAGTAAACAAGTAAACAGAACCTAAACGAGCAATAAATGACGCTTTTCAAATCTTGTACTAAAATCTCTGAACAGTTGTAACGAGACTTTAAAGCTTCACCAGATAAATAAATCTGAACTTTGGTAAGAAATCTTAAAATATCTCTTCAGTAAACTACACATTACTCTCAATATTACTTTTCTATTTTTGTTTCTTACCGTTCCTATTTTCATAGATTTTATGTATATGTTTTTCTACTATATTTACCTTTACTCTATTGTTCATATGAGTTTACATTTTTATTTTCTTTCTTCTAATTCTTCTGTTAAATCTCTGGGAAAAGCATTTCCTTGAGCATTAATAAAATAATATTTCATCTTATGAAACATTTTAGTTTTCTTCTACATGTTAAATGTGTCGTAGGTAACGATGAGGTCTGTTCTCTGCTCGTGACCCACAACACCCCTAACTACCCTGACCCCACCCACCAGCACCCTGACCCCACCCACCAGCACCCTGACCCCACCCTCCAGCACCCTGGACCCAGACTCTTTGTCACCGTGGTGATTGGTAGACTAAACACCGTGTTCACCAGATCCACTTCCCATTGGATCATTACGGACATTAAGGCGCTGACTCCGCCCCCAAGTGTCCCCCTGGGCTCCTCACACTCTCTATTTTAAGTGCACACGGTCACATGGACATGCAATTACACACACACACACACACACACACACACACACACACACACACACACACACACACACACACACACACACACACACACACACACAGACTGAAGCCTCTATTCTTAACATTCTTCGGCCAGTAAACAAACGGGCCGGACAGATGCATCACCGCCGGCAGACAGACGGATTCGGGGGGCTGGGAATGTTTACAGGTCCTGTCGCCTCTGAGGCCTCGTCCAGAGCCGGGACCCTCATCCAGAGCCGGGACCCTCGTCCAGAGCCGGGACCCTCATCCAGAGCCTGGACCCTCATCCAGAGCCTGGACTCTCATCCAGAGCCGGGACCCTCATCCAGAGCCGGGACCCTCATCCAGAGCCTGGACCCTCATCCAGAGCCTGGACTCTCATCCAGAGCCTGGACCCTCATCCAGAGCCTGGACCCTCATCCAGAGCCGGGACCCTCATCCAGACCCGGTCAGGACGCAGACAGAGGAGAGAAACACTGAGACGATGTTCATCAGGTCACGATTTGCTTCTGATAACGACGACATGCAATCTTCATAAAAAATGCAGCACATTTAAAATGAAGCACATTTAATTCCTGGATTCATACGTCAGCATCCAGAGTTACTTCATGACTGAAGTGGATGAAACTCACACACTTTCAGTGGAGCAAAACAAACATTGAGACATTTTCCATTTTAAGGCGCCCATACGGCACGGTCCCAATTTATTGATTCATATTTTCCACATCATCCTAAATTATAGTTTCTAAACTAGAAAGGTCAGACGAGTGCAGCTCTCTGCCTGCTGGGTCTGAACGTGAGAGCGGACGAAGTCTAGACACTAACGTCGAAAACACTCTTCATTCAAACTCAGCTGAAAGTTGCTGAACAAGACGTGCTAGCATAGCAGCGGCTGAGTGGGTCATTGTGTGCACTGGCAGTTAGCTGCTAGCGGTTAGCTGCTAGCGGTTAGCCAAACACACCATCCAAAACAAGGAAAGTGAGTCAGCAGGCGGTCGAGGGCAGAACAAACCATAAGAATAAAAGGTATTTGGAGAAAGGGTGAGTCACTGCAACCACGAGAGGTCTGCAGCATGGAGATGAGCCGTGGACTCTCACACACACACACACACACACACACACACACACACACACACACACACACACACACACACACACACACACACACACACACACACACACACACACACACACACACACACAGTAATAATATTGTGAGGCGAGGGTGACGGTGAGGGTTTGTGGGTAACTTCTGTTGGATGTTGGAGCTTCTGTCTCTACTCTGAGAGGAAGACCAGAAGACTGAAGCCTCTCATCCTCACCCGGGTCCTCCTCAGGTCTCTGATCAGCCAAACGGGAACTCCAGGGCGGAGCTAAACATTTAGCTAACTACCAAGAACATTGTTGTTAGTTAATAACTTTATTTAATTGAAACAGTAAACATGTGACGTTAGGATATTTAGGACGTTATCTATTTGATGGTAGATGACCTTTTCAGAATGGATGCTTCACTGACCCCGGTGGATGAGATAAGATAAAATAACACTTATTGATCCCCGTGGGGGATTCAATAAGTGGGCTCCTGGAGCCCGAAAGTAGAAAGTTGGTGTCTGCTGTGAACCTCCTGACTGTTGTGTTCATGCAGATCAACTTCTACACAAAGTCAACGAGTCTTAACGCAATGAAAAGCTTTTAGAGAGTTTAGAGACTGAATGAGAAGCAGCAGACATGTTGGACTGAGCGCATTCTACGGTGACTCCACATCAGTCAAAAAGATATACGCTGCTTCCTCCACACACACACACACACACACACACACACACACACACACACACACACACACACACACACACACACACACACACACACACACACACACACGCTAAGAGAAAAAAAGCCTCCATCCACATCTCCATCAGTCAAGTCCTGCGGCCGATGAACTTCCATCGTCTCCAAGGTTGATAACAAGCCTCTTAAGCTTGGCGGCTAATCAAGCTCAAAGGAGGGAGAGAGAGAGAGATAGTGGAGGAGAAGGAGAGGTCTGCCTGTGGATGGAGAGACGTCTCTCTCTCCCTCTCCCTCTCTCTTTCCTCTTCATTTTCAATTTTCCCTTATCTCCCTCTCTCCACAGGGGGAGGCGGAGGGAGGCTTAATAGCCTGCGAGGGGGGCTGTGGACTCCGGTCTCTACATACCAGAGAGAGAGAGAGAGAAGAGAGAGAGAGAGAGGGAGAGAGAGAGAGAGAGAAGAGAGAGGGAGAGAGAGAGGGAGAGAGAGAGACAGAGAGAGAAGAGAGAGGGAGAGAGAGAGAGGGAGAGAGAGAGAGAGAGAGAGAAGAGAAATGTCCTGATAAATCACGCGGGGTCACACAGCTTCCATGTTCCCCTCGAGTCGCAGAGATAGAGCAAAGAAAAAAAAATGAAAGAAACAAAGAAAAATGAACCTTCAGCCGAGCGGCTGCTCTTTGATGTCGCCGGACCAACGGCACCGAGATGAAACAAACAGAAACAAGTGGTTTAGTTTCAGCTGCTGCCCGACTTCCTGTTTGATGGAAACGTGAGCTCAACGCGGACCAGATCTGTCGTTTATTTCACGTTCTACCTTTTCTTGGTGTTTGTAGTCGTCGTTCATGTTTCTGCATCAGAGAACATTCATAAGGACGGACATGTTTTCTGTATCTCTAAAAGCTTTTTCTCCACAGTTTCCTTATTCTTTCACAACTCTCTCTCTTCTGACATGTCACTTCTTTATTCCTGAGCGTGTCACGCTATCATTGTGGATCCAAGGCGATGATGTCATTGTGGGGAGTTTCTGCTAAGTAGCGGAGCAAAATAAAAAAAACGTTGTTATGACCAAAGGTTGGGAAAGACACCGTTAAAATGAGCTGATTTATTTACAAAAAAAATATGGATGGCAATGTGGTGTCAGTTAGGAGTTGTGCGGTGGGGGAGGGGGAGTGGGGGGTGGGTGGGTGGGGGGGGGGTCTGGCGATGAGGTCATGGTGGCTGCTCACATAGTGACTGAGCACTTAAAGACATTTTTCCACCTAAAAATTGACTTCCAACAACATCCAGTGCCGATGCAGGAAGCAGTCTGTCATCTATGAGGTAGACGAGGAGCTCTTCCTCTTCTTCATCATGCTTACATGATGCTTACCGGCAACCAAACCAAACGGTGCCGCTGTTCAATGAACAGAGTTGTGCATTGAACATATGTATTTCATAACGACTTGAGCTGCATGTGAACATCCATCACCTCCTCACAGAGCAGCTGGTGGGAGGAGCCTGAGATGTTGTTGCTCTTCCTCACCTGTCGAGGCCCAGAGGCCACAGATGGACAGATCGGTAAAGATCCTCTCTTTCATCACTCTTCCTCTTCCTCTCATCTCTCTTTCCCACGACTCTCTTACCTCATCTCCTTCCTCACCGTGTCCCTCCTCCTCCTCCTCCTCCTCCTCCTCCTCCTCCTCCTCCTCCTCCTCCTCCTCCTCCAGCTCTTGTCATCCGTCTCCAATCACCTCTTCTAACCCTCATCCCATTCATCCTCTGCTCCAGCTCTTCCTCGTGCTCATCGTCTTCGCTTTAACCACTTTTCCCATAACCAGGAGGAAGTTATTCATTTAGGGCCTTGAAGTGTGTATTTATGTTTTGGGTTGATTTCTTTGCTGTTTAGTGTCAGATCATCCTGATATCACTGGGAAGGAAATATCTCAATGAAGACAGAACAAGAAAAACAAACATGGCAAATAAAAACTAAAACTATTTAACTATTTCACCGTAACACCACTAAATATTATTGAATATTCTCACAATACCCATCATGAAGAGATCAATTGGTTAGATACTCGTATACGTCTCTGGTGTCGACCTGTCAATCACCTTGTAGCCCCGCCCCTAAAGCATCCCCTGCTTTAACACATGAAGCATAGACTTCTATACAACCAGAGGAGTCGCCCCCTGGTGGTCAGTAAAGAAAATGCAGCTTTAACACATGAAGCATAGACTTCTATACAACCAGAGGAGTCGCCCCCTGGTGGTCAGGAGAGAGAATGCAGCTTTAACACATGAAGCATAGACTTCTATACAACCAGAGGAGTCGTTCCCTGGTGGTCAGTAGAGAGAATGCAGCTTTAACACATGAAGCATATACTTCTATACAACCAGAGGAGTCGCCCCCTGGTGATCAGGAGAGAGAATGCAGCTTTAACACAAGAAGCATAGACTTCTATACAACCAGAGGAGTCGCCCCCTGGTGGTCAGGAGAGAGAATGCAGCTTTAACACACGAAGCATAGACTTCTATACAACCAGAGGAGTCACCCCCTGGTGGTCAGTAGAGAGAATGCAGCTTTACCACATGAAGCATAGACTTCTATACAACCAGAGGAGTCGCCCCCTAGTGGTCAGGAGAGAGAATGCAGCTTTAACACATGAAGCATAGACTTCTATACAACCAGAGGAGTCGCCCCCTGGTGGTCAGGAGAGAGAATGTAGCTTTAACACATGAAGCATATACTTCTATACAACCAGAGGAGTCACCCCCTGGTGGTCAGGAGAGAGAATGCAGCTTTAACACATGAAGCATAGACTTCTATACAACCAGAGGAGTCGCCCCCTGGTGGTCAGGAGAGAGAATGCAGCTTTAACACATGAAGCATAGACTTCTATACAACCAGAGGAGTCGCCCCCTGGTGGTCAGGAGAGAGAATGCAGCTTTAACACATGAAGCATAGACTTCTATACAACCAGAGGAGTCGCCCCCTGGTGGTCAGGAGAGAGAATGCAAGTTTTAAGACACTTCACTTGGCAGAACTGTATCTGCCATGTTGGTTGTTTAAGTTAATTAATTTTCGGATCTTTATTTAGTGGGCGGGGCTTGAAGGCCTGAATGGACGGGCTGTCAGTGTTGACTCAGCTACCTTTCTGCTAGATTTTAGTTTCTCAGCATTTCATAGCATCATGTTTCTTAGTCGAGTCGTAACACTTCAACGTGACAATAAAGTTGTCGACAGTCACCGGGTCAGAAAGTGGGCGGGGCATCAGAAGAGGAGAAATAAAAGGTGAGAAACACTATGATGAGTGTGTTTAAAAGAGAAAGGTCCCCTACCTCCCAAACACACACACACACACACACACACACACACACACACACACACACACACACACACACACACACACACACACACACACACACACACACACACACACACACACACACCTGGCACTGACAGTTGAGGCTGTAGTAATATATCAGCTCAGTAATTATGGTCCACGATTGTCCTTTTGATTGGACTGTAATCCGATATGATTCTCAGCAGTCGGCTGGCTTTGCCCTGAAGGTGCACTTAGAACGGACTGTAGTCTGATTGTCTAAAACCTCTTAACCTCATCAGCTGCAAACCCCAAACACACTTCTCCAGTCAGCAGGCAGCTCCTTCCCAGCATATTTTACATGATCATAGAAATATTAGAAATGAGAGTTTCTATCTCCTCTCCATTGTGGCAATCAAGGAAAACAAGAGAACTTCCCAGAAACTTTCCAACATGGACGTTATGGACGGTGGTTTCTATTCCAGCGTATACGAGCAGAGAGACCATGGACCAGGAATCTCACACGCAATGCATCCTGGTACATGTAGGCGAGCTCAGCTCTATCAGGCAATACGCTTCATTTAGCATCAAAACTGCTGGACATCCACATGATGATGATGATGATGATGAAGATGGTCACATCATCATCACCATCATCAAAGATAAAGACGCCCTCTCTCATGCTTTAGGTTACGATTGACGTCAATGCCAGTAATTATTTTGCAGAGTTTATGAACATTAGTTGTAAAATATGGTTGATCATAACTGCGAATTGAAAACTTAATATAACTTTTATCCATCTTTATATGTTCTTGACTCAATAACCTCAATAACCATAACATAACCCTTGAAAACATTTAAAAAGCAACATGATGTCTCATCAAATTATTATGAATGTTGCAAAAAAGAGCCGTTTATTTACATTTATCATGCAATTTATTTAAAGATTGTATATATATATATATATATATATATATATGAGTCTATGGTTGGTAAACTGCACGCACGCACACACACACGCACACACACACGCACACACACACGCACACACACACACACACACACACACACACACACACACACACACACACACACACACACACACACACACACACACACACACACACACACACACACACACACACACACACTGAAGTAGGGGTGACATTATACCATTAAGGCTCACTAATCATGCTCGACCTTTTTCCTGCACGTCTTAATGTGTCTCTGCTAAACCCCCATTAGTGGGTCCCCTACCTCCCAAACACACACACACACACACACACACACACACACACACACACACACACACACACACACACACACACACACACACACACACACACCTTAACATGAATTAGAACCAAAACTTGTTTCAGGTTTTGAGGCAGTATAACGTCCATTAGACCAAACCACTGAGACTCAAGTGCTTTGAAACGATCACTCAGACCTAATTACAGTTTTTGACCCTGATCTGGCTCTACTTAAGACCGCATCCCCTGCAGCGGCCTCCTGAGTCCTCATCCTGAATGAATGTGGTGTCCCCTCCACCCAGAAACACACCTCTTCAGGAGCGTCTCTGGAGTCACTTCTCTGAAGCTTCGGCCTCTTGAAGGACTCGAGGTGTTGCATGTTATCAAGACTCAGCCCGGGAGGGGAGAAGAGAGAGAGAGGTGGGGGCGAGCGAAGCAAAACAGTTTCAAACAGAGTGGAAAGAAGCCGTAAAGCGTCCGAGTGAAGCGTCTCCGAAGCAGCATAAAAAGGTGAAGGTTCATTTATTTATCTCCGCCCTCCAACGTAAACCGATGATTCGTCTCTCAGCGCCGCCTTTGGATCTGCTTCCAGCCGGGTTACAGTAAAGGATTATGGGCCGTTAAAGAGAGGAACCGGATCAAAACAATGTGCTGCAATGAGCGATGGAGGCCCGATGGAGCGATCAAGTGGAGACGATGCGCACTTCCGTGAGTGACGGCGTAAACACGGCGCTCCGACCGACGGCTCCGGGCCTGAAACGCATCCCGAGGTCTGTGGAGGCATCACGGGTCGCTGTCTTGTAAATGTCAGGGGTGTTTGCGTGTGTGTGTGTGTGTGTGTGTGTGTGTGTGTGTGTGTGGGGGGGGGGGGGTCGGTGTTAAATCCTCCAGAGGTCGACCCCCGCAGGGAGACATTTTTCTCCTCAGCTTCACCTGCTGAAAAGTAAATGTTTAAGCGAGCGAGGGATAAACAGCCTTAAATCATCACCGAGCGCCGGGCGCACACCTTATGGGGGAATGGAGGAATTCTGGGAAATAAAAGTTGTCCCCTGGCTGTATCTCTGGGTGGATCAGAAGTGTGAGGGAGCGGAGGTGTGAGGGGGGGTCACTGCTCGCTGCAGCTTCCCGGCCCTCCGGTGTTCCCGGTGTTCCCGATCAGACGTTGCTCCCTAATTGGTTGACATCTATTTCTTTCTGTGGGAAACATTATCATAATGACACCAAACGCCTGTCTCTGCTCGGCATGTAAACACGGATTTCATTTAACGGGGGATTCGCTGGAGTCTGTCTTCCCGAAACCCAAACAAATCATTAACGTAATCGGTTCTTCCAGCCGGGCGGCTCTGAGGCCGAGAGGTTACGGAGCGTCGCCGGACAGGGAAGTGACCCGACGACGACGCTGCTTTATTTAGGGAAGACTTTCTGTGTCAGACCCAAACTTAATGACTGATGAGGGGAAGCTGCAGTTAGATTAAACAACATTATGGAGATGAATGTGAAGCAATGTGGAATTATGAAACATATTAAAACTCCTCATGTTCCCCTGTGTGGGTTTATGACTAAAGAAGAAAGAAATTCTTTCATTTTGAGCAGTTTCTTAATGTTTTCCCAATAGATCTTAGTATTAAATTATACCGAAACAGGACGTGGATACCAGATTGAACTGAAACCGATAACTAGATGTATTTTCTTTTCTTATATTATATTTTATTTCTTAAAAGATAAAACGTGATTTAAAGTGATGAATTCCCTGTTTACCGCTCAACAGATTCCCAGGATGGAGATCAGGAAGTTTCACCCAAAACGTTGCATTCAGAAACTTGTCATTGAAGCTGAATAACGTCATATTTTTGACAGTGTTTATGCACGTTGAATTTATTACATCTGTTGTGTGGAACCATCTGGCTTTTACTGTTTTTTTCCTCAATTCTTTCTGCAGCTTCTTTAAAAAAATGATTCCTCTGTGGTTCAGAGGATCCTGGATTATCAAAACTCTCCTCCGGATCAAAAACTGGAAATCAGGTTAAATCTGCACCTCACCTACAGCGCCGATGTAGAGGAGCGACGCGGCCTGTTTAGTATTATTTTATTTGGCAGGGCTATGGGCAGGAGAGTGACACACACACACACACACACACACACACACACACACACACACACACACACACACACACCGCCGCCGCCCCCTCAGTATCTCTCAGCTCCCAGGAAGCTGCCGGGCTTGGCTGGAGCCAGAGTTCTGCCCCATCCATCATCCTTATCAGGGAGAGTCTGGCTGAACTGAGAGGAAGAAGAAGAAGAAGAAGAAGAAGAAGAAGAAGAAGAAGAAGAAGAAGAAGAAGAAGAAGAAGAAGAAGAAGAAGAAGAAGAAGAAGAAGAAGAAGAAAGGCAGTCATTTTAGATTAAATAAAAAGCGAAAGAAAGGAAAAACATAAAGTCACATCCCAAATTTTTTACGGCAGTTATGATGCTCCAAGACTGTGTGTGTGTGTGTGTGTGTGTGTGTGGGGTTGTGGTCAGGAATCAGGATTGGGGTAAGGTGGGGGGGGGGGGGGGGGGGTCAGTGATAAGCCTGATACAAACAATAACAACAGGCTCCATCCAGCCACATCAAAGCCCATTTAGAGCTCAGCTGGCTGAAGGGTGCATGGATGGGGTGTGTGTGTGTGTGTGTGTGTGTGTGTGTGTGTGTGTGTGTGTGTGTGTGTCTCTCTCTGCAGTGCCTCATCAAAGCCTTCGGCAGCCGCACCAGGACGGTTTGGGGAACATCTTTACAACTCTGTTTCAAATAAACAACACAGAGAAGAAGAGGAAAAGAGGAAGAGGAGGAGGAATGTCCACCAGAGGATCCTGATAAAGTTTACAGCCGAGCGGCCCTCAGGACGAAGAGGAGACGTCAGCTGGAAACACTTTCACTACCAAGCACAGAGCGACCAGGAGGAAGCGTTGTCTTAAAGTATGAGGACGATGTGATGTCATCATCTGTGGTAACGGCCAACGGGCGTATTTAGGATCAGATATGTGTGATCTATAAAATATATTATTGTTTATTAGGATCTCCTTGGCTTGTGATTGGAGGGTAAGTTGGTGTAAAAGTGTCTGAGTGGCCTGAAGAAGCCTCTCTATTCAGTATGTGGTTTCTGATGACATCATCATTTTGATGCAAAAGCTTAACGCAAAACAAAGTGCGACCAAAGTTTTCCAGAAGTACCAAATATAATATATATATATATATATATATTATATAGATAGATAGATAGATAGATAGATAGATAGATAGATAGATAGATAGATAGATAGATAGATAGATAGATAGATAGTTAGATAGATAGATAGATAGATAGATAGATAGATAGATAGATAGATAGATAGATAGATAGATAGATAGATAGATAGATAGATAGATAGATAGATAGATAGATAGATAGATAGATAGATAGATAGATGTATAATTTATTTATCACAGAGGGGACAAAAATACCCAATATATACAACAAGAGCGTATTAATTTAAGGAAATTAAACAATAATTAAAGTGCAAAAATGCAAGTATATGCAGTGTATAGAAAGTGTATATAAAGCATGAGTAAACATCTGCATATATAACTCAAAGTAATTCACAGGTTAATGAATGTACATTGAGAGTTTATCATTTTAAATAAGCAGGAATCAAACTCACCGTCTTGAAAGCTTCCAGATTTCCATCAAACAGCTGCAGCGCTGCAGTCTTCTCCCCCGTCGGCCATGTTTGATGTCGGCCATGTTTGATGTCGGCCATGTTGGATGTCGGCCATGTTTGATGTCGGCCATGTTGGATGTCGGTCACGATCGCATCACGAGTGAGGAATGTGTTCGTGAGGGAGTCGTTTGGTTCCTGATGTTCTGATGCAGCAGCTGCTGAGGGCTCTTAGCCTTCAGCCTCTTGGAGCTCAGCAGGAACCAGCTGCATTCAGGAAGCGTTCCTTATTTAATTTAATTTTTGGCCTAACTGCTGCTTCATGACTGAGGACGGCTGAATGAAGGAGAGGATTAATAAGAGAAACTTTCTTCTTCTTCCTAAAAATGATGTTCCCATAAAACATAACTGCACTATGAATCACATGCATCCCAAAAGCGTTTCATAAGAGTCGGCTGATGGGTTACCAAGGAGACGTGTTTATAACCACCATGAAAAACTTTAGTTTTGTTTCTGTTCACAACGTTTACCGAGTGTTTCAAACTGCCGTAAGATTGATAATCCATTTGAGTTGATTGTCAACGTAATATTATAATATTGTAATACTGTAGGATTGTAATATTGTAGGATTGTAACATTGTAATATTGTAACATTGTAATATTTTAACATTGTAACATTGTAATATTTTAACATTGTAATATTGTAACATTGTAATATTGTAACATTGTAATATTGTAACATTGTAATATTGTAATATTGTAATATTATAATATTGTAATACTGTAGGATTGTAATATTGTAGGATTGTAACATTGTAATATTGTAACATTGTAATATTTTAACATTGTAACATTGTAATATTTTAACATTGTAATATTGTAACATTGTAATATTGTAACATTGTAACATTGTAACATTGTAATATTGTAATATTGTAACATTGTCATATTGTAACATTGTAATATTGTAATATTGTAACATTGTAATATTGTAACATTGTCATATTGTAACATTGTAATATTGTAACATTGTAATATTGTAACATTGTAACATTGTAATATTTTAACATTGTAACATTGTAATATTATAATATTGTAACATTGTAACATTGTAATATTGTAACATTGTAACATTGTAATATTGTAACATTGTAATATTGTAACATTGTCATATTGTAACATTGTAATATTGTAATATTGTAACATTGTAATATTGTAACATTGTCATATTGTAACATTGTAATATTGTAACATTGTAATATTGTAACATTGTAACATTGTAATATTTTAACATTGTAACATTGTAATATTATAATATTGTGGGATGAAACTGAAGGCCATGTTAACCTGAGCTGTTTTTTTAACAAATATATTCTGTGTTTTGTGATTCTGCTCAGAGATGCATGCAGCCCCCCCCCTCCCCCCCTTCCCTCCTACCCCCCCCCCCCCCCCCCCCCCCCTCGTCCTCCAACGCCAGAGGCAAACATAAAGTCATCCGTCTTGATGATCACAAAAAACCAAGAGCATCCATCTCTCTGGAGATGAATGGGCTTCTCGGGGCTGGAAACGTAATAAAAGTGGCTCTCTAATGGCGGCTAGTTGTATTAGCCGGTTTATAAAAGCCATACGGCCATCGTCAGCCGGCAGGGAACACAGCATCATTACAGACGAGGACCAGCCTCTGATAGCATTACAGCAAAGCTTCCTTTGTGCGGCGGTGATCTGCTCTCCACCACCGTAACTGCTTCTGGCGGGAGCCAGACGGCAGTGCTTTGAAGTTTGTGGTGCGTGTCGAGGCCTCGCCGAGGATCAGCTGACGTCAGGGCCGAGCGGCTGACGTCAAGGCCGAGCGGCTGACGTCAAGGCCGAGCGGCCGACGTCAGGGCCGACAGCTGACGGGCCACTTGGACCGGAGCCGCCGCTCGCCCTTTGCCGCTCGCCCTGCGCCACTCGCCCTGCGCCGCTCGCCCTAATAACTTTTACGTTGCACGGTGTGTTTTTAAATCAATGGAAGCCAATGCATGTGATCCGCTGTGGAAAACCGTCGGTACGAATATCGATGCAATCAGAGGACAACCGAACTTCCCTCTTCATGCAGACGGTGATCAGAGAGTTTGAATGAGGAAACTCCTAAAAGTGTATTTCATTTGAGTGTTGTGTTTTCGATAATTTCAAACAGGTTTTTGCATCAAACGCACAACAAACGCTTCCAATGAAACCAGTGCAGCGTCCAGTCAGCCCACCACCCAGACTGCAGCCTCGTGGTCCCAAACAAGCCTCACATCCCCGGCTCGCTCTACTGGAGCCAATTAAAACTAAAACCAGAACTCATGTGAGCCGACAAAGTATCCAGAATGCATCTGTGTAAAACTGTGTTTTGACAAAAAACACCTGCTTCATAAAATGTGCTTCAGTTAAAAACAAATAGCTTTGATGGGTTATGAGATGTAATTGTGCTCTGCTCGCATTTAAATGCATTAAAACAAACTGAATGTTGAACTCGATTAAAAGACAATTTGAATCTGCAGACAGAAAACATCCATGTGGTCTGTTTTCTGTCTGCAGACAACAAAGAAATTTAAAATGTAAAATGTATTAAATGTGTAAAATGTATTTTATTGTTTTAATGTACGTAACCACACAGATGTATGAACGTTGGAATTAAAGATAGTGGTCGCTCTCTTTTTAATCTGTTTCTCTGTAAAAGCCACTGTTTTATCAAAGAACGTCACCCGGCTAAAATAAATACACATGAAGTCATAATGTATGTGTTCCTCATGCCTGACATACTTATGTATGCTTAATAACTATAAAACAGGCGGTAGGTAGACCGTAAACAACTTTAATCCAAAGTTTATGGTAGGTTTTTTTTTTTTTTTACTGATTTAAACCGTATTTTACAGTCTCGATGAGCACATGGAGTCTCCTCTACATGAAGGGGAAGTCACTCATTGGTCAACGTCCACCACGCTCTTTTCCATCCTAACTTCCTGTAAAGGCGGACCTTTATTTTGAAAAACAACCCCTATATGCGTGGCTAGAGGCGAGCGAAGAACTTCATAGTTTGAAGCAGAGGTTTTTTTTGGTTGGCTTTTTTTTTTTTTTTTTAGACACTGATATAAGTAAAAGCAGCGCAGCAGCTTTACCAACACGGATGGACAACGCCTTCCTTTGAGAAACATTTTTCTATTCACCAAAATAAAAGTCTGGAGAAATGTTTTCCATATTTCACACATTCTGGTGACTTAACATTTTTAGATGAAACTTAATCAAAGCTCTCTTCACAGCAGTGCTAACAATAGACAAACAAAATAACTTTATTTTAATTTAGTTTTGGTTTGGATTAATTGTGGCTCACCTCTTTAGCTTTAACAAAATAAAAGGCCGTGCATTAATTATGTGAGTACTAAAAACCATTTTCCTCCTCCATAATAATTCCATATGTAATTTAAGAAAAGTCACCGAGACCTGGTCAGCTCGTGGATGCTCGCTGCTTCAGAAAGGAAAACGCTGCGAGGCCCTGACAGATACGCACATGTAATTGGAAGCGTCTGGCGTTGTGTGTCGGCGTTGTGTGTCAGCGCACAACCTCAGTGCTTCTGTCTACACGGACAGAGATCCGACCTGAACACACACTTAAAGTCAAGTCTCCGTATATCATGACCCCACGTCAGAGGCTGCTCTACACTGGTGGACTGGCTGGGAGACCGTGGGAGAAGAGAGGGATGAGAGAGAGAGGGGGTGGGGGGACGGTCGGTACCCCCTCCAGCAGACGGGTCGGTACCCCCTCCAGCCTCAGCAGACGGGTCGGTACCCCCTCCAGCCGGGTCGGTACCCCCTCCAGCCTCAGCAGACGGGTCGGTACCCCCTCCAGCAGACGGGTCGGTACCCACTCCAGCCGGGTCGGTACCCCCTCCAGCCTCAGCAGACGGGTCGGTACCCCCCCCCAGAGGGGTCGGTACCCCCTCCAGCTACAGCAGACGGGTCGGTACCCCTCCAGACGGGTCGGTACCCCCTCCAGCCTCAGCAGACGGGTCGGTACCCCTCCAGACGGGTCGGTACCCCCTCCAGCCGGGTCGGTACCCCCTCCAGCCTCAGCAGACGGGTCGGTACCCCTCCAGACGGGTCGGTACCCCCTCCAGCCGGGTCGGTACCCCCTCCAGCTAAAGCAGACAGGTTTGGTACCCCCTCCAGCCGGGTCGGTACCCCCTCCAGCCCCAGCAGACGGGTTCGGTACCCTCTCCAGACGGGTCGGTACCCGCTCCAGCCAGGTCGGTACCCCTCCAGACGGGTCGGTACCCCTCCAGACGGGTCGGTACCCCCGCCAGCCGGGTCGGAACCCCCTCCAGCTACAGCAGACGGGTTCAGTACCCCCTCCAGAGGGGTCGGTACCCCCTCTAGCCCCAGCAGGCGGGTCGGTTCCCCCTCCAGCCGGGTCGGTATCCCCTCCAGCCTCAGCTGACGGGTCGGTACCCCTCCAGCCGGGTCGGTACCCCCTCCAGCCTCAGCTGACGGGTCGGTACCGGCATGACATCGCTGGTAGGAGCTCAACAACATGTGACACGAGCAGAATGAGCCATAAATCCAAGCCGGCCAGATGTGCAGCGGTGCTGCTGGGAGGAGACAGATTTATGGCTCCGCTTTAATGAGCTAACATCCTTTTCTCTCATAAGACTTTTAAGAATTTTTTTTTTCTTTCTCCCACAAGAAAAAGCGATTTCTCTGGAAGCGAGGCGAGGATGCAGAAGGGAGGAGGGAGGGAAGGAAGGAGGGAGGGAGGGAGGAACATGAATGTAGAAATGTAGAAGCAGCGGCTGCAGGCGGCGTGGAGGAGGAAACATGGCGTAAGACTTTAACATAAACAGCCGATATGATCTATGACACCTCACACACTCATGTGGATGATTTGCAGTTGGTGGGAACTTTACTGGACGAGCTCGACTCCAACATGCAGAATGTGCTGAGAAATATCATGAAGCAAATATTTAAAAAGCAAATCACGGTACCCAACTTTTTATTTGATCTAGAGCGATCATCAAGTGCATCATAAATAAACGTTTTAAGAGCTTTAGGGCAGTTTTCCTGTAACTTATCATACAAACCGTTGTATGAGAATACAATGGTTTATACAATGAAGTGTATATAATAAATATATAATAAATATGGAGATACTCATGAGCCATAATTGCCTTACATTGTGGTTCAACTCCCTAAAGACAGTTTGTGGTTTGTCTCGTTTACAAGTGGAGCTGTTTACCTGCGATGCTAATTGTTGCTAGCAACACGTTTAAAGGCTCATCAACACGGTCTGCAGGCGGCTAATCACAGATTAATTTGAATCTTTAATCATGACATCATGAGGTAAACAGGAATTTGCACTTGCAGGAATCTGATTGGCCAACACAACGTCTTGCAGCAGGTTCGACCTTCTTGGGGGTCTTTGCTGCTTTGACATTAATTAATAAATAATTGCCCTCCGTATCACCTCTTATCAAGTAAAAGCCTCCATCATTAAATCCAGAATAATGAAGTCCAGAGGGCCGCAGCAGATTGCATCCTATAAAAGCGAAGGGCCTCTGCTTGTGTTTGCTGAGGCGGTGGGCGGCCATTTATGAGCTGCTAACACGCCCGAAACAAGGTTTTAAAACAGAGTAGGTAACAGAGGATTTGTGTGGCTGCGCTCGAGGGCTCGGCCTGGAACACTAGCAGATTGTGCTCGGCCTGAATGGCAGAGCCATCACCCCCTAACTCCTCTGCTCATTATGCGGCCTCTCCAGCTCCACTCAGCAGTGTTGGAGCTGGAGGACCCGACGAGGAGGAGAAAACACGCCACGGTTTCATGAATGGGCCGACCCCCCCCCAAAACAAGGTGGGTAAACACCGCCGGTCCCAGAGGTGGACTGAAAGCGACAAGAGTCCAAATTGAATTTCCGTGGAAGTGATGTAATCCGCCGGCCCGGGTCAGACTGAGAGGTTATTATCTTAATTTGAGGTTCATTAATCGCCGGTGAAGCCGGCCGACGACAAGGTTTCCACCTGGTCCCAGCTGCCCGGAGCTGCCAGCTGATTTAGGACGGCTCCGCCTCGGTATGTAAACCATTCGCAGCAGGAATGTATAAGCAAGCTGTAAAAATAGGATTCGGCCTGAGACGTACAAGACGGATCGAGCCGTAAAACAACGCCCCATCTCCACCGAGCCGGTTCTGGGGAGGGGTCGATTGTTGGTTAGTTCTCACAAGCCGGGGAAGCCCAGGTTCAGAGTTCGGGATTTGGCGACAGGCCATAGATTTGAGGAGGAGGAGGAGGAGGAGGAGGAGGAGGAGGAGGAGGAGGAGGAGGAGGAGGAGGAGGAGGCGTGTTTGAAACTGAGAATGGATTATAGGCTCCAGAATGCTGTAATCCTCCTCACAAATAAACGATATATAACGTAGGAGTCTCACGAGGGGCTTAGCGAGGAGACACTTTCACATCAGGCAGGTAAACATGCGCTCGCTTCCCCGTCTGCACACACGAGCCTGCGCATATCTCACAAAGTGCAGAAGAAGAAGAAGAGCGGCCTGCACTGGATCTGATAATCCAGAATCCAGAGGGAAGCGAGGAAGAGGAGCAGCTCACCACGTCCATCGTGTTTAAAAGTAAAATAAATTAAAAGTAGAAGAGGTGGAGACTTAACTGAAGAAAACAACTGATATCACATTTGCAGCTAGTTTATGAGAGGAGAAATACACAAGCAGGAGTCGCACAAGAATGTTTAAGAAACGGGGATTAACCGTAATCCTAACCCAAACAACCTGATGCAAACATGGGCTTCTTCTACATTTAAGGACTTTACTAGTTTTCCTCAACATGCTAACTGATTAAACGTCAGATTTGGAAAAACAAACAACTAAAATACGTCTCAGTGGACTGAGAGGAGTCAACAACAACAAACGGGTCGTTTAAATTAAAATAATTTAATAAATTTTTCTACGATTGCTTTTTAAAGTTCTGTGTGATTCAAACAAACTGAAAGGTTTAAAAGTCACATTTTGTGTATTGGTTGTGTGCACACGGCACCACAACATGACGTCTGTCATGAATATTAATAATCAATAGTTTACCGACATTAACGTGTCTGAGGACAATCTTTTGGGGGGTTTTGAGAAAATATTTCCACATGAAATAGTTGATTTGTTATTCTTTGTTTCATGATGTCTTCTGTGTTTTCTCGCCCGTGAACAGCTGATATGAGATATGAATCCTCTGCACGCCTTCTGGCTTCGTGCAGAATACGGCGTCGCTCGTGGCGAGCACGCCATCTGTGGAGGCTCACGCCAAGGTGCCTGGCGCCAGCGTAAACAAAGCTTTATTGTCTAAATATGGTTTCAAAGTATTCTCCACACTGACAGGTATGGAGTTCTGATGGAGGATACCCTTTTGTTTTTATGTATTTAGTTTTTGTTTTGCCTGCAAACAGTCCGATTTTAAGATGTTAAGATATGAGATTGAAGAGTAATCATGTAAACTCCTCTTTGGGTCGTTAAACCCACGAAACCTGGGGTTTGGGTTTAAAACCAGGCTCCCGCGTGTTCGAGGTTGAAACACCTCGAGACTCCAGCATTTATCACATCGCTGCTTTTGGTTTGTGCCCTGGAGAGACGACACCACAATCCACATTCAAGTCTTCCCTCTCACATGGGGGTCCGGGTTTAGACCCCGATGGAGGCCGTCTCCCCCGAGAACCAACAGTGCTTTTGTGAGACCAAACAACGCAGAAAATATAATAATAATAATAATAATAATAATAATAATAATAATAATAATTGTTGAAGTGGTTTTTCACTTCAGTAACCGGAAATGTCTCAAAACGCCACCGTGCCTTAGTGCTTGACTCGGGGCTAAAAGATGCCCACGACGCTATTCAAACTGCACTAAAGAGCCAAATACACTTCCTATGTCACATGTGGTGACGGGTCCGGGTTTCGTTTCTAGATGTAATCTTTCGTGCCGGCCTGTCAGGAGGTCTGGAGAAATTCAAAAGCAAAATTTGGTTAGCAATGAGCCGGAGACGCAGCGGGTTGTTATAGGATCTCAAACAATAAAATTATGCCTTCAGAAAAGTTGTTTGCATCCGACAGAAAGACAGAAGTGCTGTTTCCGTTTCTGTTTAAACAAAACTTCTGAACTGATTCCACTTATTATTCTGACTGTTCCCAGTTTAAGATAAATCAAAAGATCATCTGCGAACAAACAAACTTTGTATTGAAGTATTAACACCTGAAACCTTGTAAAGAAGGGTAACCCTGGACATTAGGTTTTAATATGTTAAAGCATGTGTTTGTTTCGTGTCTTTTTTTAATCAACCCTGTTTGATTCACATTTATCAAATTTGGTGGGAAATATGCTAATTTATAATTATGAATGCAATTAAGTTTTCATTTTATTTTTACGGTGTATTAACTTTCAAGATCTTTAATCTGGAGGAGGGGGGTTCTTATCCAGTTGAAGGTCTGAGGACACAGTGGTCAGACATTTCTTACTAATTTGTGATATACTAATAATGTTATGAATGAAATTTACTTGAAAACAGTGTAATTTGCATATAGCTTAAAGGTTCAAAAGGTTTTAAAGATGAAATATTTTCTCCTCAGAGGCCTTTTAGCAGCAGTCATCCAGCCGGCTGATCCACAGACACATGAACGCCTGGTTATTCGTATATGAATCCCACAAAATCAACTGTTGCAAAACGTGATTGTGAAATCCAGCGAGACGCGTTTGTTAAACGTCCTTTTCAAAATAAAGGACTGTAACGACTGACTTAGGGTTCGGCAACACAAGCCTTGGTCCGGTGGAGGAAAAGCCCGTTTGGGTGATAATATCAACGGTTGTGCCGTAACTCCAGTTCACAAGTTGCATGAGAAGTGAATCACCGGTGAAGGAACCGGTCGCTCTTGTTGGGTTGTTTCCTACAGACGTGGTCGCAGGTCAAAGCGTCGCTGCCTCTCTGAACTTCAACCCTTCTGTTTCTCGTTGCCGGTCCTCTGTTCCCTGGTTCTGCTGACGGTTCGTCCAGATGTCGAAACCAAAGAGTCAACTCATCGGCACGTCAGGGCCGGAGCGCTCACGGAGGCCGTAACTCAACAAAACGCTGCTCACTTCCCAGCATCGCCCATAATTCAGCCTCCGTTATTTAGACTGGGAATAACCGCCGGCGTAATTGGTTCAGCTCGGCGGCCGCCGGCGGCACCAACGCTTCTCATGCAAATGAAGTAAATGTGTACACCAAATTACAGCTTGTCGTCCTTCATAAGGCCCGGCGGGCCGGACGAGGCGCAGGACGGACGAGGCGGGACGAGGAAACCTCCGTGAGGCGAAGATGATTTCTGACTCTCACAGGCTGCCGTTTGATTGGATTACAGTACAAACGTGTTCTGCAGGGATCAATCAAGACGCTGTTATCGCTGCTGGGACCCGACGGACCAGGATCTGGGGAGCTGGACCGGAGTCAACCATCAGAAACCACACCGTTGTTTTATTGTGTCGTCTGTAGACGTGGACATGCCATCTAATGCATGGCAGAGGTCATCTGTTAGAAGCCCCGCCATAAAAAAAAAAAAAGCCCAAGGGGCAAAGTGAGGTGGGGGGAGAAAGCCGGCTAGGCGGAGGAAGAGGGGGGTGGAGGGGGGAAGAGGGGGAGGAGGGGCGAGGAGGGGGGAGGCCGGCAGCCCAGGAGGCGTCTGTTTTGTCTCAGGGACGAAGCTGCAGAGCGAAGCAGACGTGGAAAAGCCGGGGAATGGGAAAACGCTGCAGACGGCGGCTGAGCCGAGCTCCCAGAGCCGAGCTCCCAGAGCCGAGCTCCCAGAGCCGAGCTCCCATACCCGAGATCCCAGACCCGAGCTCCCAGAGCCGAGCTCCCAGACCCGAGCTCCCAGACCCGAGATCCCAGACCCGAGATCCCAGACCCGAGATCCCAGACCCGAGATCCCAGAGCCGAGCTCCCAGACCCGAGATCCCAGACCCGAGCTCCCAGAGCCGAGCTCCCAGACCCAAGATCCCAGACCCGAGATCCCAGACCCGAGATCCCAGACCCGGCCCTCCGGTGGACGGACCCGGCTCGGTTCTGCTCATCGGGTCGCCAGCGGCTCCAGAACCGGGACGGGTTATAGTTATAGTTATTGTTCACGAATGAGCATGAGCTCTCATCTTTCTCTCAAAACTCTGTCACGTGGTCACATGACGAGGCCAGCGGTGCAAACGAAAGTAAACACACGACTAATTGACACACACACACACACACACACACACACACACACACACACACACACACACACACACACACACACTCTCAATTAAGCTTGATTGAGATAAAGTGATGTGTCGCGACTAAATGCGATGTAACTTTGTGAAATTATCCACTGAAGCAAACGCAGGATCGAACGGATCAAAGGTCGTTCTGGGAAACGTAGGAAATCAGAAAACCTGCAGACGGCGACTCGATTCTGGTTACGTTCACTTCCTGTCTGCTCACAAGGCGTCAGCTGCAGGTTTTATTCATCTATTTATCAATCTACCAACTAGTGAAACATATGCAACACAGTTTGCTTTTGTCTAAAAACCCAAAATGTTTAATTAGTTTAGTCAACATGATTCAAATATTCTCAAAGCAGAGATGCTGGAACCATTTATTGATTGGCAATTTAATATTTCAATGATTGATTGATTATTAGATAAAAATAGCGGCTTTGAAATGATGACGTCCTTCTTCCAGAGGGACTTTTTAAAAATTTTAGGTTTTCGTTTTTTTTTTTTTTAAGTTATTACATTGAGACTGAAAAGACTTTATATACACTATATATCAAACGTAAAAAATGTAACAAGGCAGTTTTACATTGTTGGTCAATTTGTTTTAGAAGATAAATATGTTTTAATAAGTTTGTGTCTTTAAAATTAAAAGCTATAAGGAATTGTAAAACAGTGAATTTTCTATTTACGGTAAAGAGGTTTTATTGTTCTACTCCCAACATATTTTCAACCTTTATTTTGAAGCCTTCATATTTCTACTTTTCTCTCGACAGTGACCTGGTGGTTTCAGCCTCGTGGAGCTCGTGGGTTCAAACCCCTGAAGAGTTTAAATGATTCGACTTCTTGCCTCTCGTGGTTCTCCGAGCCGGCCGAGACGAACACCTCCCTCCCTGAGAGCGTCTGACCAGGTTGGGTGTCAACGCGGTCTCAGGGTCTGGTGGGGGAACCGAGGGTCCACTGGCACCAGCAGGGCTTAGCCCGGGTTGACCCCGAGCCTCTCATCTCTCTTTTCCCACAGGAGGCCTGACCTGCAGCCACAAAGCACTCATGGTCAGATTTATGTCCCCTCAGAGGGAAACCCTGGTCTGAGATGCAGTGTGAAGCATTGTGGCCGTTATCTTTCTACATTTAGATCAATAACAATAATGATCAGAGGAAAACATTCAGTTCAGACGATGTCTCAACACCGACGGGTCAGAGAGAACGTGTGAGGAACCAACAGAAAGTAGTTCAGCTGGTTAGACCCTATGAGGAGAGACAAGACCATGTGGTTCTCTTTCAGCTGAAGAGTCTGTGGCTGCAGTTCCTCTCACGGCCACTAGGAGTGAATGACATCACAAAGTTGAGTTTTCAGTTCACAGGTTTGTTAACTAAACTAAAACGGGACGGTCGTGATATTCTGTTAGCTAAAATACTTCTTTACATATCATATGAGGAGACGCTGCACACATAAACTTGAATTATCCTCCAAAGGAAGTCCTTGAAAAGTACTTGACAGTTTGCTGAAGTTACCATAAAAACCCAAAACAGATTAATTCTGTTGCAGTTTGACATTTGGTTCTTTTTCTGTTTGATTTTAAAACTCGGATGTCGTATTTCTCCAAACGCTCCTGAAGCAAAAGACCAAAACGTAACTGACGTTTGAGTCGTGTGTTTTCACAAATACGTTTTGTGCAGAGAAGGAAACGTCATCACAGCTGTTGAATAACAAGGTGACATAATTTGACATATATGCAGAACAGCCTTCATTATATGACGTTATCTATTCTTTTAATTAACTACAGCAACAATAATCCTGTAAGTCTATAAAGCCTCTACCTGGACACCAGAGATCCCTGACAGCCGGCTACACGCTACATGAAGGTGTTTCCTGTCACACCTGTTGCATTTTTTATTTTGATGATTTTTGCCTAATTTTCATAAAGTTCCTCTCAGCCTCCGTGACACGGTCCTTGTAACCTCCGTGTTGGGAGAAGGAGGGAAGAGGTGTGAACGGAGTATCGGGAACAACCCGCCTCGCCTCGCCCCGGCATCCTGATACTGTAAAGGTCACTCCATCAGCAGGATATGGTTATGATAAGCATCCAATCAGAGCTCACGCTGACGTGATAAGCATCCAATCAGAGCTCAAGCTGACGTGATAAGCATCCAATCTGAGTCTGAGAGCTGGTCGCTGCATTCCTCCAGCTGATCCGACACTATCACAGGCCCGATGCCGCTGGGACACCGCGAGGCTATTTTAAGCTCTTTACAGATAAGACGGCATTTCAACACAGAGGAGAGAAACTGCTGCTGCACTCGAAACCACGAACACGCTTTCTGACTGTTTAAGGCTGTTTGAGGCTGTTTGAGGCTGTTTAGGACTGTTTGAGGCTGTTTGAGGCCGTTTAGGACTGTTTGAGGCTGTTTGAGGCTGTTTAGGACTGTTTGAGGCTGTTTGAGGCCGTTTAGGACTGTTTAGGACTGTTTGAGGCTGTTTGAGGTTGTTTAGGACTGTTTGAGGCTGTTTGAGGCCGTTTAGGACTGTTTAGGACTGTTTGAGGCTGTTTGAGGCTGTTTAGGACTGTTTGAGGCTGTTTGAGGCCGTTTAGGACTGTTTAGGACTGTTTGAGGCTGTTTGAGGCAGTTTGAGTCTGTTTAGGACTGTTTGAGGCTGTTTGAGGCTGTTTGAGACTGTTTGAGGCTGTTTGAGGCCGTTTAGGACTGTTTAGGACTGTTTGAGGCTGTTTGAGGCAGTTTGAGTCTGTTTAGGACTGTTTGAGGCTGTTTGAGGCTGTTTGAGGCTGTTTGAGGCTGTTTAGGACTGTTTGAGGCTGTTTGAGGTTGTTTAGGACTGTTTGCCAAAACAACCTGGAGCTCAACGCCCTGAAGACAGTGGAGATGGTTGTGGACTTCAGAAAGATCTCAGCCCCACCTGCCCCTCTCACCCTGTGTGACTCCCCCGTCAAAGCTGTGGAGTCCTTCCGCTTCCTGGGCTCCATCATTACCCAGGACCTCAAGTGGGAACTAAACATCAGCTCCATCTCCAAGAAGGTGCAGCAGAGGATGTTCTTCCTGAGGCAGCTGAGGAAACTCAACCTGCCAAAGACAATGATGGTGCACTTCTACACTGCCATCATCGAGTCCATCCTCTGCTCCTCCATCACAGTCTGGTACGCTGCAGCCACTGCCAAGGACAAGGCCAGGCTGCAGCGCATCATTCGCTCAGCTGAGAGGGTGATTGGCTGCAATCTGCCGTCCCTCCAGGACTTGTTTGCTTCAAGGACCCTGAAGAGGAAGATTGTAGCTGATCCCTCTCACCCTGGACACAAACTGTTGGTGTCCCTCCCCTCTGGCAGGAGGATGCGGTCCATCAGGACCAAGACCTCACGCCACAAAAACAGTTTCTTCCCGTCTGCAGTCGGGCTCATCAACAGAGCCCAGGTCCCCCACTGACTCTAATGACTCTGTCACCCCCAGACAATTCCCACCGGACACCCCCTGCACATAGCCTTATATTTAAATACACTTGACACTTTAACACAACACTTACACTCATGCACATTCCATGCACTTTATCTTATTTTTGGTATTTTGATATGCTGCTGTTTCAATGTAGATATTCATTCATCCATTCATCCTCATTTATTGCACTGCGTTAACTGTTAAATGTGTATTGTTAAATGTTAAATGTATGCACCTTCCCGCCAGGACAAATTCCTTGTATGTGTAAACATACATGGCAATAAATGATTATGATTCTGATTCTGATTGACGCTGTTTGAGGCTGTTTGAGGCTGTTTGGGACTGTTTGAGGCTGTTTGAGGCTGGTTAGGACTGTTTGAGGCTGTTTGGCTAAAACCAGCTGGGTACCGTCTACTGCAGGATGGAGTTGAAAGCTCCATAAAGATGAAACTTTGGTCTTTATTCTCTGGGTTTGTCACCATGAGGGTCAAGGACGGAACTTTATTTTGAAAAGACACTTTGCCTGACCAGAGTCCAGCGTTAGATGAGTGATGCTCATGGGCATCGAACACTTTACGGCCTCCGCTCCTCTGGTGTCATGCTGGCTGCAGGGATCTGCACACAACTACGTGATGGAGACCACTGACGATGGGTACTGGTACCAGTTCCTCCCACAGCTCTGTGCAGACCAGTGGAGGTCGGCCACTCCAAACTGGGAACGGCACGAGGGGATTTTCATGTTGGAAACAGGAAAGGACAAACACAAGCACCCTGTTGTGAACGAAGGGGGTCGTCAACCAGAGACCCAGACCTGGACGCAGGACCCAGACCTGGACCCAGACCTGGACGCAGGACCCAGACCTGGACACAGGACTCAGACCTGGACGCAGGACCACCTACCCCTGCTCATATGGTACAAACCTCCAGGACCAAAATGACTTTCCCATCATCCAACAATTACCGTCTTTAATGAAGTGTGGCTCTTCTTCCAAAGAGAGAAAACCAGTTAAAACAGCGGTGACCTCTGCTGAAGGTCAGGAGACGATGGTCTACGTATTGATCCCTGAGCAGAACCAGGTGTGAAGGATCTGCGTGTCGGCTAAAGATTGATGCGGAGCTTTGGGAACAGAACGAGCAGATCCTCCAGATTATCTCAGCGTGTCGTAAAATAACCCGAAGCGTCTTCTGAAGGACGTCGTTCCTGAACCTGAAGGTAACATCTGTCTGCTCGCTGCAGAGGGGAACCCTGTTAGCCTGGGTGGCCCGATGGGGGGGGGGGGGGGGGGGGGGGGGGCGTGGAGCCCCTCGCCCTGGTGTTTGACTGGGCTTCCTAGCTTCACCTCCCAGAGTCCTCCAGGTAGAACTAATGGCCAACTCCACATCTGTGGCCCATTCACCGGTTTTTAATGAGGAAGAATGAACGAACCAGCAGGACTTTAACTGCTCCGCCATGAAGAGGCCGAGGCGTCATGTCACCAACACAAAGACACAAAGACACAATGACACAAAGACACACAAAGACACAAAGACACACAAAGACACAAAGACACAAAGACCTGCACATATCAACGTGTCGGGACAACAGCGTCCACACAGCTCAGCTTCTTTATGGATATTACACAATTAAAGATATAGACATTAGTCATACAACGAATATCTGCAAGAACGCCGACCTCTTCAGATTCCTTTATTTCAAATCAACCAGATGAGAGAAACAAAAATAAAAGATCAGAAGTTACAAAACAAATTTGAAATTATAAACGTACACAAAAACAATACAACAACCATATCATGACAATGAAATAGATTATTTCTTAACATTTTATTATTTTGAAGTCATTTTTCCAGACTGTATGAAAAGGTCACTCGATGAGGTTTGTATGCGCCAATATTACAATATTACATATAATACTGTTATTGTAAGCTGCACATTTCCCGTTGCAAGCTGTGGGATCGCCACTCAAATTCAAAATAACACTTTTTTATTATTAAAAAAATGTTTGGTTGTTGTTGGTTGTGCATAAGTAGAAGGTCACAGTTGACAAGATGATGACAATATCTTATGCAGAGAATATATAATCCATATTCTCCATAGAAGATATGAGTTCAGTTCATAGAGTATAAGTTCAGTCAATTTAAGATAAGATTAAATAAAATAAGATATTTCAAGATAAGATAAGATTATTTGATCTCCAATTTGGAAAAGTTTCCACATTCTCCTTGAGGTATTTTTTTTTTAACAAAACGTGTGTTTGTGTACGTTTGACACTTTCAACTGTTGCTTAAAAATATATTTTAAAAAAACAAAGATATGATACCAGAAAATGAAGATATAATATAAGTGTTATAGGGAAATGAAATAACTACACCAAGAAATAACTTAACTAAATATAGAAAATGAGAAAGTAAAATACTAAAATGTAACAAAACAAACAACAAAAGTGAGTATGTTGTTTGTAACAATAAACACGGTCTACATGTATGTTCATTTGTAACAATAAACACGGTCTACATGTATGTTGTTTGTAACAATAAACACGGTCTACATGTATGTTCATTTGTAACAATAAACACGGTCTACATGTATGTTCATTTGTAACAATAAACACGGTCTACATGTATGTTCATTTGTAACAATAAACACGGTCTACATGTATGTTGTTTGTAACAATAAACACGGTCTACATGTATGTATGTTTGTAACAATAAACACGGTCTACACGTATGTTCATTCGTAACAATAAACACGGTCTACATGTATGTTGTTTGTAACAATAAACACGGTCTACATGTATGTATGTTTGTAACAATAAACACGGTCTACACGTATGTTCATTTGTAACAATAAACACGGTCTACATGTACGTTCATTTGTAACAATAAACATGGTCTACATGTATGTTCATTTGTAACAATAAACACGGTCTACATGTATGTTCATTTGTAACAATAAACATGGTCTACATGTATGTTCATTCGTAACAATAAACACGGTCTACATGTATGTATGTTTGTAACAATAAACACGGTCTACATGTATGTTCATTTGTAACAATAAACATGGTCTACATGTATGTTCATTTGTAACAATAAACACGGTCTACATGTATGTTCATTTGTAACAATAAACACGGTCTACATGTATGTTGTTTGTAACAATAAACACGGTCTACATGTATGTATGTTTGTAACAATAAACACGGTCTACACGTATGTTCATTTGTAACAATAAACACGGTCTACATGTATGTTCATTCGTAACAATAAACACGGTCTACATGTATGTATGTTTGTAACAATAAACACGGTCTACACGTATGTTCATTTGTAACAATAAACACGGTCTACATGTATGTTCATTCGTAACAATAAACACGGTCTACATGTATGTATGTTTGTAACAATAAACACGGTCTACATGTATGTTCATTTGTAACAATAAACACGGTCTGCATGTATGTTCATTTGTAACAATAAACACGGTCTACATGTATGTTCATTTGTAACAATAAACACGGTCTACATGTATGTTCATTTGTAACAATAAACATGGTCTACATGTATGTTGTTTGTAACAATAAACACGGTCTACATGTATGTATGTTTGTAACAATAAACACGGTCTACACGTATGTTCATTTGTAACAATAAACACGGTCTACATGTATGTTCATTCGTAACAATAAACACGGTCTACATGTATGTATGTTTGTAACAATAAACACGGTCTACACGTATGTTCATTTGTAACAATAAACACGGTCTACATGTATGTTCATTCGTAACAATAAACACGGTCTACATGTACGTTCATTCGTAACAATAAACACGGTCTACACGTATGTTCATTTGTAACAATAAACACGGTCTACATGTATGTTGTTTGTAACAATAAACACGGTCTACATGTATGAGGTCATCAGAGCTCCCTTACAACATGTGTTACTCACTCTGTCAGCTATCGGGTGGAGCGCTGCAGCCTCCAAGTGTTGAAATGCTTTTAGAGGACCCTGAACGCCTCGTCCTGGACGTCTCAGGGTCAAACCTTCAGTCCGGGTTCTGACTGCCGGCCTCTGTGACCCGCTGGCCGCCTGACACAGAGCAGCCGCCTCTGGGAAGCTGCTGCTGTGAAATCATTAGAGCCTGCTGGTGGTCCACGGGGCCAGAACACAGGCCCTGGTGTGTGTGTGTGTGTGTGTGTGTGTGTGTGTGTGTGTGTGTGTGTGTATATATAAGGAGATCAAAGCTCCTCTGGTGCTGGACTCAAACTACTTCCTGGTTCTTGGATCTGCAACAAATCTTCATAATGTTTTTAAAACTTAAACGATTGTTTTTCACGTTCCTCGTCAAGTTCAAACTATTTTTATTAAAAAAATAAAAACACCCAAAAGGATTTTGAAATTTTGTAGGCTTTATTTAAACATTGCTTTACAAACTGTGTCAAACTAAATTTAACAATATAACTGAATATATAAATTAACTTGATTGTTATTTATCAAAATAATGATTTACAATATGTGTTTATGTTATGCATGTTTTATTATATTAAGTATAGTTTCCTGTGTATTGCCTTGACATTGAAACAATCTTTGTAATAATTACCATTCAAATATCTTTAGAAAAAAACAATTGACATCACTTTGTTTATATTGATCAATAATTTTTAGTTATGAGGCGAAAAACATCAAACTTTTTTATTTATTTTGGTCCCTCGGGTCTGAGGACTCATTAATGCTGGTTCTTAGGTTGTTGGTTTCATTGCTGCAACTAAATTGCCCTTTTGAAGCCGTGTGACGTTCAGCTCTCTGGTTCTTTTATTCATTTCTGCTCGTCGCAGGATGTTTACTTCCTGTGATCGATGTGGAAAACCATCATGAGCACGACGGCTTTCCTTTATTATTTATATTATATTTATATATTAAAAAAGAGAAGAAGTTAAAGTCTCGTTACGCAGACTTTACGTCTGTTTGCGTCCCTTCATCCCTTCATCCCTTCATCCCGTCACCACCACCTCTGCACATTCCTGCTCTTATCTTTATGGCTGAGAACGGCAGCATCGCAGCAGTTAGAGGACGTCGGAGACCAGATGTCCACGAGACCAGAGACCAGAGACCACGAGGCCAGAGACCACGAGGCCAGAGACCAGAGACCACGAGGCCAGAGACCACAGGCCAGAGACCAGAGACCAGAGACCACGAGGCCAGAGACCACAAAGCCAGAGACCACGAGGCCAGAGACCACGAGGCCAGAGACCAGAGACCACGAGGCCAGAGACCACAGGCCAGAGACCAGAGACCAGAGACCACGAGGCCAGAGACCACAAAGCCAGAGACCACGAGGCCAGAGACCAGAGACCACGAGGCCAGAGACCACGAGACCAGAGACCAGAGACCAGAGACCACGAGGCCAGAGACCACGAGGCCAGAGACCAGAGACCACGAGGCCAGAGACCAGAGACCACGAGGCCAGAGACCAGAGACCACGAAGCCAGAGACCAGAGACCACGAAGCCAGAGACCAGAGACCAGAGACCAGAGACCAGAGACCAGAGACCAGAGACCAGAGACCAGAGACCAGAGACCAGAGACCAGAGACCAGAGACCACGAGGCCAGAGTCCAGAGACCACAAGGCCAGAGACCAGAGACCAGAGACCAGAGACCAGAGACCAGAGACCAGAGACCAGAGACCAGAGACCAGAGACCAGAGACCAGAGACCAGAGACCAGAGACCAGAGACCAGAGACCAGAGACCAGAGACCAGAGACCAGAGACCAGAGACCACTTATCAACGACAGGAATGAACCAAACGAGGACAGAAGAAAAGCCGCCCGATGAGCCGGAGAACGCTGAGATAATGAGGCTGGAAAGTGAGAGAAGGACTGGGAGGAAAGGAGCTGCAGTAAAAGTAAACGGTCTGGAAAAGATCTGGATCACGACAATAAACTGTCTGGTCTCCAGACGTCAGTCCTGAGTGGAGGAATCAGCTGGAGCAGTAAACACAAACATGAAGCAACTTCAGCGGCAATGCATTGACTAAAGGGTTGACCAACACACACACACACACACACACACACACACACACACACACACACACACACACACACACACACACGGCATCATGTTGTGTGTCTGTGTGTGTGTGTCCAGGTTCACAGCATCATGTTGTGTGTCTGTGTGTGTGTGTCCAGGTTCAGGCATCATGTTGTGTGTCTGTGTGTGTGTCCAGGTTCACAGCATCATGTTGTGTGTCTGTGTGTGTGTCCAGGTTCACAGCATCATGTTGTGTGTCTGTGTGTGTGTGTCCAGGTTCACAACATCATGTTGTGTGTCTGTGTGTGTGTGTCCAGGTTCAGGCATCATGTTGTGTGTCTGTGTGTGTGTGTCCAGGTTCACAACATCATGTTGTGTGTATGTGTGTGTGTCCAGGTTCACAACATCATGTTGTGTGTCTGTGTGTGTGTGTCCAGGTTCACAGCATCATGTTGTGTGTCTGTGTGTGTGTGTCCAGGTTCACAACATCATGTTGTGTGTCTGTGTGTGTGTCCAGGTTCAGGCATCATGTTGTGTGTCTGTGTGTGTGTGTCCAGGTTCAGGCATCATGTTGTGTGTCTGTGTGTGTGTCCAGGTTCACAGCATCATGTTGTGTGTCTGTGTGTGTGTCCAGGTTCAGGCATCATGTTGTGTGTCTGTGTGTGTGTGTCCAGGTTCAGGCATCATGTTGTGTGTCTGTGTGTGTGTCCAGGTTCAGGCATCATGTTGTGTGTCTGTGTGTGTGTCCAGGTTCACAGCATCATGTTGTGTGTCTGTGTGTGTGTCCAGGTTCAGGCATCATGTTGTGTGTCTGTGTGTGTGTCCAGGTTCAGGCATCATGTTGTGTGTCTGTGTGTGTGTGTCCAGGTTCAGGCATCATGTTGTGTGTCTGTGTGTGTGTCCAGGTTCACAGCATCATGTTGTGTGTCTGTGTGTGTGTCCAGGTTCACAGCATCATGTTGTGTGTCTGTGTGTGTGTCCAGGTTCACAGCATCATGTTGTGTGTCTGTGTGTGTGTCCAGGTTCACAACATCATGTTGTGTGTCTGTGTGTGTGTCCAGGTTCAGGCATCATGTTGTGTGTCTGTGTGTGTGTCCAGGTTCAGGCATCATGTTGTGTGTCTGTGTGTGTGTCCAGGTTCACAGCATCATGTTGTGTGTCTGTGTGTGTGTCCAGGTTCAGGCATCATGTTGTGTGTCTGTGTGTGTGTCCAGGTTCAGGCATCATGTTGTGTGTCTGTGTGTGTGTGTCCAGGTTCAGGCATCATGTTGTGTGTCTGTGTGTGTGTCCAGGTTCACAGCATCATGTTGTGTGTCTGTGTGTGTGTCCAGGTTCACAGCATCATGTTGTGTGTCTGTGTGTGTGTCCAGGTTCACAGCATCATGTTGTGTGTCTGTGTGTGTGTCCAGGTTCACAACATCATGTTGTGTGTCTGTGTGTGTGTCCAGGTTCAGGCATCATGTTGTGTGTCTGTGTGTGTGTGTCCAGGTTCAGGCATCATGTTGTGTGTCTGTGTGTGTGTCCAGGTTCACAGCATCATGTTGTGTGTCTGTGTGTGTGTCCAGGTTCACAGCATCATGTTGTGTGTCTGTGTGTGTGTCCAGGTTCACAGCATCATGTTGTGTGTCTGTGTGTGTGTCCAGGTTCACAGCATCATGTTGTGTGTCTGTGTGTGTGTCCAGGTTCAGGCATCATGTTGTGTGTCTGTGTGTGTGTCCAGGTTCAGGCTCGTTGCAGTCAATAACACATGATTGGACGTGAGCAGCAGAGTTATTAGTTCATCGTTAGCTCAGAGACGACGTCGTAATTGATTTAAGGATTCGTGTCTGGTCACAAAAAAAAAACAACAGATTGTGTGACTGCTTTGTGTTTAATGTATGAATGTGTATCAATAAAGGCTCGGCGCATGGAGACATTACATAAATGTGAATGACCCAGAGAACAGACCGAGCTGCATGGAGGCTTCTGGAGGGAAACGAGTTGTTTGTTGTTATTTGTTGCCTTTGATGCTAAAAATGAATTTCTAAAAGACGACGCTGAGCATGTGGGAGGTGAAGCTCCAAACTTCTTGAAATCACAATCGAATGAGAATAAGCAGCGGCCGCTTTTCGGGGGATTTGATCTCGTTATCCCAAATCTTGATTTGATTTTCTCCAAAACATGTTCTGTTGATGAGATGAGCTCTGACCTCGGCCCGACCCTCCAGAACACAGCACGAGGCAGAGCGAATGAAAACAGACTTTTCTTTTGGTTCGCACCTCATGGACCTGGTCCTCCTCTGCTGGAGGAGGACCAGGAGGGGGAACCGGGCCTCCGAGGGCCCAGACCGCCGGGCCGTGACCCAGTTCGCCCACGGTTCCCAGAACGAGGAGGAGCTGCCGTGTAACGGTACCGGGGTCGGTGCCCGCATGAGGGGGATATACATATATATATTCATATATATATATATATGTGTATGTATATATATACATACATGCTGATAAATACTCACTGAGCTCTGCAGTGTTTTCGTGCTCGGCTTTGAATCAGAGGGAATATTTGTTTGGACATGTGGAGTTGAGGGTAAGCACTCTGAAGAGGAGGGAAGCTGTGTCTCTTGAAACATCCACAAGATGACACAAACAATTATGAGCAGAATTCATAACACGGCCAAGATGGCTCCCTGTGACCTATTTTGGAGAGAGAGAGAGAGAGAGAGAGAGAGAGAGAGAGAGAGAGGAGAGAGAGAGGGAGAGAGAGAGAGAGAGATGACTGGAGTCTATTGGGGTTGAAAGCTCATATGAAGACACTATTACCGCTGCAGGTCTCTCATCACCTCCAGCGATAGCAAGAAGAGGGAGAAGAGAGGAGGAGGAGGAGATGAAGAAGAGGAAAGGTTCTGGTTAGAGGTCTGGAGGAGAGTGAGTCACGAGAGGCAGAAGTGGCGGAGAGAGTGATACAGAGAAGGAGAGGAGAGGGGGATGGGAGTGACCAGGGTTGTATTTCATCTCTGCGTAGTGGACGTCTTAATCGACACTGTCAGGTTTTCTTTCAGGAGGCCGCATGGCCTTCTTCATGCTGACAGCGAGGAAGAGGAGGAGGAGGAGGAGGAGGAGGAGGAGGAGGAGAAGAGGAGAAGAGGAGAAGAGGAGAAGAGGAGAAGAGGAGAAGAGGAGAAGAGGAGAAGGAGGAGGAGAGGAGGAGGAGGAGGAGGAGGAGAAGAAGGAGGAGGAGAGGAGGAGGAGGAGGAGGAGGAGGAGGAGGAGGAGGAGGAGGAGGAGGAGGAGGAGGAGGAGGAGGAGGAGGAGGAGGAGAGGAGGAGGAGGAGGAGGAGGAGGAGGAGGAGGAGGGGCCTTCATGAGCAACACCAGCCTGCATTAAAACAAAAACACATTAATTTTGCTCGTCCTCATGAAATTAAAACACAAGTTACAAAAGGTGCAATAATGTTAAAATGCTTTTGGGATTATGTTATTGATTTATTGATTTTGCACAGCTGAGTTCTGCAGATTAAAACAGTGCAGCTGTGGGGCTGCAGGGGTCTGGACCCACTACGAGGTCTGAGAAACCCAAAAGGGACTGAAGCAGATCCACTTCACTCATGATGATGAAACTCTGCAGCGCCTCAGAACAATGATGATTAATATTCAGAACTTTGATCGTCAATAATTGGAGGAATAGTTGAACTAAAGCTCTGCAGGCTCTGGGCCTCTCATGGTTCATCTTTATGCTCTTTTCTGTGCATTGACCCGCATGGTGTCACGTGGTGTCACGTGGTCTCTGTTTAGTCTGCTCCTCTCATGAAGCACTTCACTCTGAACCCTGCGACACAAATCACAACATTTATTAAAAAGGTAACACAATTATCTGCTTTTAGAAAGGGTTCATGGGAACTTCAGAGAGTTAAAGAGATGAAGCATCAAAGGGAGAGAATGATTTTACAGTTATGTTAGTTTAACGTTTCTTCTTTTATATTTACATATGTGTATATATATATATATATATATATATATATATATATATATATACATATATATTAATAAATATAAAACAAGAAACAAGAGTAAAGTTCAACAACATAATAACTTAAATTCTGCTGCCTCAGAACTATTGAGCAAAAAGCTTTATTCATAATAATCTGTCATATCAGGGACAGGTGGCATTATAGTGATAGCAGGAGATTAAAACATATTTTATTTTATTATTTTAATAATTTTGTGGTGGAACCTTTTATGGGAAAATTGAAGCAAAACAACTATAATACTGAGGCCATAAAGACTAATATCGGAATACTGTAAATATATTTTAAGAATACAAGTGAAAACAATCGGAATAAAAACTTTATGCACATTTCTGGATATTATCTGAGTGTCGCGTGCAGTGTTCTGTATGAAGCTGCAGCATCACGCGCTGACTGATGCTCTGAGTTTAAAACTCGCGTGGAATAAGCTGCAAACGGCCTCGTGCGTGTAAACAGAGCCGCACGAGAGCTTTTATGGAACAGGCCTTCAGCCGGTGACACCTCCTGAGTTACGGCTGTGTTTGGATAAGACGCGGCCCGTAAATGGTTTCCAAATAGCGCGGAGGTCATGCGATGTAATGGGATAATGTTTTAGGCGATAGCGACAGGATGATGTGTGCAGTGTGGAAGGAGCTGCGCGGGATTAATGCGCAGATGAAGCCGCTGCTACTGCGGCGCGATGACAACAGGCCGCCGGACTGCGGCGGGCCAGGAACGGCACCAAATAACTCACCTCTCTGTTTCTGTTACGTTACGCGCTGACATGCATGCGTGTTGGTGCTGGAAAGGAGAGAATGGTGCTGTCCAAATTAAGAATATTTATGCGTGAACTGTGATCAGGCGTTTGAGAAAATATAAAGAATTCGAGAAGATTAAAAAAAAAAAAAAAAAGGGTAAATGAGCTGGAACGGAAAGACCCTATAATATAATTTTGAAGTGGTATGGGATGAATACTGTATCAGATACATTGAAATGTTAATTAATACAAAGGAAATGTTGCCATTATGTATTCAATCTTCGAAATTAAATTCACATTATACAATTTAAAAGGGAACAATTCATCCATCGAGAGGTTTAGTAAAGGAGATCTCAATGTTTGAGCCTGCAGATTAAAATGGTTTCCATCAGATTAATTACGCAGAGGCCTTTTTAATTGTGCGCAACTCCAAAATCAAACGGAATTCCAGATTTCCTGCTGCGTTCAATTCCCTGCACGACCGACCACAGGTTGACAAATAAAAGAGCACAAAGGAATTATTTTCACCACTGAATGACCAAAATCACACCCAATAAACATGCCGTGCCAAACACACGGTGCGTAAATGATGTGCGTAAAACCTCTCCAACCCGTGGAACTGACCACAAACTCCTTTTTTTCTCCAGAACTTGAAGACAGTCCCCCCCCCCTCCCGCATATGTGCACGTCTGCGTGTCCAGAAACCAACAACAAGCAGATATGTGCTGCGCTGAGATTATGGCACCATGGCGCATGTTATTGCAAACGTCTCCGGACTCTCCTCCCATCCTGGGCGCGTCCCTTCATTGGCTGCCTCCTCTCCACGCTGACATCCAAATCATATAAACCTGGGGGCCTCACACCTTCACGGGGTCAACCTTCTCGGGCATATCAGAGCAGCAGCCTCTCCGGGAAGCCATCGCGGGAGAGACACCGAGTGGAGCTCAGCACCAGATCCTCGCCTCTGGAACTATCCCCGTTTCTTCCGGGCCTCCGTCGCCTCGAGTCGCGTTCAGAATGACGACGATGTGAAAGTTGGCGGCTCCGTTCGGCTTCACTCTCACTGCGTTGAAGGGAACTCTGGAAGGGAATACATATTTTAGTGTTGAATGAGTTCTGTTGGCTGCCGATCCCCCAGCAGAGACCGTTTTGGGGCACTACCGGAGAGAGACCGAGGGCGACGGAAAACACGGAAACGAGCCCATTTCTCCTCCCGCTCGACATGAACCTCATCGGGGGCTACCAGCATCACCACCACCTGATGCACGAGCCCTTCCCGTTCGTCCAGCGGTGCCACCAGGATGCGCCGTACTTCCAGAGCTGGGTGGTGAACCACGGCGAGGTGCCCCCGGACTTCCAGATCCAGGCGCCGTACCCGGCCGCGGAGCACGGGGCGCCCGGATCCACGCACGACGCCCGGCAGGAGGGGCTCCAGGCGGGCATGGGGAAGAGGCGGACGTCGGGGCCGAAGAAGGAGCGCCGGCGGACGGAGAGCATCAACACGGCCTTCGCCGAGCTCCGGGAGTGCATCCCCAACGTGCCCGCGGACACCAAACTGTCTAAAATCAAAACTTTACGCCTGGCCACCAGTTACATCGCCTACCTGATGGACGTGCTGGCCAAAGACACCGGCGAGACCGAGGGCTTCAAGGCCGAGATCAAGAAGTTCGAAAACCGGGATCTGAAAAGGAAACGGGAGCCGGTGAGTAGAGCCGGCGGGACTTCCCGTTATTTTAATGTTCTTACTTTCATAATAATAACAATAAGAAGAAGAATAAGAATAATAGAAGAAGAAGAACTGGAGGTCTGTTTTAAATGGAAACATTTGGAATTTAACGAGACTCCAAAGTTTACCAATAAAGCCTAAATATAAAACATGATTTTAAGATTTACAGTTTTACTTTTCCCAGTCTGATTATTATCTGGATTATATAATAAATTCCAAAGAAAATTATATTTAAATTATATTCTTAGCCAATAGATCCTTAATATTGTGGTAAAACAAATGTATTTTTTCGTTTTACATCTATGATCCATAATAATAAGTCAAACAGAGTTTTGCAGTCAACACGTCACCTCATTAAAATAAGTTTGGATCATCTTCATACTGAGATCACTACGTCACGGTTTGACTGTAATATCAGTAAAAATATTTATGTAATTAATTACAACATATTTGCTGCTGCTGATCACCACGATGACGACATAAATATATTTAACACGTTAAAGTAATACAGCTTCACAAGGTGTGTAGGTGGATGACATGAACGACCAATATTTATGTTTATAACACAAACATTTCCCATTATCCTTTATCGATTTATAAATATGCATCATTATTTAATTTTGTTATATAATTTGAGATTTGTTTTACATATTTGGGGTTTATCCTCATGGTCTGATCCACTGATCAGACCATTTCATTTAATTAAAACCTGCATGTGATGTCACGACCTCGATGGCGTCACGAAAGGCCCCAGAAAACCCTCGCGTGGGTTGAATTGTGACGGAAACCAGAAAGTGCCAGTTAGAGGTTTTCCAGACGAGGAAACATTACGATATGAATAACGCAGGAAATATTAATAACGCTCATGTGTGATGATGACGGTGCTTCTCGGTGCAGGCTGACGGCCCGCAGGAGCCTCTCGGAGCCGAGAAGAAGGTGAAGGGCCGGACCGGGTGGCCGCAGCAGGTCTGGGCCCTGGAGCTCAACCAGTGACCCCCCTCAACCCCCTCCTCCTCTTCCTCCTCTTCCTCATCTTCCTCCACCTTGAAGAAAGAAAACAACCCTCCTCAGACTCTGGATTCAAATGTAAAAAAAAAAAAAACAGAACCACTGACTGAACCCAAACACACAGCTGCGCGTACACGTGCGCGTGCAATGATGCGCAAAATAAAAAAGGAGAGAATTAAAGGACAACATGCAAACAAGGTGAGCGCGCGAGGGACAATCAGCGGATCTCCTCTCTCTCTCTCTCTCTCACACACACACACACACACACACACACCTGACTGTATGATATTTGTGGTATTTCTGCTTCTTGATGTTTTCCCAGTGCTGTAGACCAGATGTGGTCACGTGACAGGAGAAGAAAGGAAACATCTGCCCCTAAACATGTGTTTTCATCTGGAGGTGTTTTCCTCTCTGATGGCGCTGGAGCAGAAAATAAATACAACAAAACAAATGTCATGTGGTGGAAATGCACAGGATGTGACGGTGTGAACATTTAACTCAGCTAACGGTGTGTGTGTGTGTGTGTGTGTGTGTGTGTGTGAGAGAGTGTGAGAGAGTGTGAGTGTGTGTGTGTGTGTAATTTATGACAACTTACAATTTAAAATTACAATTTAAAAGTGAGCCACCAGAGGATGACACGTGTTGATTGATATATTGTTGTCCAATCAGAAAGCAGCTCATATATCATACAATAATTTGATTAAACTATAACTTTAATAATAATAAAAAACTTTAATAAAAATAAATTACATATATATATATATATATATATATATATATATATATATGTGTGTTACTAGTTATGGCCTGAACATTTTTTAATTGTTTTAATTTTGAGCTGCAAACTAATTACAAACAGACGTCACGACGTGACATCGAAAGTGAGATATTCATTTCAAAATATTTATGAATTAAATCAGTAAAACCCAGACAGGCGTCTTTGTAAAGTGAAGTCACGCTGAAGACGGAAGTGAAATGAAATACAAATAGAAACAATAATCCATAAACACTTCGCGTCCATAACGGGAAGCTGACTCCAGATGAAACACATTTTTAGGGGAAACTTTTTCTTTTCTTTTTTTGTTGCCACGTTTCATCCCGTTGAATTTGGCGCAGTCAGAATATTTAAACTATTATTAATCCAGTATTTCCGGTCAGATATGTAACAATAAACCAAAACGGAGTCCTGACTGTCAACCATAACGGCTGTTGAAGTTTCTTTGTAGGAAATGATTGAATTTACTGAATCTACCTCAAAATTGATGTCACTGTCCGATCTGTCGACTCCAAAACTCAAAATGGATTTAAGGTTTGTTTCTGTGCGAAACGCTGATGACGTGTACAGGATGTGAAGTTATATTTAGTTCCGTAAATAAATGAATTATTGAAGTCACAGCTGCAGTGAAGTTGTTTTTCTCGTTCTTTCAGACATTATTCACCTGAATGTCTTATTTTACCTGTTTATAAGAATTATTATCAATGCAAAAAATAAATAAAAATCACCTGAAAAGATTGTTATGAAATTAATCAAAGATCACAACACATTCAAAATGATTTAGATAACACATATTTTGCTTAATCAGAACAGTCGTTTCCTCAGATTACTCAAAATTCTACTTTATATAGATTTATATAGAATTATGAGAACGAGTTTAAATTGATAACTCTCTTCACACATTTCTGATATAAATCAAAAGACTATAGATATGTTTTACAATGCGCCAGTTATCCTGTATGACCAAGTCAGAATAAATCATGTTTTACATATATAATAAATCAATTATTTAATCTTTCTGTTAGTTATGTGTGTTGAACGGGAAAACCGGATATAACTGGAATAAAGACGTCCTGCGGGGTTCATAGTCTGATAAAGTTAATTAGGTCTTGGACTAAAGTTAATGATTAGGGTTTTTGTTTAAAAAAAAAAAATAATTTGGCTCAAAACAATATTGTTCTTACTTCTACAAAATGCTTGAAAGAATCAGTTTTTATGTGAACTTGTTTCTCTGAAAGTCTCCAGCTGTTAAAACCCGCCGCTGCGCCACAGCGACGCCAGGCGGCCGAGTCCCGCAACAGCACGTTCATCTATTCAACCTGCGCGAAAAACATCCGTCATCCTCATTTTTAAAGATTATTTTCATGGCATATGAATTCATATAAAAAGTGAAGTGTGAATGGAAAACAATCTGTGAAAAGAACAGAGACGAAGCTGCTGCGTCTGTCTGTACAATACATTTATTATTATCATCATCATCATCAGGAGCAATAAGCAGCCATATTTAAATATGTTTTTTTTCTTCTAATACAACAATTACGTTAATGTGGCGTGGCCTATGTGTTAATAAAGTTGGGTGTTATCTACATGACACTAACAAACCTACAAGCAAAACTGAAAATATAACAGACTGTTAAAAAAACCCAACCAATAACCAAAAGAAAGCAAACAGAACCCTGTTGAAGAAGACTCCAATACGAAGAGGAAGTCGACGCGAGGCCAGAGGAGGAAAACAAAGTGTGGAGGTGAAGAGCTGCATGTTGTCGGCTGGAGGTCCAGCAGTGCTTTAGGAAGTGAAACAGCTGAGCAGGCGTCAGCTGTCGTCTCAAAATGTTTAATGTTTAACTGGCGAGAGGCCAAAGTGCTACTTTCCCCCATCAGGGCTCAAAGACCACGAAAACCAACATGGAGACCGGATCCGACCAAATTCAGGTCTCATTCAGTTCTCTAAGGAACCCAGACTTGAGTTCTCAAGTCGTTAAGACAATAAGCACCAAAGTGCAGATCAGAGCGCTTCAAGGTACAAATATAGAAAAGAAGTCGAGGTGGTCAAACTCCTTCACGACGGGATGTAAAACTCTCTGTAGAAGTCAGCTGATCCCACTCTACATCCAAAATGTAACGAAATAAATGAAGACTGGAGACGTTTGACAGCTCTTAAATATTAAAAGTATGATAATAATTACTCACACACACATAAGTGTCCCTCCAGGTGAGGGAGAAAAAAAAAAGGAGAAATCTAAATCATATTTCCAGACGACTTTATACAACTTAGTGCTGAAGTAAAGCGGAGAAAAAAAAATTATTCAGCCGAGAAAGAAAATGAATGTGTGTTCAAACATACATAAACCGGTTAGGAGGGAGAAAGTGGGTCAGGACCGGAAGTTACGTCATTCACCATCGGTCTTTGAATGCACCGCCAGCGGGAAAGGGGCGACTAGAGGGTTAAACATCAGGTCTGAGATCAGCTTTTGTTTTTAAACATTATTGAGCATGAAAGTCTTCACGTGACCCGGCAGAGCCCGGATGCTCTGAGGGGGGCTTCAGAAGGCGGCGCCCCCCGTCCAGCACTCATTCATTCACAATGAAGGAGAGCAAACACAACAATCCCACTCGTCCTCATTCAGTCCCAGGGAAACGACTCTTAAGGCAGCTGCTTCGTACGTTGCATTCAACCAACTTACGAAAGACCGGACGCGGTTCTGAACGCAGACAGTTTAACGACGTGGACCCCCCTGCGGAGCGAGTCCTGGTCCTCGGAGAGTCTTTAGAGACCGGGCTTTAGCGGAGGAGAGGAGAGGATGATGAGGAAGAGACAACATGCGCAGACTGTTCTAGGGGAGGAGGGCGAGGCGAGCAAAACAAGCGCTCACGGGTCCTGAATGCTCCTCCGCTCGTGTTGAAGGTCCTCTGAGGACCACAAGAGCGAGTTCTGGTCTTAGAGGAGCCGGGTCGTCGTCAGTGGGGTTCTGGGTCGCTGGAGACTCCTCTGCTGCAGCAGCGCTTTAGTCCAGCGGCTTGCCGGCGCCGCCGTCGCCTTTCTGGTCCAAGCGGCTCTTACTGCTCTTCACCATGTAGATGAAGTAGGTCAGCGTCTCCTTCTCGTTCACCGGGATGTTCCTGAAGTGGCGGCTCACGGTCTGAGGAGGAGGAAGAGGGTACAGGGTCACCTGGCATCTAGTCTCATGCATGGGTCAGTCTGTGGGTTCCTGCATCCCAAAGCAGAACCATGCCGTTACGATATGTTACGGTCACCGAGTAGTTAACAAAAAGAGGTTGTCACACCTCCTAACTTAACCTTCATTTAAGTCGAGTGACACGTGTTGATTTCCGCTCGTTTCAAAATAAACTCCACCTTCAACAGGAAGTTATTTAGTTTAGTTTTTTTTCTGTTTTTAAACAGCGAACAACTGAGACCTTTGAAGTCACTAACAGATGGATATTTCCCCAGAAGGAGACTTAACTGACTACTGCTTGTTCCTCTGAGGCCACTACCAAACAAACATCTGCAGCCTCTGGACAGCTGTGCCTGGTTGACTGCTGCTTAACGATGTGGGAGGCTCATTAATACGAGGCCCTGAACCCGACTAAAGCCCGGCTTCCTTCATTCCCATTGTTCCCATCCCGCCTCTCAGGAGGTTCTCGTAAAGCGGCTGAGCCAGCTGCACCTGTTGATTTGTGCAAATTGGGTCCGACAATCTCTCCGTGACCAATTACTGCAGCCGAGGACCCGCAACACCCGAACATCAGGGAACGAGCGGCGAGAAGAAAGAGGCCGCGGAGCCTAATGAGGGTTAAGAAAAACCTGAGTAGAGGTATGTGTGTGTAGAAATAAATACAAATATTAAATTATTTGATTTGATTAAAAAAATGTATCTTTGCATCAGTAGTTTAAATTATGTATTAAAAGTTGCTTATAATTCCCTTTCTAATATGTATTCTATATTTGGGTGAAAACATCTTTTAAATGAATTTAAATTCAAGTATTTAAGTTTCTTGCAGATGCAGATTAGATTGAACTCAGCATCATAATTGACCCAACACTCATTTTCATTACAACTGTAATGCATCACAATGCAAGGCCTGCTTAATAGACAGCTAGCGTTAGCTATGTAGCTAGCTAGTAAGCTAACGTTAGCGGTGCTACGGAGGGCCGTGCCAGGTGTTTTAAGATCTTCCTTCACAGCTGATTTCAGACATTAGGAGATGATTGTGTTCTTTACGTCTTCTTCGCATCGTTAATTAATTAACTGATAAAACCGTGTTTACCTCGGCCAGCTGGGCCTTGTTGAGTCCGGGCCGGGTCTGCAGCTTGTAGTGTCGCTTGTAGCGTCTCAACGTGTTCACCTGCAGCTGGAAGAGGTCGACCTGAAACACAGAGGGCCGAGCCAGTCAGGGATGAGATGGACTCTTGTGGACTCTGATGGATTTACTTCACTCAGAGCTTCTGCCTCTTTTACTGCTTTAAATAGGAGATGAATCCTTAATGATCTGTGGAGGAACTGGGTCATTGAAACTGTTTCTCAGAGTACTGGAGGGTCCACATGTTTAGTAACACCATGTCCTCCCTGGTCCTCTACTGAACCACGTTACCTCGGGCACCTCCACGTCGTGGTCCGGGGACTCTCCGCCGTCGTCGCTGGTCTTCCTCTTCCTCTTGTTGCGGACGCTCTGGATGAAGTTCTTGTGGAAGTCGCAGATGTAGAGGTGCCTGACCTACAACGACAGGAGAGGATTATAAAAGGAGCCGCCTGACACGCACTGCAGCCTCAGACTGAAATGTGAAGCAGGTTTCATGTGGACTCATCAGGCCGCCGGGCCAGATCCTGGTCTAAAGATAAACTAGGACAGGACTGGCAAAGCCGTGGCTTAAAACAGGAAGTATCCAATCAAAGACGCACACAGGACCTCTGTACTTGACCGTGTTTGATGAGAGATGCTACGGACACAGTTTGGATACAGGTGATGAAAACATCAAATCCTGCCCGCTGTTAACGAGCGCCGGTCCTCTGGGCCGCAGCGAGTCGCAATTCGTGACACGAATCCCGCCGAGCCTGAAAAACGTCCCTGAACAACAAAGAGCCTGCACACAACCAGCACATTGGTTAAGACGCCCCAGCTGTGTGCAGCTCTGTGTGCATTCAGCATCCTGTTGCTTTACAAACTCATGCGGTCCAAAGGGTCACCTGAGGACGACAGTGAAACGGGTTTAGCCCGCTGCAGCATGTGGTCGGAAGATTAAATCAATAAACAAACACGGGGTCACCCCAAAACGTCAGTGATGTTGCAGCACTGGAACCCAACGGAAAATATGAATATATAATAAATCATTTTAAACAGAATAAAAAAAAAAGAAAACCAGTTACCGGGTGCAGCTTCTCGTGCGGCGCTCTGAATCTGTTTTACAATCACGTGGATCCAAAATGACAAAAAAAGAAAACTCAAACCGGCAGATCGTCATCGGTTCGGTTCCTGAACCGGGCGCCCGGCCGGGGTCTCGTGTTTAACGGATGCAAACGCACAAAGCGGGCCTGAAAGAGAATGACGGGAGAATGTGTGCACCTGTACGGAGCTCTGAGCCGACGGACACACGGGGGGAGCCGGTGAATTGGAGCCAGATTGTAGAGAACATGCGAGAGGCGTCGAGGCACAGATGACGACGCCTCCCACACATGTCCAATTGCACTTTTCAATTCTCGTCATCACAAACAGTCAAACCAGCAGGGTTATTGGTGCCAGTGAGCATTTCAAACATTTCAAATTGTAAAAGACATAAACCAACTCAAACTTTCAAATCAAATTTGGAGGTCAGCTGATGAAATGAGCATCAGCTGTGTGTTAACCTCAATTAGTGTTGAACAACGGTCTGATACTGGGCAAAGGTCACCAAGTACAATCTTACTTTTTTTGGGGGGGGGGAGGGGATTGCTGCAGTGAACAGGACTTTATTGATTTTTTATGGTTTGTTCCAGTGGCAGATGCAGCAAACTGTACACAGACAAACTGTAAACAGCTATCCGGGTGCCAGTATCAGAGCTCACTGGAGCAGAGGAGTCACCATGGTGACAGTCACACACCTTCTCCAGTCACCTCACCTGGCAAATCGTCTCCACCTGCACATAAGGATTGTGTAAATTAGTGGAAAGTGGGGAAATGAAGCCGGCGACAGCTCTCGCACAATTATCATCATCATCATCATCATCATCATCATCATCATCAGTCCGAATCACAAACCAGAAGAAAACATTGAATGAAGTGTGTTCGCGTCTTAAATCAGCCTGATAAATAAATACTAATAAACACTGATCAGCTGATGTCTACATCACCATATAAGGTTGGATGTGGGCGGAGCCAGCTGCGCACGGTCACAGGTAGATTTGAGATTTACAAAAAAATAAAATTAACTCACAGGATTTATACATCTGAATTGTTATTTTGTGGAGTATATTTACTTCTATTGGACGTGCGTGTGGCTCCTACGCAGTTTTTTAAAAGACCCCCCTCCCTCCCGGACTCGGAGGCCCCCTGGAGGATCTGGGGCCTGGTTCATGGTCCAGCCACGGGTTATTATTATTATTATTATTATTATTATTATTATTATATGTCTTTGCAAGTTTATCTCACCGCTGTTCTGGGCCCCCAAAAAACGTTTGGCTAGGCCGTAAATACGTTTGTTATACATAAATAAAAAAGATCCAACATAATAGGAGATCAGTGACATTAAAAGCAGATCTACCAGCCGTGAATCAAGAGAAACTTGAAGCTAAAGTCGTGTTTCAAACCTAACCAGCCGGACGTGCAGGCGGCTTTGTGCCACTTGTTGGTTACTTTTAACGGCACCGAGGTTTGAATAAACAACACAGATGGCAACAGCCATTTTAAGACGAGCAGGAGGCGCGTTTGCTGTAGCGAGCTGCGTGCGGAGCCGCACGTCGTCCCGGTAGAGCACACACACCTCGCCGCATGAAGGGCACAAACATCGACGCTGCTCCTTTGTTTACGCTAACAGCTGGACGTCACAACAACAACACACACAGCACCGCGGTCACACAATAACACTCACGCTCTTGTCGATGTCCAGCTTCAGCTTCTTCTGCGAGATGCTCTTCTGGATCCGCTTGCTGAAGGAAGCGTTGCCGGCCGAGCGGCCGCAGCGCTCCCCGTCCTCGATCAGGCAGCAGCTCTGCCCGTAAAACGGCGGCGCCGGCGGCCCGTCGTGGCTGTCTTCCTCGGTGCTGAACCCATTCATCCTGTACTATCGCGGTGCAGGAGACCAATAAATACTAATGATAATAAATAAACCCCCAAAAAACTGTAAAATATTTAGTCTGGCGACCAAAATCCGCTGTTGCCCTTTTGTGAAAAGCCGACCCGGGAGCTAGCTAGCTCTGCTACGTAGCAGCTAGTGACGCGAGCTAAACAGCTACCGTGTTTATCGTTGGACACCGGCGATTTAATTTGAATACGGTTAAATACATATTCCCGGTGCTCTCTCGCCCTCCTCCTCCCTGTGTGACACGCACCGCGACGGTTAACGTCGGTTAGCTCGCGCGCTAGCAGGACCGCACGGTGCTAACGGACAAATTCCTTTAGTAAACGCCGTCAGTCGTCTCTCTCCTCCCGCCCCGCTACGTTTCCTCCCCCGTCCCCCTAAGATTCACATATCACTAACAGAAGCGCACGCGGTTCCCGGGGTCAAACGCGACGACAGGCGGGGAGCAAACGAAACAACTTTTGGGAAAGAAAACACCGATTTGTAGCTCAACAATCGCGGCACTCTTTCGCGGACGGCTGGTACAATGGACGGGCTCTGTTTCCGTGGCGGAAGTTACCGTCCGTGGCGGCGATTGGCTGGTTTTCGCGAGGGGGCGGGCTTAGCGTGCGATGTTTGCGATTCCATTGGCTATGCGGGGAATCCATCTTTTAGCGGTTCTTCCTGTTACAGTCGGCGTCATGTTTTTCTACTACAAACAAGAGTTGAAGAAAAGGTGGCGTCGCCGTCAGTTGAAGGTGCTTTTAAACAAAGAGCCGACATGCAGATAGTCGGCCACGTTTCTCACCACATTTTGAAATGAATCCCCTTTGAGGACTTTCAAGCACCAAGAAGAAGGATGCAGGGCGACTGGATAGGCTGGTGAAGAAAGCTGGCTCTGTGGTTGGTGCTGAACTGGAGTGCACCACTTCAGTCGCCGACAAAAGGACCCTCACCAAACTGCTCACCATCATGGACAATGAAAGCCATCCACTCTACAGTGCCATCATTGGACAGAGGAGTCTGATCAGCTGGAGACTGCGCTCGCTGCCATGCAGAACTGATAGACTCTGTAAATCATTCATCCCTAGAGCCATACGACTGTACAATAACAAAACCTGTCAATCAAAGGTACCTCACCAGAAAACCTCAGTTTCCTGGTGAGCCATGTTTACTGGCTATGTTAGCCTTTTGCACAGCCCTCAACTTACTCATTGTTTACACAATGTTTCACTGTCTACTGGCTATTTGGCCCTTTGCACAACCCCCCCCCCCCACCCCCCCTCTTAATAATGTGTGTTTTAACCTTTATTTTTATTGATAATCCTTTTTAATAGTTTAACAGTATGTGTATATTATGTTTGTATGATGTCTGGAGCTACCTGGATCTTGAATTTTCCTTAGGGGATCAATAAAGTACTTATCTATCTATCTATCTATCTATCTATCTATCTATCTATCTATCTATCTATCTATCTATCTATCTATCTATCTTTCAACATGTCGTCTGCGTGATAAACTGATATAAACGTGCATGTATTAACAATAAATCGACAATAAAGTGGAAAGCTGCGCAATGAGGCCGACTCGTTTGGCCAGACTGGAAAGACAACAGACACATTGTACACATGTACGTTGTATAGTGAGTCACACGGAACTTACATTTATTGGTTTGTTTTGCTGCTGCAGGATGTTGATCAGGCTCAACGTGGGTGTAATACCAACGTCCACCGCACGAGGGAGACAAAGCTCCACACATGACTGTCTGTTCACACAACGAGGCCTGTCAGTCAAACGTTTGGGTGTTTTGTGTTTCAACATTTTTGTAATGTACCTACGTTTTAAAGGATAATTCCTTTAATTTAAAATGATAATTTAGAATAAATGCTCTGATATTTGATTCTTCACATGCTCAGTAAAAACTAAAAAGGTAACCACTGCGTTATACTTGACAAAGCTATTCAACTGTTTACACATGCAATGAAATGTACTATGAATAGTACAATGGCTCATTATGCAGCAGAAAAAACTAAATCAATGTCAAACATTATTGGATCATTAGTTCTAATTCTACAAATCATGCAACATTTAAGGGTAGAGTAGATAGTGCAGTTAAATTAACTTTGTGTTTTAAAAAAAAAAACTTCATAGGTGTTTTATGAAAATATAATCAGCAAAGTAAAGTAACATTTCACCATTCAGTTTATCAGAAATATTAAAAATCAGCACATCTGGAGATATGTGGTTTTCACTGGACGAGAAGGCAATGAACTACTGTAATATATAAAAAAAGTATCTTAAGCTGTCAAAGTGGAATAAAAAAGTACAAGATTTACCTTTTGAGTTGTTGTAGAAGTACAAAGTAGCTTGACATGGAAATTATTTTAGTACTTTGAATCAAGGCCACAGTTCGCGAGTAAATGTACTCGTACTATTTTATATGGTGGAGTTTCCTTCTTTGTATCAGATTGAAATAATAATCATTAAAACTTTACATTTGTCATGTAATCAAAACAAACCCCTCCACAATAAAACTATTCTGTATGATGCTAGACCTTCTTTACCATGAAGCTGTAGCGACCTAATCCCAATATTAACGCTGCAAATAACAAATAATGCAGTTATAATGTTATTATGTTGATGCATGTTGCATGTGCACAAAACCAGGTCCACAACAAACGCTGTGACGTGACCTCGACCCTTTGGGATGAAGGCCAGCCCTTCGTCATCCTCACTCCTCCACTAATCCCTGCAGTCTCGTGGAAAGCCTGAAGCCGGGAGGAGAGGGTGGCTGTTAGCGGAGGACGAGCCGCACTGACTTCATTTGGGGAAGCAGCCAGTCAGCAAATGCAGCGAGCGAGGGATGGCTTTAAAAGCCCACTTAAACGTGAAGCCGTCCGTATTATATTTACTAATGATGCTCTTTGTTTGTTGTCATTCCTCTAATGTGATATTTGCTCTCGTGTGCAAACTCTGTGCTTCATCGTGCTCGGCTAACAGCTCAGAGAGGACGAGGGGAGGGATGGAGAGAACATACTAAAAAAGGAGGAGAGACAATTGGATTAACTTTTTTGTGTTGGTAATGGTTCTGGGCTCAATAAAGACCCTTTAATGGGTTTCTCTGACAGGAGACTGGGATCGTGATAGCCGGTGTCACGAGTGGAGGGGAATGCTGATTGTGTGCTGACTGATGGACTTAAGAAGTGTAGAGGATGGAGCGCCCAAACATTAACAGGTTTCTCACTTTGCAATTTAGAGGTTTATATCATCAGGGAAATGCCTCTAAGAGGCAATAACACGTAAAGTGGTCTCTCAATGTATTCAAAGTTCTCTCCCTCCCTCTCTCTGTTTCTCTCTCTCTCTCCCTCTCCCTCTCTCTGTTTCTCTCTCTCTCTCTCCCTCTCCCTCTCCCTCTCTCTCCCTCCCTCTCTCTCTGCTGGTGTGATAACTTGAGCATTATATGACATCCCGTGAGACTCAAGGAAATGGGCCACGCTGAAAAGCAATATTCCTCCAGCCATGAATAAATCACTGCCGGCTAAAAGCTATCGCAGCTCTCGTGTTGTCAGATGAAATGATTATGAGATTAACATTTAGTAAAAGTGTGTTTTAGCGCCATCATTCACAGGGATGATTGAAGTAAGAAAAAGCAGAGGAGGTGACAAGAGAGGGCTCTGGACAGGGAAAGCTCCCGTGGAGGAAACGGTTATGGGATGGAGAGTAAAACCCAGCTCTATCAGAGATAGTGGCTATAGCAGCACAAGCTGGAGACCCTCTTGGTTTGTGGACTACGGCTGTTAAGCCATCTTGGTCTTTGGCCGTGACCAGAGGTGACACGAGTGGGTGGAGCCAAGTACAACCTGTCAATCACCTTGTAGCCCCGCCCTAAATCATCCCCTGCTTTATGGTCTGTTTGACTCTAAATGAGCATAATTTCCTAAATGAACATCATGCTGTATTGAAGAAGACTTGAAACTAGAGATTGAGACATAAACTCATGTTTACAATGTTTACTGAGGGAATACATCAAGAGAGAAGTAGAGTCATTTATATAGACTTCTATACAACCAGAGGAGTCGCCACCTGGTGGTCAGGAGAGAGAATGCAGCTTTAACACATGAAGCATAGACTTCTATACAACCAGAGGAGTCGCCCCCTGGTGGTCAGGAGAGAGAATGTAGCTTTAACACATGAAGCATAGACTTCTATACAACCAGAGGAGTCGCCCCCTGGTGGTCAGGAGAGAGAATGCAGCTTTAACACATGAAGCATAGACTTCTATACAACCAGAGGAGTCGCCCCCTGGTGGTCAGGAGAGAGAATGCAGCTTTAACACATGAAGCATAGACTTCTATACAACCAGAGGAGTCGCCCCCTGGTGGTCAGGAGAGAGAATGTAGCTTTAACACATGAAGCATAGACTTCTATACAACCAGAGGAGTCACCCCCTGGTGGTCAGGAGAGAGAATGCAGCTTTAACACATGAAGCATAGACTTCTATACAACCAGAGGAGTCGCCCCCTGGTGGTCAGGAGAGAGAATGTAGCTTTAACACATGAAGCATAGACTTCTATACAACCAGAGGAGTCGCCCCCTGGTGGTCAGGAGAGAGAATGTAGCTTTAACACATGAAGCATAGACTTCTATACAACCAGAGGAGTCACCCCCTGGTGGTCAGGAGGGAGAATTTAGCTTTAACACATGAAGCATAGACTTCTATACAACCAGAGGAGTCGCCCCCTGGTGGTCAGGAGAGAGAATGCAGCTTTAACACATGAAGCATAGACTTCTATACAACCAGAGGAGTCGCCCCCTGGTGGTCAGGAGAGAGAATGCACTTCTGCCACACAAACCAGATATTTACCCGTGGCCTTAAAGATAAGTCATTAAAAGCCTTATCTTAGCGTCATGGTCTCAGTTTGATGATTTATTCTAAATAGGCCAGTGATGTAATACAGGTCTTCAGAACACAGTTGGTTGTGGGTCTACTTTACACACCAGGCGACATGATGGCCTCTAGTTTAGTAACGATCCCTCAGCCCTCACCCTGCAGACCCACCCGGTCTCATGGTCTCCCCCTGCTCGAGGTGTCACAGCTTTATGAAAACCTCGACCCCCTAAAGAAGCACCTGCTTCTCCAGCGCAGTAAATGTGACTGAAAGCCAATTATCCTGCTGTCACAGAGCGGAATGGGAAAGTTCCACCAGCGTCTCATTTTCTGACACCGTGGAACGTGGAAGGACAAACAGGTCTGCTTCATGTGGATCTGATCAGCTGTCTCACCGTGACACGGACGTCTGGGAGAAGGAGAAAGACTGCAACACAATCTGAACCAGGCGGCTGCATCCGACACATCCAGACTCAAAGAGGCTGAAACACACACGAGAAGCAGCTCCATCATCATGAACACGAGAGATTTTACATTTTCAATTTTTTTTTTTTACAGGATCTTAATCAGAAGCTGATTCATTAGAGGTGAATCACAATACTAAATATTCAAATATTTATTGACACCATAATTGTCATAAACAAGGAAAAGAGAGAGAGAGAGAGAGATCTAATGAAGACCTTGGTATAATAACAATAATAACAATATTAATAATAAACATGCTTTGAGCTCTAACTCGGTTCTGAATGCTGGAAAGCTGGAAAGCTGGAAAAGCTCCTCCAATAAAGCATGCAGTGAAATATCATCGTGATGGATGAAAAGCGAAGAGCAGAACTGCCGACGTTACAGGAAGTGAGCCCTGCTCGGCGCTGCAGATCTGATCGATTACCGCCGCCAGCCGACCGGCGATGAAGACGTCTGCTGCGAGCGGACAGAGACGGAGAGGCCGGGAAACAATAAGAGTGCTCTGAGGGTAAGACCGCGGGCGGCGGGGCCGGACGTTAAGCTGTCACAATTCATTTAGGAAGCCACACATTTGCAGTTCAAAAGAGAGTGTTCCCCCACAATAGATATGATAGAACATATAGAGCTATATCTCATCCGGCTGCAATATCCTGCGCTCTGTTGCAGCCGGATGGAGCGTTGACCATCGTGGGGTTAAAGTCCTGAGGCCTGGAGGTGATGGAGGGAAGAAAAGGAGGGCGAGCTGCTCGCCCACCAAACACATGAGGAATGCAGCACAACTCATATCTGATGCAACACAACACTTTCATAAATTCATTTCTGAGTTGTTCGGGAGCAGCTATTAGGATCTAAAGCTCTTCCATTACTGCTTGCAGCAGCCGGGCCTCAGCGAGGCTGCAGGGCCTCCAGGAAGCCGTCACCCCTCCATGGCTCAGGAACCCCGTATCGATCGCAATATAGAAATAAATAAAACGGAGAGCATCAGTCTGGGAGCTCAGAGCTGTACATGAACTGCTCTTAAATCAAACCGGCGACGAGGAAACACCAAATGGCTTAATGATGAAATGCAGATTGATTCTGTTGTTCTGCTAAACGCTCCAACGATGTGCAAAGAAATAAAACATCAGGCGATCCGGCACGTTGACTCACTGCTCTGTGACCTTTGGTGGCATTTTGGGTAAAGGGCAACGTGCATGCTGCATATGCAGGTTGATGATGTTGAGGCGACGGCATATGGAAATTGTTTGCTCTGCACCTTGATATTTGAGTTATGGGAACGTTTCCACGCCACTGAAACACACACTTCACCTTTTTACTGTCGAGGCCATTTACGTAACCCAATATCGCAAATGTACCTTAAGAGTCTCAGCGATTAAAAGTCTATCAGGATGATCTGACATTTCGGATTGTAAAGCTCTGACGTGAACGTCAACATATTTACATGCAGTCTAAAGAAATACTCCATATGTTTGATGTGATGACACAAGTTAGCTAAATTGAGATCCTGAATTACAGAGTTTGAATGTAAAAGTACACATTCATATAAAACTAATATGATTTACCTTGAAATTACAATGACAATCATTAAATTGTTAGTATGGACATAAACCTTTATATAACGAGCTGGATATTTAATTACAGGTAATTATTTCACATGAATTTGTATGTAATTTAAGAAAGTTTTTCCGTACAAAAATGAGAAGAAATGTAAAACACAAATACATAAATAAATGATGATGGAGGTTATTTGCAGCGGATCAAAAGCAGAGAAAGTCAGACATCATCATGTCTTCAGTTATTTTATTATTGTGTTGATTTTATCTTCCAGACACAAGATGAAAGAACAGAATTATTTTTTGTCGTTTTGTCGTCTTCACAATCTAAAAGAAAATCACAAAAAAATCTGCTATATACATATTTATTTATTTAAAGTACAGGTCCTCTTATTTTGTTATAACTGCAGGAATGCAATGCATGCATACATTCTGACAATTTCTCAATCAATCAAATACTTTCACCTTTCCAAGTTCACATACACATGCAAGTTATTTCATTCATATTTTTCTGTCTGGATTGGGGCTGTTTTTGACGGCAACACGTCTACGATCCCTCGTTTCCTTTTCATGGCTCCATATTTGTCCACGAGCTCTGAGCCGTCTGCTAATAATAATAAATAATAAATACTTCACTGTGACAGGTGATGTCAGACCGGCTGGATACCAGATTTAAATAAAACAACCTTCCAGCTGCAGTCAGAGCAGCGTGACCCTCCTGTCAGGCATGAACACATGGAAACATGAACACGTGAATACGTGAACACGTGAACACGTGGACACGTGAACACGTGGACACGTGAACACGTGAACACGTGAACACGTGAACACCCCTCCAGCTGCTGCATGCAGACATCTGCACACATTCACACATTCTGCTCGGCAGGCTTTCCGTGTTTTAACAACTTTAAAATCGTTCAGAACCACAGAATCATTTTTCTTAATCGGTGTTTTAAGAAGACAGGCGTTCACCTGACGCCCCACCCGGCTGTCAGGCTGCTGATCAGCCAGGAAAATGAGCTCTGGATCCTAAGCGCTGACCAAATGTCACTCAAAAGTTCTCTGAGAGTCATTTCCTCAGAGCTTAAAGCGCTGCTCCGGCTGTCTTTGCTCTCGGTCTTGTTGATATTCATTCATCCTCCAGCAGGAAATCTCATTTGGCCGGCTAGCAAGAGAGAGAAGGATGGCTCTGGGTTTGGTCTGTGGGTAAATATTTAGGAAACTGGAATTGATTGAACCGTCAGTAACTCGGCTCTGACTTTGGCCCTGACATTGCTGAAGGTTGTGGAGACAACTTGGGCATCACATATTTAATGCAAATGAATATCTGCATTTTTAATTAGAGCTCCAGTTGCAAAGTCTGAGAGAATTCATTCCCTCAGTAAACATTGTAAACATGAGTTTATGTCTCAATCTCTAGTTTCAAGTCTTCTTCAATGCAGCATGATGCTCATTTAAAGTCAAACAGACCATAAAGCAGGCGATGCTTTAGGGGCGGGGCTACCAGGCGATTGACAAGCTGCTACATCATCTTACAACTTTAACCCTTTCATAGTGAGTTTTCAGCTAACCTAAGTTAATTGTAATGTTTTTAAGTCGCCTAGAAAAGCCTTGTTCAGCGTTTTGTTCCCTCTCTGGAGACGTGTCGGACAAAAAGCCAAACTCAAGGCTTCAAAACGTCCACAAACCAATGGCTCACGTCACGGTGACTACATGTCCATGAGCCGGGCTACCGGATATGCAAGGCTTCACCTTAGTGTCGTTGAAGGGGATGAGCAGAATATTATATTATTATATAGAATATCACTGGCGTAGCAGGTATAAGAAGCCAACACCTCGCGTAAAGGGTTTGGAGATATCCGTCTCCGTCCCAGTACAACGGAGGAGATGGGTGTGAATTTGTGGCACATCAAAGCTTTTCCCCTCCACAGAAAGAAATGTCCTAAATGAAACCAATTTGGCCCAGAAATACACAACAGAAGATACTTCTGACAGAGCGATGCTTTCTTATACTCAGTGGAGCTCTTGGGTAAATAGAAAAGTAAAAAGAAGTTTGTGTGTGTGTGTGTGTGTGTGTGTGTGTGTGTACACAGCTCTGCTACGTCTGCAGAATAGACAATTAGATTACGTTTCTGGAGGTTTAGTGAGAAAAGTGTGAAAGTCAGTTAGAATAAGAAGCTCAGTCATTTATGAAAGCCAAATATTGAATTGCATCACTAGAGAGAAAGAGAGCGAGGGATGAAACTCCCCAGGAGAAAATAGAAGAAGAACTTTGACTTTATTGGAGATGGTTTCCTCTAACTGGGCATGTGCAGACGTGTTTGCTTGTTTTGGGGTCAAAACAGAAGCAGATATGGGTTAAAAAGGGACATTGCACATATCAGGAAGGAGATACATTGTAGAGGGTAGGAGATACATTGTAGAGGGTAGGAGATACAATGTAGAGGGTAGGAGATACATTGTAGAGGGTAGGAGATACATTGTAGAGGGTAGGAGATACAATGTAGAGGGTAGGAGATACATTGTAGAGGGTAGGAGATACATTGTAGAGGGTAGGAGATACATTGTAGAGGGTAGGAGATACATTGTAGAGGGTAGGAGATACATTGTAGAGGGTAGGATATACATTGTAGAGGGTAGGAGATACATTGTAGAGGGTAGGAGATACATTGTAGAGGGTAGGAGATACATTGTAGAGGGTAGGAGATACATTGTAGAGGGTAGGATATACATTGTAGAGGGTAGGAGATACAATGTAGAGGGTAGGAGATACATTGTAGAGAGTTGGAGATACATTGTAGAGGGTAGGAGATACATTGTAGAGGGTAGGAGATACATTGTAGAGGGTAGGAGATACATTGTAGAGGGTAGGAGATACAATGTAGAGGGTAGGAGATACATTTTAGAGGGTAGGAGATACATTGTAGAGGGTAGGAGATACATTGTAGAGGGAAGGAGATACAATGTAGAGGGTAGGAGATACATTGTAGAGAGTTGGAGATACATTGTAGAGGGTAGGAGATACATTGTAGAGGGTAGGAGATACATTGTAGAGGGTAGGAGATACATTGTAGAGGGTAGGAGATACATTGTAGAGAGTTGGAGATACATTGTAGAGGGTAGGAGATATATTGTAGAGGGAAGGAGATACATTGTAGAGGGTAGGAGATATATTGTAGAGGGAAGGAGATACATTGTAGAGGGTAGGAGATACATTGTAGAGGGTAGGAGATACATTGTAGAGAGTTGGAGATACATTGTAGAGGGTAGGAGATACATTGTAGAGAGTTGGAGATACATTGTAGAGGGTAGGAGATATATTGTAGAGGGTAGGAGATAAATTGTAGAGGGTAGGAGATACATTGTAGAGGGTAGGAGATACAATGTAGAGGGTAGGAGATACATTGTAGAGAGTTGGAGATACATTGTAGAGGGTAGGAGATACATTGTAGAGAGTTGGAGATACATTGTAGAGGGTAGGAGATATATTGTAGAGCAGGGGTCCCCAAACTTTTTCCTGTGAGGGCCACATAACTTTTCCCTTCTCTGATGGGGGCCGGGGTCAGTTTGTAACAGAACCCCCCCCCCCCCCCCCCCCCCGCCATAGAAAGAAATGTGTTGCTATTATGTTGAACAGGCAAGCTTTATTACAATATATTAACATTTGTGTCACTTGGAACTGATTAAAACACATAATAACAGTAATACAACCTTAGTTACAATACCTAAAAAATATTCTGCACCAAATAAATAATAAAATAAATGAATGAAAAACGTTTTGCAAAAATGCCAATATACAGTCACAGTCTATTCTTGTGCTGAAGTTGCTGTATTTCAATGAATTTCGGATCAGGCTGGTATGCTTCACTCCCCATATCCAGGACACCGCTACACTGCCTTCGTCGTAGGTCACCGTCACTTAAACTGACTGTTCCCTAAAGTGCAAAGAAAACTTAGCCTAGTCTGCACATGCATGTTTTAATGTAATAATAATTAACTTAAAACAGGGAGACAATGTTTACACTGTCAGCCATGATAGTACACCTCAACACAGAATGAATGTAAGACCTCACCTGAAGCCCTGATGGTCCAGCTGCTGCTTCCTCATCATCCTGCACTGCATCTGCAGTGTATTTCTGAGTTTCCTGAATGCATTTAAAAATAATGCAGGTTTGCACTGTGTGGGGTAGTTACTACTAGCTAACTAACAACGACCTGGGCTTTTTGATAGCTACTTACCCTCTGGGTGAAAACACTCCGTATATCCCTTTTCTTTTTGGGTGGCATTTTCCTATCTCCAAAGCACAAAAGGGTCAACAACATTCATGCTGAGACCAAACGAAATACTAATATGAGGCTTTATTATTTCCCGGTGTATTTTAGTAGTTTACCGTGTCAGATGAGTCCGACTGCCAGCTCTCATTCTGCATGTTACGTTCACGTAACTTCGGTGTTTCTGACTCCCCACTTTCTGACTCGCAGGCTCGAGGGCGCATTGGAAAACATGGACTTTTTTTTTTACTCTTCTGGGCGATGAACATAGTATTATACTAGAAGAGTGAAAAATCCACTTCCAAGTTTTTATACTATTACAGATGAGTTTGTGCAAACTTTGGACGGTGGGGACAATTGTGTCTTTTCCCAAACTTTGGTCGTGACTAGTCCCTATGGACCCTATGCAAACCTACGCCCTTGGTTCAGGGGGCCGGGCCAAATGTGGAGGCGGGCCGTATCCGGCCCGCGGGCCTTAGTTTGGGGACCACTGTTGTAGAGGGTAGGAGATACATTGTAGAGGGAAGGAGATACAATGCAAAAAAATAAATAAAAAATGGATGAAACCGCAGATGGTCATGTTTGCCGATCAGAGAGAGAAAGCCTCCCCTGTGAGAGAGTAATGTGCTTGATTATTCAGCAGAAAGCAGAAGTGATGTTATGGTGATCGCTGATGTTGCAGCGAGTTAAACGTCTGGAAACTGCAGCGCAAACAACCTCAGTCCCAAAGAAACTATTTACGTTTCTATTTGGCAACGCAGTGCAGATAAACATAGGAGACCTTCGTTGCCCTTCACTCCCAACGTCCTAATATTCACAGATCCAAAAGACACGGAAAACTAAATGTCCGATGCCGTACATCTACGGGCTTGAAACCGGAGACATATTCTCTGTGTGTGAGCAACCGCCTTCGACGCTGATGAATCTAAATCCGAGCTTTGCAGACGTTCATCTGAAACCAGAGGGATGACATCTACTGTGTTTGTCTGGCCGGCCGCCTGCTGGCACACACCCTCTGTTTACTAAATGCCAACTTCTGTCTTTCTCGCTGTTGTATTCATTTATAATCCCTGTTGACATTCTGACAATGTCACCAGGAATTAAAATGGCTTCAGCCAATCTGTCATGTGGAAGCTAATAATGCTTCTCGTCTCGTGTTGGCAATCCTCACAACTGCTTGGAAGTTCAGAGACTTTTAAAAGTTTTGATATACAAAAAAAGAGCCATGTTTGTTGCAGCATTTATTCTCTGATTTTTGAATAATTTGCAGTTTCCAGTGGATAAGCAGACAATACAAAATATGCCAGAGCCATACATTAAAACTATAATTGATAAATTACATTGTGCTTCCAATTGAACCCACATATCTTACCCTTTAATTTCCCGAATAAACACAGACAAAAGTCCAAGCTGCAGAAAGTGAAAGCAGGACTGCAGCAGACCAGATCGGTGACGTTGACTCCGCCTTCTGCAGTTTGAGGGCGGAGTCCAAGCAGAACGCTCCATGACCATTAGGACTAATGTGGCAATTTGACAGAGAGCGCCCGGACGTTCCACTGCAGCGCCGGGTTAATGTGGTGTCCACTTCCATTTCCTGGTTATTAGCGCTGAGTGATCACGACAGCTTTTCTGGGACTTAAATTCCCACCGCTGTTTGTTCTCTGCTGCTGTGTGAACAACCCTCCACACATACAGAGAAAGAGAGTTCTCCTCCCCCTCCATGTCATTAGAGATGTATTCTCATTTCTTTCTCTTTTCTAATCGTTCATTTCTAACCCCGGAGTCAATGCACAGAGAAGAAAGAAGAACCATGCGCTCTGATGAATTATGGTGACGATAATGATGGTGTAACGCATATTTCACCTTTTGAACCATCGTCAGTAAGTCATGCTGGTGGCATGGCTAACCCTAACCCTAACGCTAATGCTAATGCTAACCCTAACACCTAACCCTAACCCTAACGGGCCTCTTCCTCTATGCTGCCCACTTGGGCCTGTTTCCTACCGGTTGCTTTTATTATTTTATTAAACGAGACTCTCCACACGCCCCTGCTCTCCAGCAGCGATATAAATCAATGCTCCATTTACAGCGGTGTGGTCATAAATAAGCTAATCTGCTGCAGTAAACATTTATTCAGCTTCTTTTCTCTATTCAAGGGAAATCTGCTTGCTCACAAACCTTTTAAATGAAGAGTTTATCTCCAAAATGAGCCATTAAAAGCAGCTATTTTCCAGAGAAAAGAGAGATAATTCTTTCTAATGGAACAACACCTTTGTATGCGGTGTGTGTGGCGTTGGGTTAAGACCAATATATCAGCCGGCTGCATTAGTTTATTGACCTGAAAAGCCCGATCTACACGAGGTCTTCTGGTAATACGAGTCCTGGACGCACACAGGCCTCACGGCTTCTTCATTATAATGCAGCTGTTTTATTTATTTATTTTCAGACATTTTTTAATAGATATTGAATCTTGGAAACAGCGTACCTGTGTGCGTTAGTGGTTGCCCTTTGCAGCAGATGGCGGCATCTTGGTCGGCAGCAGAGTTCAAGCCTGGATCGAAATCTATAATCAACCCGAGTAACATTTCAGCTGCAGGACTTGAATGAAGAGACAAACTGCATCGGACGTGAGGTTGAGGGTTCAAACCCCACAACTGGCTTCTGAACCAACACAAACAACACAGATGTTAAGAACTGGATGTAACTAGATTTATTTTCTTCATGTAATTAAGATTCCTGGTTAATATTTTGGTGTTTCATTGGAATCTGTCAACAAGCTGCCAGCACATAACCAGGAGATGATGTGACGACTCACCCTACGACCCATACCTGATGTTCTCCTAAGCCTAGCCATCCAACCAACAAAGGCAAAAAGTACCAGCCAATCACCGGCAGGGAGGGGCGGGGTTATCCTTTCGACCTCGCAGGACCGGAGCCGAACAATCAACCGGTCTCCGAACAGCGACCTCCTGGTTCCTGTTGGACACGCCCCTCCAGCCCAACTCCTCCCACATGGACTCCTGCAGACTGATTTTAAAGGTATTTGTGATCTAAAACAAACGTAATCCAGGAGAAAACAGGTTTCCTTCAAGACGTAATGGCCAATAAAGCTTCATAAAATGGAGAAGCGGCGCTTATCCATACTGGGATCAGCCCATAAGCTGTTAAATAAACCAGTGGGTTGGTTTACTAACCCATACAGTAAATATCACCTTTACATCAATAATAATAATAATAATTATGTATGTGGTGTCACTTGAAAACAATCCCACATAAACAAGAAGAAACATGTGATGAGCCACAGACTGAATGTAATCCACAGTGGGCGTCATATATATATATATATATAAATACATATATATAAATACATATATATATTTATCCTCTTATGTGCTGTTCCATTTCTCTCCGCCTCCCCTCCCCATCCAGCAGCATTAGCAGCTGTCATCCTCCTCTCTGACCCGAGCATCTCTCCCTCCTTGTTTCCTGGCTGAGTCTCGTACGTGGCCTCTTCCTCCTCCTCTTCGTCTCCTGCCACCTTCAGCAGCACATCTGAATGTAAACGGGCCCGGAAGACTCTCATCGGGCTGAGGGGCTCTCTGCTGCCCTGACCTGATAATATGCGTCTCTTTTAATAACGGTAATGAAACTTACCACCTCGGCACTTAACACGGACGCCTCTCTCTCCGCCCTTCTCGGTTATTCATCTTCACTTCGGTCATTTTGAATTATTTCATCTATTTCAATGTATTCATGTGTCTTTCTCTTCTCTGTCTGTGAGGAGTCTGAAGGGAATCTATGGATGGTAATTATCTCCCTCTCAGACCTGTCTGTCTGCCTGGGACACACACACACACACACACACACACACACACACACACACACACACACACACCCTTGTCGTTCCACTCCATCATTGAATGACAGAGGGTGAATCAGCTTTAAGTGGCTGAATTTGAAAATCTAATATTTAATTGGAGCTGAGCTTCGTGTGTGTTGCTGCTTCCAAAAGCACAAACTATTTATTTATTTGATGCTGACCAGTAAAATGTTGTTTTTCATCTTTTCTTTTAGCCAGCTAGGTTTCTGACTGTGTTTTCCCTAAACGTTGTTTGCATACTTATTTTACTTGCATGCATATTTTAAGCATGATAATTATGCTTTTCCAAAACCCAACAGTCGTTTTGTTGCCAAAACATTTCACTGCAACAACGTGACATTAAATCAGGCCTTAAGTGTGTAACCCCGACGAGCAGAAATGTCATATTATTTATACGCCTCGCCTGGAGATTGAGAATCATATTAATAAGGAGATCCAAGCTCGGAGCCCAACAATGTCGCTCTGTGACACATTTACATGCTTTCAGACTGAAACAGTCTCATGCAGCATCACTGTGTGTGTGTGTGTGTGTGTGTGTGTGTGTGTGTGGCTTGCGTGCTAACAGCTGGGGGTTTGATCATATCAGCTGTTTCAGGGAGCAACAAAGCTCCTTAATCTGACTTCTCAGTTTCGTCAATGCAGAGATTCAATATGTTCACATTGCTGTCAAACCTCTGATGTGACTGCAGCTTATAGAAAATTACACATGGAACTATTTAGTGTTGTTTACAACTAATAAGCCACTTTCAAAAGAGAAGCCCACAGATGGAAAGATGAGGCGTGAGGACGTGACCCCAAAAGGTAACAGGAGCTGAAGGCAGTGCCGCTAATTCTCTAGTTTTATGGGTGATTTATTTATTCTATCCAGCCTGCAGCTAATGTAAAAACATACATATATATATATATATATATATATATATATATATATATAAACATAACATATATGCAGACCTCGTTAAACGCCTTGTGTCTCAACTCCTCAGCCCTCCCAGTCTAACTCTCAGTCCCAGTGCTGCACAGCTCATGACCAGCAGAGGGCGCTACTGCAGCATTACGCTGCCCTGCTGCTTAACAATAATAAAACACAAACTGGTTATATTTAAAGGAATTTAATGCATGATATGAAGGCGCTTGATTAAAAAAAGAATAAGAGTGTTGTCTCCAAAAAATATATAATTTGCTCCACTCATTAACAGCCTTTTTTCCATTTTCTCATTTCCAAAGTTACCGATAAAATCTGAAGGGATTTGCAGCCTATTTCTCATAATTTCTGTTATTTTTCCATCTCTGCCTCTTCCCGCATTTCATGCATATTTCATGGCTACACGCCTCTTTTAGCAGGGATTTATATTTGGAAAATGAATAAACAAAAGGTATTTGATAATCCAGACTGAACTTTAGAAACCACAAGCTTGGATGGGAAACAATGACTCGCTTTACGTGGCATTGAAACGTGGGTTCTGAACACTGGGAACATTTCATACTTCCACCTTTAAGACAGACAATTGACAAGTTTGGATTTCCTCTAAATATTTCTCTTCCAGTCCCTCTGCTTAGCGTGCATGCTAACATGTGCATGCTAACGCATGTGGATTTATTTTGTTAAACTTTTTTATTTTCTAAGGTGCAAAGAAATGGTCAAAAAGTATGTAAAGATGAATCAGGACTTTTTGTGTTACTGCATAACCTTTTTCTTCTCCTTTGGCCTCGTCGCAGAGAGGATCCTTTGATTCAACAAGCTTTGTGTGTTTTGGTCTTTTGAGGTTTTGCTGTATGTTTTAGCCGCTGTATACAACGTCTCCTCGTACGGCGCCTCCTCGTACGGCGCCTCCTCGTACGGCGTCTCCTCGTACGGCGCCTCCTCGTACGGCGCCTCCTCGTACGGCGCCTCCTCGTACGGCGCCTCCTCGTACGGCGTCTCCTCGTACGGCGTCTCCTCGTACGGCGCCTCCTCGTACGGCGTCTCCTCGTACGGCGCCTCCTCGTACGGCGCCTCCTCGTACGGCGCCTCCTCGTACGGCGTCTCCTCGTACGGTTCGTACTCCTCATGTTTCATGTTTTCCTACAAAATCCCGTCCCACATAAACTAACGTTTACACAGGAAACAGTTGGACCCGTCCACGGCCCCCTCACGCCCACAGAGTCCTTCAGGGTCTTAATAATCACGTGGGTAACATACAATATGTGTTTCTTTTATTCACATATTTATTGATTGGGAGTTGGGAGTGAGAACACAGAGGAACAGTGGTCTCCTGGGTGAAAGTCCTAGAGCTTCTGCATTGAGACACAAATGCTGTGATTTATCTCTTATGCCTTCATTGAAATACACTTATAATGTTTTAATTTGCATATTGTGTGTAAGGTAGTGTATAAGTAAGCTCTATAAATATATATCTGGAGGGTTTTCTGCTGGAGCCACCTGATAAGACTGTGAAGCCATATGAAAACTAATCCTGGTCTTTATTTGTAAAGAGAGTGGATATGTTGGGGGGGGCTCTGCTCCTTAACCTTTCCTTCTTTTTCCTTCTTGAACATAAGACTTTACTGTTTGCATGCATTGGCATTAGTTTTGCATTTCACGCTCCAGTATTCCCACTCAAACCAACTCCCTTATGTATTTTCCCTCTTATTCCTTCTCCTCGTGTTCTGGCTATATTTCTGCACACCCTCCTCCTATTTTATTTATTTTGTTAATCTCATTTTGCGTGCCTCCTCCATCCTCCATCCTCGTCTCCAGGTTTAAACGCTGCTGTATCTCCACAGTGTGGCTGCTGATCCCTGATGGCTCTCATGGCCTCTCAGTACCAGCTGAGTCCTGTTCTGTGTTCAGGGCCGGGGGGTTGAACCCCGAGGGGGCCGAGATGGAGAGAAGGAAGCAAAGGAAGGGAAGGAAGGGAAGGAAGGGAGGCCTTTCTAAAGCCCCTCCAGACCGGCCTGCCCCTCCTGCCAGACGCTCCCAGAGCTGATCTTCTTAATGACATTTGAGAAGGGAAATAAAAAAGCTTTGAATCTTCAGCCCAGGATCACAACGGAGAAGTGGAAAATAACTTCAGTCACTGATGCTGAGCGAAGGTCTCCAGGTACAGAAAGAAAACGCCTTTTTATAAAATTATCAGCCTCATTGTAGTAATTTGACACTCGCTTAATTAAAATATGTTTAGTCACGCTAATGGGGTGTCAGCTTGAGTTCATTAAACTCATTTCTGAGTTCGTTCATTTCCTGAACGTCAAGATCAGAAATTTGTCAAAAATGGTTTTGACGTAATTTTCCATTGTTTATTGTAGGTCAACATCCTCCTAAAATTCTTATAAATGCACAAAATAGATACAAACATTGAAAGCTATAAGACTCCTTGATGGTTTTTTCCACAGGGAATTGAATCTCAAGCCGTTCACAGTTGAGCGGCTGTGAACATCCCTGATGTCCACTGACATTTCATAATTAACAGTAAAGCGAACGTCTCCGTTTAAAATCAGGACCGGCGGCGACTTCACAGCTGGATGTCTATAGAAAGAAGGACGTTAAGTTTATAACATCGTAACTTTATAGCTGCATCATGAAAAAAAACAAAGAAAACAAACAGAAAGGTGTGAAAGTCCATTCGGCTATATGTTATGTTCTTGGTGTGACGTCCACATATTGATGCAGAGGGAAGTATGAATTATCACAAAAGGTCCAACAAACATCTTTACCTTCTTTTCCTAAACTGTCCGTTGACTAAAGCTCACTAAGTTGTTTCCTGTGAAGTTTATTTTGAAAAGAACGTATGCTTTTATTTCTTAAACTGCACTGCAACTTTTATTCAATTCTGTATTTTTTGCTTTTTCACAGTTTTTTAATGTTTTAATGAATGTTCTAAACAAAGCTTGTTTTCTTCTGCATTATGTTTTCATGCTTTTATGTTTTATGTGAAGCACTTTGAATCTCCTTGTTGTTGAAATGTGCTCTAAAATAAACTCGCCTTGATTATACATAACGAGCAGAAACGGACACGTGTTGCAGGACTTTCTGAGGAAAACACACTGAATTTTGTCATCACTTAGTTGTGTTGATTGGCTTGAAGCCAGCCTGTGGCTTGGTGACCCTTCAGGGTCCCTCTGTCACCCTAACATGTGGACCTACTGTCAGACCTGGTTTGGGACTTCTGAGGAACAGGATCCTCGTCATGCGTCTCAAACGAGCTGCAGGATCGATCCTCATTTGCTGAATCTGTCCGCTCTGCATTGCCAACGACCTTCATCAGACAAATCCAATCTGAGTCGCAAAGATTTTCATTTTCAGTCGTCTGACTGACATTGCGGCAGCGAAGGAAACACAAGGAGACACAAGGAGACACAAAGATACACAAGGAAACACAAGGAGACACAAGGAGACACAAGAAGACACAAGGAGACACAAGGAGATACAAGGAGACACAAGGAGACACAAGGAGACACAAAGATACACAAGGAGACACAAGGAGACACAAGGAGATACAAAGATACACAAGGAGACACAAGGAGATACAAGGAGACACAAGGAGACACAAGGAGACACAAGGAGATACAAAGATACACAAGGAGACACAAGGAGATACAAGGAGACACAAGGAGACACAAGGAGATACAAGGAGACACAAGGAGACATGACGAGATACAAGGAGACACAAGGAGACACAAAGATACACAACGAGATACAAGGAGACACAACGAGATACAAGGAGACACAACGAGATACAAGGAGATACAAGGAGACACAACGAGATACAAGGAGACACAACAAGATACAAGGAGACACAAGGAGACACAAGGAGATACAAAGATACACAAGGAGACACAAGGAGATACAAGGAGACACAAGGAGACACGACGAGATACAAGGAGACACAAGGAGACACAAAGATACACAACGAGATACAAGGAGACACAACGAGACACAAGGAGACACGACGAGACACAAGGAGACACAACGAGACACAAGGAAACACAAGGAGACACAAGGAGATACAAGGAGACACAAGGAGACACGACGAGATACAAGGAGATACAAGGAGACACAAGGAGACACGACGAGACACAAGGAGACACAAGGAGACACAAGGAGACACGACGAGATACAAGGAGACACAAGGAGATACAAGGAGACACAAGGAGACACAAGGAGACACAAGGAGACACGACGAGATACAATGAGACACAAGGAGACACGACGAGATACAAGGAGACACAAGGAGACACGACGAGACACAAGGAGACACAAGGAGACACAAGGAGATACAAGGAGATACAAGGAGACACAAGGAGACACGACGAGATACAAGGAGACACAAGGAGACACAAGGAAACACAAGGAAACACAAGGAGACACAAGGAGACACAAGGAGACACGACGAGATACAAGGAGACACAAGGAGACACGACGAGACACAAGGAGACACAAGGAGACACGACGAGACACAAGGAGACACAAGGAGATACAAGGAGACACGACGAGACACAAGGAGACACAAGGAGATACAAGGAGACACAACGAGATACAAGGAGACACAAGGAGACACAAGGAGATATCATACCCTCATACCCTCATATTCTCATATTCTCATATCCTCATATCCTCATACCCTCATATCCTCATACCCTCATATCCTCATATCCTCATACCCTCATATCCTCATACCCTCATATCCTCATATCCTCATACCCTCATATCCTCATACCCTCATATCCTCATATCGTCATACCCTCATATCCTCATATCCTCATATCCTCATATCGTCATACCCTCATATCCTCATATCCTCATACCCTCATACCCTCATACCCTCATATCCTCATATCGTCATACCCTCATATCCTCATATCCTCATACCCTCATACCCTCATACCCTCTGAATGAATCCTGGCAGACGAGGCCATCGTCTTCGTACTTAATGCGACGAGATGGAAGGAGAACGGCAACTGTCTCAAAACCACAATTCAATTAATCGGAGAGCTTTCCCTCCGAGAGCGGAGACGAGCTCGAGTCGTGGATCGTCCAGTCGGGAATATGAATATCGCTCATTGAATAATTCATGTTGAGGCACAAGTCAAAAACATAAGCTAATGTGTTTCTCTGAGTATGATGAAGGAGCACAGCGTGCTACGCCACGTCTAAACGACTCAAACATGAAGTGAAAGGTTAATGGACGGGCGTCCAAGGAGATGCCTGCACGGCGGGGTCCTTCTGATCCCATGAAAGGAAAACAGAGAGCTGCATTCGTCTCGGTCTGATTATTATTTAAGTTTGGGAGTTATCTCACGTCTTATGATGCATTATGTACAGTTGACACTATGTTCATGTTGAATAAGTCAGAAATGGGGATTTCATTAGTTGATGCAATGCAATGCCAGATATCATTTTGAGCTCAACGTTTGTTTCTCTCAGATTAATCAGATTTCAGCCATAAGTAAGTACTTTTTTTAATTTTTTTTGCTGGACATAAATGGCATTCTTGTGCGTATCTTGGCGAGGCTTCATTTGACAATGGATTCACTCGGTTCTAAGGATTAAACAAATATATATTTTGTGTGTAGCTTCTTGCTATTACATTTTAAATAATATACTTAAATAATATTAAATGGCATATTTTCAAAACTCCGGGTGCTTTCTTGAGTCACTTTGAGTCATACTTATGGTTTATGTTCATATTTATTTTGGAATATTGTTATAAACATGACACCAGTGGCTCTGATAAGGGCTTTTTTGTTGTTTCTGTGAAGATGGAGGTTTATTTTGAAAAGACATATAAATGTAATGAGCGGAAATTGTTGATGGACCTTTGTAGGAATATGTAGAAAAACATGTAACGTTTTCTGTAATAACCTCTGTGTGAGGAGCGTTGACCCAGCTTTGGTGCTGCAGACCGACCCCTGCTGGCTCTGTCGGTCCCCATCGGGGGTTAAAAGTGGAACAGCGTCTTCACCCGTTCACTGTGGTTGTGGACATCGAGCGGATCCATGAATAATGTAGATTTTAATCTGACGTGCAGAATGTGTGTGCATGCTTGTGATGTGCTGGCGGCCATGTTTAAATGCATCTTCATGTGCTTCAATCAGTCTCTCGGTAGCTCGGTTCCCAACATTGATGTAGTCTTGAGCTTTCCTTTTCCCGCCCGTTGGCATTCCCAGAACAGTGTCCCAACGTGTTGAGTTATTTAGAAGTTGTGTTTGGACTCTGAGAGGCTTCAGAGAACATGCAAACCTGAGCAATCCAGTAAAGCCGCCACATTAAATCAACTAACCAACACATCTCAAAACAAAAAGAAGCGTATTGTTCTGTATGAGTCTGCATTTTAAAGCCATTATTATTTCCTCTGCTTTCTCTGCACCATTCTTCTTCCTCCTGTGCAGACTTCTTCCAGGCTGTAAATTATTAATGAAATATTCAGGAGGCTCATTTAGCTGCACAGCAGGGAGCTGCAGCAGGAAGAAGCAGCTCGACTCCATCAAAAGACGAACTTAATGACGGATAATGAGATGGAATAAATGAGTTGCTTTGTCTCAACAGGTGCTTCAAGCCGCTGCGTTTCAGTGCTCAACCAATTCTGGAAATCTGGTCAGAAAGGTTTTCCTGTGTCGTCTCTTTCTGTTCATTAGTTTGTTTCAGATAATGAACTTTTTTATAAAGAATATTTTGTTTAGTTTTTCAGCCCCTTTTGTTTATTCCATTTCACTTATAATCCACTAAAGAGATCCTTTAAAACAGAAGAACTATCATAAACTTTGTAAAACATCTGGTTTGGTTACTTCCTTCAACAAGTCGGGTCATAATTATTATTTTGAAACAATCTGGATTAAGTGTCATTTTAATGTTTGTTTTTGTAGCCTGGACTTGAGCTCTCATCCAACAAAAGAGGGGATGATTCAGACTGTACGTCCTCTTAAGGAACCCTGTGTTGGGTCTAACAGGGCAAAGAGGTAGAGCAACGAGGGGAGACAGATGGGTGATGCACAGCAGTCACAGGGTTTGAATACACTGGGGCGGTGCAGGTGATCAGACCAGGAGGATTCAATCAGGGGCGGGGCAGACCACCGCAAAGGCGGGAAAACATTCAAAAGCAGGAAGTGAAGTGAACACAGGACACACGATGCAGGGCAATTCAAAATAAAACAGGAAACCGTGCATTAACTGTGACATTCTCCTTATTTTTATCACTCGTAACGTTTCCAATGAGGTCGGGTGTTTTGTTTCCATCCTTCATATTTAAACATGTTTTAGTTTGAAGGCTGTGAGCCCTCTAGACAGTACAGATCCAAACAGACATCACACTCAGCTCAGGGTGTGTGTGTGTGTGTGTGTGTGTGTGTGTGTGTGTGTGTACATGGCAGCAGACCAGTATCTGCTCCCTGAGGCTGAGCCGTCCCAGCTCCATGATGGTTTACTCCGCTCACAGACATGAAGCTCTGGAGGAACAATAATCTCATGGAGCTGAATCTCACCAGGCGAAGCGTTAATTAACTAAAGGGCTCATTTAAATTTGGCAAAAGGAACTTTTTTATTTTCTATCAGTGACTTATTTGTGCTCTTCTGATTATCTTGTTCACTGAGCTGAACATGAGCATCCCAGTCCTGCAGGACGGATGGAGGGCAGTGTGCCACGGAAAGCTAGTGTTCACAGCTCTGCAGGGATCCTCTGCATTATGCAGCTCTTCATTATTTATCTCTTCATAATTTATCTCTTCTTATTGCTGCTATTCTTCACATTCAGCGCTCTGCATTTAGAAGAATACACTTATTTCACAGAGCATCTCGCTAACCAATGCTTTCCAAGTTAAAAGCAATTTGTCAGTAATCGTTGTTTGATGACTCAGTAATGTTGGAGAGCAGCAGGTCCACGTGCCATGACTCATGTTATATGATATACATGTTCAGGGCTGTGACTGAAGTTACTAGTCACATGACAAAAGCATTGATGTTGACCTCTAGTTTAGAACAGCGGCCTCCTGGATGGAGGGTCGGCTGTGATTGGACCACCAGAAGTTCTTCACACCTCCTCGTTAATGCAGAACCAACTGCATCATTTCATGCATATAATATATATATATATATATATATATATATATATATATATATATATATATATATATATATATATATAAAGCTATGAATGCTGGATGATTCTACCAAGACACAACTTGTTGTGTGAAGTTTGCAAACACTGATTTCACAGCCTTTAAGCATCTGAACATGATCTACCGTCTGCATGCATCCATGTGGCTGAATTATATTCATTTTAGTCGTATAAGTTGTTCATCAAGCAGAAACACCAACTTTTATCGGTTTTACATCTAAATGCTTAGCAGTTGGTTCCTTCCGGTCTCGTTATGCGCTGACTGTTCACCACTTTTCTTCTTTTCTTCCTCCTGCAGCAGAAGTGAACTCTCTCTCTGACTCGTCTGTTTGTTAGCTGGCTGTAAAGCATGAGATCTGAGCAGCTGCTGGATGCTGCTGGATGCTGCTGGATGCTGCTGGATGCTGCAGAATGCTGCTGGATGTTGCTGGATGCTGCAGAATGCTGCTGGATGCTGCTGGATGTTGCTGGATGCTGCAGAATGCTGCTGGATGCTGCTGGATGTTGCTGGATGCTGCTGCATGCTGCTGGATGCTGCTGGATGTTGCTGGATGCTGCTGGATGCTGCTGGATGCTGCTGGATGTTGCTGGATGCTGCTGGATGTTGCTGGATGCTGCTGGATGCTGCTGGATGCTGCTGGATGTTGCTGGATGCTGCTGCATGCTGCTGGATGCTGCTGGATGCTGCTGGATGCTGCTGGATGCTGCAGGATGCTGCTGGATGCTGCTGGATGCTGCAGGATGCTGAAGGATGCTGCTGGATGCTGCTGGATGTTGCTGGATGCTGCAGAATGCTGCTGGATGCTGCTGGATGTTGCTGGATGCTGCAGAATGCTGCTGGATGCTGCTGGATGTTGCTGGATGCTGCTGGATGCTGCTGGATGCTGCTGGATGCTGCTGGATGCTGCAGGATGCTGCTGGATGCTGCTGAATGCTGCTGGATGCTGCTGCATGCTGCTGGATGCTGCTGGATGCTGCAGGATGCTGCTGGATGCTGCTGGATGCTGCAGGATGCTGCTGGATGCTGCTGAATGCTGCTGGATGCTGCTGGATGCTGCTGCATGCTGCTGGATGCTGCTGGATGCTGCAGGATGCTGCTGGATGCTGCTGGATGCTGCAGGATGCTGAAGGATGCTGCTGGATGCTGCTGGATGCTACTGGATGCTGAGCTGAGATGACCTCGATGCAAGGTCATCTCCGAGAGGGAGAGTCAGAGAGAACACACACCCCCTGACTCATTAACGTACAGTAACCAGCCACACACACACACACACACACACACACACACACACACACACACACACACAGTTATGATGCATATTTCATGCTCTGGCTCTCTCTATATTCATCCTACCTCAGCCAGGCCTGAATGAAACATTCATACGCTCACATTTACATATCAAGCGAGCCTCCACATCTAAATATGGTCTCGGCTCCACAGTCTCTGAGCCGGCTGCCTTCCAGAACCCAGAAGGATCCTTGTTGTTCTGAAAGCGTCTCCTGCAACTCGCGCTAAAAACAAAACTTGATACAGGAGTTACAAAGAGGAGGAAGAAGCTTTGGGAATAACAGGAAACATTTCCAAGAACTCGGAGTCGCAGAAGGTGAAGCTGCAGATCTGATCTGGATCCGTCGCTGTCCTTCACACGTCGAGGCCCAGATGCAGCTGAAGATTGCGACTCATTATCGGGAGGTCGAATGCAGCGTGCGGAGATTCAGCTTTATCTCAATAATCCAGAATTAAAGTAGAGATTTTTTTTATCAAGATTGTGTTTTATATTAAAAAGTCAGGAGCGATAAAGATCTTTGAAGAGTGTTTTGGGGGGCAATTGAGGAAAACATGAACTTGTAGATGCAGGAAACAGACGGGAATGTTTTGGAGCCGGAAGAGGAAGGAATCTGCTTTCTGCAGATGATGGGGTTGTATTATATTATAACGTTAATATCATTATATTGTCCCGTTATTCACTGAGTGGGAGGTTTTCGATCTGTCTGACTGAACATCTGTGTGAGTTGGTGCCACTAAATACACTGAATGAAGGATTTTATAAAACTGGACCCACTTGAAGGACTCACAAGTGGATTTCTTCCCCTGGATAAACATAATTAATTTACTTTTACTCGTGTTGGCATTACTTTTCTACACCTGTGACGTCTTGTCGTTGCCGTGTATGTATGAGACGATAATCATCGTTCACACCCATCCTGGTGGGAGGGGCTAAGGCGCCACCTGTCCATCAGGAGTCTCTGACATTCACAGGTAGGAACCGTTTGGGGTTAAGTGTGATGCCCATGTCGCCTTGCGGGGATCGAACCGCCGATCCTGTTCAGGAAGCAACTTGTTTGTGGCAACAACACTTTGATCAAGATTGTTGCACACGAGTCGAGCTCATCTCGTAGGCTCAACATTTGGTTTCACACAGGACAAGGACACCGTTCTCCTTGATGAAAGTCCTGTGCTTTTTTTTCTCCAAATGTGTCAAAAATTAAAAAGTATTTTTCATGCTGTAACTTTTTGAGAAAATTAATTTGTGACGTGCAGCCTTTGCATGTTTTATCAAACTTTATCCCCGAGGGAACACATGACTGACAGGCCTCAGACTGCATCACCGTCCTGTTTCATGCTCAACAAGCTGTTGTGCAGATTGTTGAGCCTCCTGAGGCCCACGTGTGATACAGATACTATACAGATGACTTAATGTGACAGAAATGAAGATAAAGACCTAAAGAAGCAGGCGGCTAGAGGCTCCGCCTCCACCTGAAGCTGTATTCCCATTCACTGCTCCTCCGGACCTCCAAGGCTGCGATCATCCGTATTCCCAGACATGCGTCCGCTCACCCAGAGGCCGACATGCTGTTTGACTGCTTCACAGCTCGAAGGCTTCGGATGGATTTCCAGTTGCTCGCTGTAAATCTTCCATGTGTGAAATTGTCTGTGCTTAAAGAAGCCGTCTGCGTTGCCGTGGCAGCCTGAGGTGTCGCATCACCGGCACAGATCAGTCACATCAGCTGTTTCCGTTCAATAAACAAATTATTTTACAATCGCATGAAGATTTGTCTTCACGAGATTTGAGTGAAAATCCTTTTAAATTCACACCATTTGAATATGACGGGTGCAGATTTCAGATTTATCGTTTATTAACGATTATGATGATCAGAATAGTGTTTGTTCATGATGTTTGTTCATGATGTTTGTTCATAATGTTTGTTCATGATGTTTGTGTTTGTTCATGATGTTTGTTCATGATGTTTGTGTTTGTTCATGATGTTTGTGTTTGTTCATGATGTTTGTTCATGATGTTTGTTCATAATGTTTGTTCATGATGTTTGTGTTTGTTCATGATGTTTGTTCATAATGTTTGTTCATGATGTTTGTTCATGATGTTTGTTCATGATGTTTGTTCATAATGTTTGTTCATGATGTTTGTTCATAATGTTTGTTCATAATGTTTGTTCATAATGTTTGTTCATGATGTTTGTGTTTGTTCATAATGTTTGTTCATGATGTTTGTTCATGATGTTTGTTCATAATGTTTGTTCATGATGTTTGTGTTTGTTCATGATGTTTGTTCATAATGTTTGTTCATGATGTTTGTTCATGATGTTTGTTCATGATGTTTGTTCATAATGTTTGTTCATGATGTTTGTTCATAATGTTTGTTCATAATGTTTGTTCATAATGTTTGTTCATGATGTTTGTGTTTGTTCATAATGTTTGTTCATGATGTTTGTTCATGATGTTTGTTCATAATGTTTGTTCATAATGTTTGTTCATGATGTTTGTGTTTGTTCATAATGTTTGTTCATAATGTTTGTTCATGATGTTTGTGTTTGTTCATGATGTTAGTTCATAATGTTTGTTCATGATGTTTGTTCATGATGTTTGTTCATGATGTTTGTTCATGATGTTTGTTCATGATGTTTGTTCATAATGTTTGTTCATGATGTTTGTTCATAATGTTTGTTCATAATGTTTGTTCATAATGTTTGTTCATGATGTTTGTGTTTGTTCATAATGTTTGTTCATGATGTTTGTTCATGATGTTTGTTCATAATGTTTGTTCATAATGTTTGTTCATGATGTTTGTGTTTGTTCATAATGTTTGTTCATAATGTTTGTTCATAATGTTTGTTCATGATGTTTGTGTTTGTTCATGATGTTAGTTCATAATGTTTGTTCATGATGTTTGTTCATGATGTTTGTTCATGATGTTTGTTCATGATGTTTGTTCATGATGTTTGTTCATAATGTTTGTTCATGATGTTTGTTCATGATGTTTGTGTTTGTTCATGATGTTTGTTCATAATGTTTGTTCATGATGTTTGTTCATGATGTTTGTTCATGATGTTTGTGTTTGTTCATGATGTTTGTTCATGATGTTTGTGTTTGTTCATAATGTTTGTTCATGATCTAATAGTTCTCATTAGATGCATGTTGATGGGGAATAACATCTGTTTTAGTTCTTCCCATCTCTCTGGCAGACATGTACCTGCACATCCTCACACAAAGGCCACAACACATACTGTCACACACACACACACACACACACACACACACACACACACACACACACACACACACACACACACACACACCTGTATCCCTCCTACAAAGGCCACAACACACACTCGTCCCACCGGTATCTGACCCTCCAGCTGCACCCACAGCTGGCTGACTGACATTTTGCCTAATAATTTAAAGTGGTCCAGAAGCAGATGTGTGCCAGCTGCTGCCTCGGGGCTCCACCCCCCCCCCCCCCCCCCCCCCTCTGGTGCTGCAGGCGGCGCTTTATTTAGGCATTGTGATATTTATACCCCATGTGGCTGCTGCTGTTAGTCAGAGGGACACACGATGCATGGCTGTCACACGGGGGACGATCAATGCAACAGGCAGTCCAACCTGGGGGTCAAAAGGTCAATTATTAATATTCAAAATGGTCTTTCTCATCGGCCACGTTCAAAGACACAGAAACCTGCACCCACGCGTCATTGGATTTGTGTTGTTTTAATGGAGCCTGTTTGGTTCCAGATGTCACCGTGAGATGTTTAAAGTGAAGTCATATCGCAGCATTGAGGAACTGAAGGTCTCCACAGATGAATTACTGCAGCTGTGAGCTCTGACAGTTTAATTACTGTAATCTAAAGACGAATTGTAACTTAATCTCTGTCATGGTTTGGGATCTGTATTCGCTGCCAGAGGGGAAATGGCATCGCAGCAAATCACAGGCGGCCCTCTGGCAGCTGTCCTTGTCGGGACTTTTTGATTTGGTACAAGTGGACCAGAGGCAGTCGTTCAAAAAGCCACTAACGGGGGAAAGTGAGAAGCTCGGTGTTCCTCATCCTGATTTACAGCGACGTCACCGCCTCCGAGTGGTTGATGCTTACAGAAGAAAAGCAAATGCATGAGGATGTGTGTTCGTTACGCTGGTGCAGAGATCTGCTGCTTTTCCTTTTGATGGAACCGCACACAGCACGCCAAACCCCCGAAGGGAGAAGCCGCTGAGCAATGCTGCTGCAACGTCACGGTGGCAGCAGCAGCATCAGCAGCTGGAACAGAGAGAGGGTTAGACCATGAAGCGATCACAAGAGAGAGAGGAGGAGAGGAGTGTAGAGAAAGCCTAGCAGCTACTGATAGAGGCAGAGAGTCGTGTCACATGATGCCCTCACCTGACTAATGTCACCTGACTAATGTCACCTGACTAGTGTCACCTGACTAGTGTCACCTGACTAACGTCACCTGACTAGCGTCACCTGACTAGCGTCACCTGACTAGCGTCACCTGACTAGCGTCACCTGACTAGCGTCACCTGACTAGTGTCACCTGACTAACGTCACCTGACTAGTGTCACCTGACTAACGTCACCTGACTAGTGTCACCTGACTAATGTCACCTGACTAGTATCACCTGACAGCTGATGTGCTGACGTTAGGAGGCGTATTGTTCACCTTCTGGTTAAATTTAATTTCTGTACTCTCAAAAGCTTTGGTCGTGTTTATCCACATACGTTTATGAAGAGAAACATGATGAACATTCAAACACGTTTCTTTACTTTTTACTGTTTTAACCCTTTACAACGTATAATAATGGCAAGTTACATTTCCCCTGTAAAAAGGAGGAAATAATTTGGACAAAAGGAAGTTTTCCTTCATATTTAATGATAAATAAGACAAAAAGAACCAGGCGGACGGTCATAGTTACAGATGCTGTTGTGAGCAGGTCTAAAACAAACCAACAAAACTTTGACTTTATTTTCCTTCATATTTATTTTTCTTTACAGACACTGTCGGCCTTTCTTCCAGACGCTCAGTGCAATGTGCCCTTTATGCATTTTAAATAATAATAATAATAATAATAATAATGTGGGCAGGTCTATTCATGAATTCAAACCAGCAGTACCCTTTTTATATAATTAGCCAATTACTCTGAATAATGCATTATGAACTATCATAGTAATGATGCTGGTTAAATGAGGAAATGGAGAAAAGGTGCTTTGGTTTGATGGACCAGCAGAAGAGGGATGAGGGCCACTGGGAAGAAGATGTTTAAACCAGTGCTGCTCCCAGTATACCAGTCTGGAGTTGAACCAGTATCCTTCATGGGAGATGACGTGTTCTGCCCGTAAAGATTGCTCTTTTATATTGTTAACAATAATTAAAGCTGTTATCACAAACACATCCTGTGGCTGCGTCTGTATTCCCAGTAAAACCAGTTTGTTAAAGCCACTCTGCTGCTGCCACCGAGCACCTTCAGTGACAACCTCATTACTTCTGAACCGCCGAGCCCGGCGTGATATTGTCAACCAACAAAGGTGCAGCCAATCCTGTAATGCTAATGTGAGACATGGAAATCAGAATGAAATGGAACCACAGAAATGAGACTGAAATGAAATAAAAAGTAAATTGCGGCCGTCATGAATCAAAACAGAAGAAAGAGAAAGTTCCGTTCTCAAAGGCAGCTTTACATCTCTTACCGGAAAATATATTTCTAAACAGACGGGGAGTGAAGTAGTTTAATGGAGCTATTAGTCCGATACGCGGGGTGAGACGAGGTTATCGTGCCGGCCCAGGCCTCCGGCTGCCGGCTGGGCTGAAGCCCACAGAGAGCATGTAATCCACGAGCACTAATACACGGCTCTGCCTCTCGGAGGAGACGCTGTTAATATCCAAACTGCTCCTGGCTTCTGAGAGGTGTGACGGGCTCTGCTCACGACCCGTCAGCTGAATAATTACAGCTAACCTGCTTCTCCACAGGGCTTTGGAGCTATAAACGGCCCGCTGTCACACGCTAATGGGAAACCGCGGCCGTGGCGGCGCACGGGGGACCCGGTGGACGGATTCGGGTCACATCCTGTAGCTCGTGTGCAGCCTCCTCGTGGAAGAGCTCCAATCTGCACGATTACACAGTGAGGAGTTCAGAGGCGAGCCGAAGCCGAAGGCCCGAAGAGTGAAGTCCTTGAGCTCGTGTTCCTCTAATCACGGGGCGACGCCTCTGATTGCAAAAGGAAATCTGACCGTGAAGAAACGACCCAACTTCACACTTGATTTATCACCTCATTCAACATCGTGGACATGAATTTATGAGTTCATTTAGTAAACGATGGTCCCGTTTAGGGTGAAATAGATCGTAAAGAAAGGAATGCTTCAGGGCACGGCCGCCTGGTGATTGACAGGTCGGCGTTGACCGGTCTGGAGGTGTCCGTGTTATCATCTAACAGCTTTAACTCACCGTGTAGGAGACATTTAAAGGGGTTTCATCATGATGGACCTCCCACCACTAGGGGGCGTAAGGACGACTTCTAATTGATGTTGAGGCCTACATGAGGAGGAGAGGAGAAATATGAATGTTTATGGTTTATTTTATGATTTAAGTATATGCACCTAAGCTCTACCAACATTGTTTATGATTTAGTTTTGTATAAATAAATGCAATGGATCAATAAACAAACAGAGCGATTACAACGCTGACTAACGTTCATGAAGTACAGGCAACAGATTTAATAGATATATTTAAAGTAAACTAGTTTGAATCCGGTATTAATAAACTCTCCTTTAGATGAAATGAAAGACAAGTTATAACATTAAAGAGTAAAGAAGTCTGTTTTTAAGGTGAGAGGATGCTTTAGTCCTTATTGGGAAGAGTTAAATACAGTTTTGACTGTCGTGGTCAGAGCTGCAGCTTTTCTAATATCCTCCCGTGAGATGATGCTTTTGTGTAAAATATCGACAAATGGTTCATCCTCGGGCTGGAATAAAGCCTCTTCACTTCCTCAGTCCCACCAGAGGCCTCCAGGAGTTGATTTATGGTTCATGGAGTTGGCTTTCACCTGTTCACGACACCAGATGGATGCGTGGTAAATTATTAGGTCATGTCATGCTCCAGTTACAAACCCCAAAGTAATCATGTTGACAATCATTTCCTGGTCTCGGAGGAGAGTAATGGTCGGCCCGATCGAAGGAATAGATCCGGTTACACTGGAGATTCCCTGGATGATGTTGGAGCAAAGAACTGCTTTCATATCGGACGTAGAACAACTTTGCTATTGATCGTAATCCAGAGTCTTTGAATGTCAAAGTTCTTGTCCCTGGTGGCCGAGGCGGACACGTCCTGTGGTCTCTGGATCGTATTCCTGAAGCAGCGATGGCTTTTGATGTGTAGCTTACAGCAGGAAGTGCTGCCCTTTAGCACGGCGGCTAACCCGTTAGCTCAGCAGCGTGTGGAGGCCGGTTGTTGTTGCTAACTATACTGGAGGAGGGAATCACTCTTTCGAGCTGCTGCTACGTTGTAAGGAATCAGCCATGGAGCACACACATGGTTATCAAACAGTAGAAAGCAGCATGGAGGCCAATGGGAACGCACCACTGGACATCTCAGCTGGTTGTTACGGCTCAAAGGCCTCAGAAACTAAACCAACAGTCAGCTGTTCCTTTATGAAGCTTCGTTTTCACACCGTGAGTTTGGCTGCAAAGCTTCTGCTATGAGTTATCTGCTGTGTGTGTGTGTGTGTGTGTGTGTGTGTGTGTGTGTGTGTGTGTGTGTGTGTGTGTGTGTGTGTGTGTGTGTGTGTGTGTGTGTGTGTGTGTGTGTGTGTGTGTTTAACGACGGGGTAAAGGTTGCCCAGCCTTCCTGACTGCTGGAGGAGAGAGGCATGAAGACGTCTGCAGCACCAGCTCAGTGAGATGAAGTCCTGCAGAACAAGCTCCTCCTCCACCTGCAGAACAAGCTCCTCCTCCACCTGCAGAACAAGCTCCTCCTCCACCTGCAGAACAAGCTCCTCCTCCACCTGCAGAACAAGCTCCTCCTCCACCTGAGCGATGACCTTCCACAAGGTCACAGCTGATGCTGGTTTACGTCGAGGCATCACGGTGACCCCACGGTGGTTGTGTGGAATAGAGCTGTGGGCAGGAAGCTGGTTTTTCCTTTTTTGTTTTTAAGTTATTCCTCCTCCTTTGCATATCTGGGCGTTCCCTGTTCATGTTTTTGAGACTCGAGTGATGTGCATGGACGAGCATGTCAGTGTGTTATTGTAACGCTGGCCTATGAGGGTGTGTGTGTGTGTGTGTGTGTGTGTGTGTGTGTGTGTGTGTGTGTGTGTGCGGCCTGGCGTCTTAATACGTTTGGCCTGTTTCCATTAATGTCCCAAAACCATCCAACTTGTCAAAGACATTTCCTCCACTTGGAATTAGCTTCTCCTAATGAAATTTTAATTTGTTATTATGAGCACAGTCGGTGCCTGAAGCGCTGAACGCACTCAGCCTGCAAACAAATGGGATGCAGGCTGAAAGAAGAGGGATGCAGGCTGAAAGAAGCAGGCTGAAAGAAGAGGGATGCAGGCTGAAAGAAGCAGGCTGAAAGAAGAGGGATGCAGGCTGAAAGAAGAGGGATGCAGGCTGAAAGAAGCAGGCTGAAAGAAGAGGGATGCAGGCTGAAAGAAGAGGGATGCAGGCTGAAAGAAGCAGGCTGAAAGAAGAGGGATGCAGGCTGAAAGAAGAGGGATGCAGGCTGAAAGAAGCAGGCTGAAAGAAGAGGGATGCAGGCTGAAAGAAGAGGGATGCAGGCTGAAAGAAGCAGGCTGAAAGATGCAGGCTGAAAGAAGAGGGATGCAGGCTGAAAGAAGCAGGCTGAAAGATGCAGGCTGAAAGAAGAGGGATGCAGGCTGAAAGAAGCAGGCTGAAAGATGCAGGCTGAAAGAAGAGGGATGCAGGCTGAAAGAAGAGGGATGCAGGCTGAAAGATGCAGGCTGAAAGAAGCAGGCTGAAAGAAGAGGGATGCAGGCTGAAAGAAGAGGGATGCAGGCTGAAAGAAGAGGGATGCAGGCTGAAAGAAGCAGGCTGAAAGATGCAGGCTGAAAGAAGAGGGATGCAGGCTGAAAGAAGCAGGCTGAAAGATGCAGGCTGAAAGAAGAGGGATGCAGGCTGAAAGAAGCAGGCTGAAAGATGCAGGCTGAAAGAAGCAGGCTGAAAGATGCAGGCTGAAAGAAGAGGGATGCAGGCTGAAAGAAGCAGGCTGAAAGATGCAGGCTGAAAGAAGCAGGCTGAAAGAAGAGGGATGCAGGCTGAAAGAAGAGGGATGCAGGCTGAAAGAAGAGGGATGCAGGCTGAAAGAAGCAGGCTGAAAGATGCAGGCTGAAAGAAGCAGGCTGAAAGATGCAGGCTGAAAGAAGCAGGCTGAAAGAAGAGGGATGCAGGCTGAAAGAAGCAGGCTGAAAGAAGCAGGCTGAAAGAAGAGGGATGCAGGCTGAAAGATGCAGGCTCTCCATTAAAGCGACGTTAGATGGACCGCTTGAGGACGGAGCGACTCCTCTTGACAACGATCATGGGATCAAGTTGATGCATTTACCGTAAATGCCTTTGCAAAGATTGAGCAATTTTCTGTCCAGCAAATCCTCCTGAAATGAGCCTGAAATTGATTTTTCTGTGAGCCGAGACGAGAGTTGAAAGTTTACATTGGGAGAGAAACTTGTGTCACATTTATATTGTTGCGCACATCAGATGTGTTGCCTTGTTGAAGAGTTGGTGAGCTGAGGAAGAGGAGGGTCTGTTTATGAGGACGTGATCAGCTTTCTGCTCATAACACAATGTTCATTAGCTCATTTAAATTATGAACATGAGTTGATCAATGAGTTGCTCAGCGTGACAACGATGATTGTTGCCGTCGGCAGCTTCATGGACCCTTTGTCTAATTTCACTAAAACCAAAATATGCAGTTAATGTCCCAGAAAACCAATAAAACCAGAACAAACTTTAACAGGTTAAAGAGCACGATGTTGGTGGAGACCAAAGCAGGAGGGACTTCAGTAGAGTGAATATATATATATACAGTATATATACATATAATATATGTATTACACATGCAAGTCAACCATTGGACTCCATTGTATATAAAATGATGAAGGGAGTTGCTGACGATCCATTGATGAGGCACGATGTGATGGAGGCTGGAGGTGAATGGGTGAATGGGTGGAGGAGGGTCACATCGGGTCAGCGACTATGTGATTGGCTTCAGGAAAGCGTGGCAGAATCTGGTTGGCTGATGTAAAAGTGAACAATCAGAGACTGAGAGACGTGTGAACGTTGAGCCTCATATGAATTATAAGATGTTGTTTTCTTAACATTAAGAACATTAAACCCTCACAGCGTGGTACAGCGCCCCCTAGTGGCCGCGCTGCATTGACTAAAGCTTTAACTGGAGTGCTCATGAATCCAGCATGGCCTCTTCTCGCATCATTACCCGTTGATGAAGCCGTCACATGCATGTCAGCCTTGATGTGCACGAGTAATTGATCCTGCATTGAGAGCCGGCATCCAGCTCCCTCTGCAGAATGTTTTCCTTCTGCAGAACGGGACACGGTTAGATATTCTTTTGATCTTACAAATTGCTTTTTCTTGATATCCAGACCCATCAAAATGATAAGCGTTTGCTCACTTTGATACCTCGCTCACAGGCGCTGCTGCTGGTCTGCAGCAGAGATGGAGAATGGGACCAGTACCATTTAGTGTGAGCGGTAAAATACTGTAAGTGGCTGAAGGACCACATGATGCACCTGAACCTTTATCACCATGAAGCCTTGTGTCTGAGGAGGTGACGTTATTCTCTGTAGAAGACAATACAGACAACATTATATATACATATAAATATAAAAATATATATTATAACGTGTTCAGGTGTTTGCAGCGTTCCTAACGAGGTCTTCCATCTTTCATCCGTGTTGAATAATGGAGGGAAAAGCTTCACAGCTTGTTTTTCTGAGGAGCTTGAATACATGTGCAGCAGCCTCATCTTCAATATGATTAATTATTTTAATCTGACGTAATCTTTGTTGCATGTCAGCACACATTTATCTCTATATCAATATCTAATAAAGACATGAAATCATTAAAAACAAAGCTTTAAGGAAGTGTCTGCTCCGCCTCTCATCCTCCAAATAAGCGCCTCATAAATATTGTGATCATTGCTTATGATGTTGAGATCATCCTCACATTGTTTACGACCTATTAGTGAATTAAAAGGATGAGTAATCTCTGTGGAAACAGCTTTTCCATCAGTTTTAGTTCTTGGACATAATCCATGTCCATATAGTTGTTTAGCCTTTTTAAATGTCATCGGACCAGCAGCGAATATTCATTAGTATTTTTTCCCCAAAGCTATATATATTATGTTATTTATTCTTTGAGGGCCATCTGATGTCATGTTAGTCCCAGAGGACTGAAGCACTAACCAGCTGCTCCTCTCAGATGATTATCTGGATATGAACAGAGTGGATTAAAGATGGCTGCCTTCTCTCTCAAATATGATGTGTCATATTTCATGTCACTAGACGTTCTTCTCAGAACAAGCTCTGGTCACCTTCAGTCACTGGGTTCAGTTCATTTGTGAAGCTCAAGGTCACACATTAGCCTCAGAGGGCATAACAATCTGAAACAATATGGAACAATATTGTCAATTTATTTTGAAAATTGCCGTGAAATGTTGCACAAGCTGTTATGACTAAACCAGACTTGTTGATATTTCTGCTCTCCTCACACACAAACTACAGTATTAAGTCTTTTAACATGTTAAACTCTTTAAGTTTACAAAAGTCTACATTTATGGATGTATATTTGTATTTCTGTGCCCTTAACACTTAATTTACCCCAAAACATTTGTTAATGTACAAACCCAACATGTCCTCACAATGAGACTTTACCATCTGTGTTTTAATTACAATGTTTGTTTGTTTGGCTTTTATGAAATAGAAATGATTGTTGGATGACTCGAGGGAGAGAGGCTGCCTGCAGGTGGACTCGAGGCCAGACGTTCCAGGTGAGCGGCTGCCTGATGGACTGCAGGAGGAGGACTGCAGGAGGACTGCAGGAGGACTGCAGGAGGACTGCAGGCGGAGGACTGCAGGAGGAGGACTGCAGGCGGAGGACTGCAGGAGGAGGACTGCAGGTGGAGGACTGCAGGTGGAGGACTGCAGGAGGAGGACTGCAGGAGGACTGCAGGAGGACTGCAGGAGGACTGCAGGCGGAGGACTGCAGGAGGAGGACTGCAGGCGGAGGACTGCAGGAGGAGGACTGCAGGTGGAGGACTGCAGGTGGAGGACTGCAGGTGGAGGACTGCAGGAGGAGGACTGCAGGCGGAGGACTGCAGGAGGAGGACTGTAGGAGGAGGACTGCAGGTGGAGGACTGCAGGTGGAGGACTGCAGGAGGAGGACTGCAGGCGGAGGACTGCAGGAGGAGGACTGCAGGTGGAGGACTGCAGGTGGAGGACTGCAGGAGGAGGACTGCAGGCGGAGGACTGCAGGAGGAGGACTGTAGGAGGAGGACTGCAGGTGGAGGACTGCAGGAGGACTGCAGGTGGAGGACTGCAGGTGGAGGACTGCAGGTGGAGGACTGCAGGAGGAGGACTGCAGGCGGAGGACTGCAGGAGGAGGACTGTAGGAGGAGGACTGCAGGTGGAGGACTGCAGGTGGAGGACTGCAGGTGGAGGACTGCAGGTGGAGGACTGCAGGTGGAGGACTGCAGGAGGAGGACTGCAGGTGGAGGACTGCAGGTGGAGGACTGCAGGTGGAGGACTGTAGGAGGAGGACTGCAGGAGGACTGCAGGAGGAGGACTGCAGGTGGAGGACTGCAGGTGGAGGACTGCAGGTGGAGGACTGCAGGTGGAGGACTGCAGGCGGAGGACTGCAGGAGGACTGCAGGTGGAGGACTGCAGGAGGAGGACTGCAGGAGGAGGACTGCAGGAGGACTGCAGGTGGACTGCAGGTGGACTGCAGGAGGAGGACTGCAGGTGGAGGACTGCAGGAGGAGGACTGCAGGTGGAGGACTGCAGGAGGTGGACTGCAGGAGGAGGACTGCAGGTGGAGGACTGCAGGAGGAGGACTGCAGGTGGAGGACTGCAGGAGGAGGACTGCAGGAGGACTGTAGGAGGACTGCAGGTGGAGGACTGCAGGAGGACTGCAGGTGGAGGACTGCAGGTGGAGGACTGCAGGAGGAGGACTGCAGGAGGAGGACTGCAGGAGGACTGCAGGTGGACTGCAGGTGGACTGCAGGAGGAGGACTGCAGGTGGAGGACTGCAGGAGGAGGACTGCAGGAGGAGGACTGCAGGTGGAGGACTGCAGGAGGACTGTAGGAGGACTGCAGGTGGAGGACTGCAGGTGGAGGACTGCAGGAGGAGGACTGCAGGTGGAGGACTGCAGGAGGTGGACTGCAGGAGGACTGCAGGTGGAGGACTGCAGGTGGAGGACTGCAGGAGGAGGACTGCAGGTGGAGGACTCTGTCCTTCTTCGGGGTCATTCCACACGACCTCTCCTCCGTCAGCGTTTTTCTGCCTCATTACAAACCTCTGCGGCTCTTCCCCCATCATCTCGCCTCACAGGCTGCTGACAGATGGCAGACAGCAGCATTCACGAGCCTGAGAGCCTCTGCTGAAGGGTTGTGGGTTTCTGTGCCCTTTTCAATGACTGCAGGAGATAATGGAAGGGACACGACATGTACGGAGTCTTTCAGCTGGAGTTGTGAGTGATGAGTACTCGACACGCAACGGGGCTTTCTGATTGGATAGTGCTCGGGCATGTGACGGCAACACCTCATCTATCTGAGGAGGAGGATGGCCTTTGAACATATGTCCAGATGTTGGAACATTCAAATATTTTGAAAGATAATTTAGGATGAAAAACATCGGTTTGTCATCAATTATGGCAGTGTACAAAAATAAAGCTCCACTGTCACCATCTTGTATTACCAAGAGATACCTTGTTGCAGTCAGAGATGAAAGAAGTATGGAAGCCCATTCTCGCCAGCAAAAAATAAATAATCACTTAACAAAAAAAAAATAAAAAAAATCACCGCCAGAAAAAAAAGAAGAAAAAAAAAGAGCCAATCAGTGTTGAGAAGCTCCGCGCGTCATCACTACCGTCCAACCGTTGAAGATTCAAACGGCTGCTGCTCCGCCCGAAGCGGCCGTTATTCAGACGCTGTTGTGCGGCTACGGATGATATTATGAACCCGGACACGGGGGCGTTTGATGGTCCGACATTAGAGGGACTTCCACAAGAAGTTTAAAGCAGAACTAGTGGTTAGTTCAATGGTGGATGGGGGAAACGGTACTGTTTTTACGGAGATAAGCCACGGAGATATGTCCCGCCCCCTTTCAGGCGCGAGTAAAGCCAGATTTAATTTTTTTATTTTTTCTGTCGGAAAATCTAATAAAAACAAAAAAGGCTTTTTTTAAATCTTTTTTTTTTGTGTTTTTTTTTTTTTGCTGGCAGGAGCGACGAAAGAAGACGTCTTGGTCTTCTTTCCTTCGTCGGTTGTTGACTGTTTGGAGCTGATGAGAAACAGGAAGCAGAAAAAAGAGGCTCGTTCATAAATTATCTCGAAAGATGTTTTCTACCTTCATTCTTCTCTTCGTTCACCTTAGTTTGTGTTCATGAAGCTCGTGTGTGACGTCACAGTGAGCCGGGAAGCCACAGCTGGTCCAGAATGAAAGTGTGATTATATCTGTGAGACGGTGTGATGGGTTCAATAACCCAAAACCTTTCCAATCCAATCGTAGTTGTGCCGGTAATTTGTATTTTATGTTTTGTCAAAACCGTCCTTACTTTGTGGTAAAATGAGCCCAATCTGGTCTTTGTTTGCCACCATCCTGTCTTCTAATCACTGGTTGTTATTATATCATATATTATATTATATTTGTGTTGAAATCCAAAATGAGATGAGGTTCTTAGAGTATTGCATTTTCATCAATTGTATTAATTTGTCGGTTAGTAACGGCTGAATCATCCATCTCTTCTCTCAGCGTTCATATGCAGTGATATATTGGGGGGAAGGTGGAAATAATTTACAGCCGTTGTCCCTCAGTGCAGGCGGACTCTGGATTGGTTAATTGGAAAATGAACAAGTGGAAATGAAACGGGGTGAAAATCAAAGGATGTGTCTGAGCCTGTCAGCTCCCAGACTGAATTATTACCTCGAAGCTGCAGATTCAAAACAAGCGCTCCTCTGCAGAGCCTCTGAAATTAAAGCTATCCATCCATCTGTGGGAATACAATTGGCATTTTATAAATACAACGGATGTTGGGATTCATAGTCCAGACTTATTAAAAAGCAGCGTAGATGGATTTATGGCTGAAGGACGTCAGTGTTCCTGTCAAGAAGCCAAGTTTTCCAAAAGCAAGGAATCAGTTTCTATGAATGTCTTTTATTTATAGACTTCCAGACCCCAAACTGTTTCCCAAACAGGAACTTTTTTAAAACCTTTTTACTTTGAATTGTGGTCGTCAAAACTCGTTCTGTCCTTGTTCAGCCAAAAGATGGACTTTACATTTGTACCTTTTTGCCGTCTAAAAGTAAACATCAAACAACCGATTGTTTACTCAGATTTCTTTTAATCAGGCAATACAACAAAAGTTTATGATTGCCAAGGATTTTTAATTATCTATAAAAAACCTAAATGTCAACTCATTATATCTCACTATGACATTTATACTTTTAATTAGTTTAATGAAATGATCAAAACAGTGTATTTGGCATTTTGATATGGCATAATCCAGATTATCATAATTGTTGGAGCCAAAAAAAAAATCCAGTAACGTGAAGGCTGCAATTTTGAAAACGCCAATTAAAACCTTTCTACTGCCTGCAGCGCTCGGAAACTCCACCAGAGGGCAGAATACATACGATTGTATACGACAGGAAAGTTCTGCTCACATTAGTGACGTAGAGTCTCTGAAACCCACTACAGGCTGAGTTACCTTTAATATTGAGAGGATGCAAAGCTGTGTCAGTAAGGGTTAAATGTGTTCAACAGTTTCTCAGTCCATCAAGGTTGTCGTAAGCTGAACCAAATATTTGACTTTTCATACCTTTGTCAGTCCAGATATCTCTAACTGTACTAATCCAAGTTAACAATACCTTTGGGTCTAACTTTCTGTTTGTGATCACCATCATTAAATCATAAATAAACCTCTAATAAAACCCTTCAATCTCATGGAGGTGTATATAATATCCATGCACCTGCACACACAGAATAAGAACCAAACACAATGAAGGTGGACTGGAGGTCAAACCTTTGAGGTTTAGTTGGTACTTTTGTTGTTTTGGCCACCGATCAACAGGAAACAGGAAGCTGTCATTTGTTTGATGGAGCTACAAAAGGCCATCCGGACTGCAAACAACGAGCAGCGGGAAAGGAAGTCTCGGCCCGGTATCCGACGGCATCACCAGAACCCCAGAGGTTCAGCCGCTCTTCCCCAGAGCCGTCTGGCATCAGCCCGACGGCCTCCGGACCCAGAGATGGTCACGCGTGGCCCCTTTTCCATTTGGACTGTTTCCTGTTGACAACTCATCGGCTCGTTTCCTGGTGAACGTGACACATTGTGTTGCAGCTTGAAGATCTGCAAGACCACAACAGGACACAAGGTAATCTTTAGTTACCCACAGCGCTGAAAAATAGAAATATGATTGAGTGTGAAGAGCAGCCAACATATGGAATACATTGGATAGCTGCATGCACACGTAGCTACTGAAGGCATCGTCTACCTGTGTGAGGGAGCATGTTGTACCCGTGTTGAGGAACAAACCTCTGGTTACACATCACATTGTGGGGACTATTTTCTGGGAGGTAAAATGGGATCAATTGCACGTCCCTATACATTTAAAGGTGAAGACCTGGTTTTAGGGTAAGGGTAATGATGAGGTAAGTAGAGGCCTTAGGGTTAGGGCTCCAGCAAATGAAAGTCAGTCAGTGTGTTGTCCCCTGTGTGTCTGGTTACTTCCTGCTTCCTGTTCTTTACTGTTTGCAGGTTAAAGACAAATCAAAGGCCGCTGGCCGACATCGAGTCCTGACTTCACTTCAGTGTCTGCTCTCTGGCTTTGTGCCACTTGAGTAAAACACCTCCTTCCAAACCTGGAAAGACAAAACACCTGGCGAAGATGCACAGCTCAATTCAACATGAATACATATTATTCTTCATTTGGGGGGAGTAGGTTTGACTCCCAGCTAAAAGCTTGGGGAGCCTTGGTTGATTCATCTTATCGGCACACGGATAGATAGCGTTTGGCCTGCGGGGGTCGGGGTGAAAGGCTCAGAGCGAGGACTCGTAATAAAATACGTCGGATTCAATTACCTGGTCTGCACCGCCGCCGCAGGACACCTTGTTTTGTCTTGACCACCTTCTATCGAGGTATCGATCCCCCTCTCTCTCCCAGCAGCACCTGAGACGCTTATTAACCTCTCGGATTGTCTCACACTGAAATGGGAAAACGTGGGATTGCTTGCAGCGCTCCGGTGGCTTTTCGCTCGCCGTCATTGAAGAACACAGGAATGGAAAGAAAGGAGGGAAATGGACTCAGTGAAGCATACAAGCTGTTTGAAAAAATCAATTCCCCGTTGAACATTTTATATTATCCCATTGGGCGACATTCAAAGATAAAATATTTAAAGTCACTCATGTATGACAAATTATCTTCAGTTAAAAGGAAGTACGAGGCGAGGCCCTCAATGCGCAACGAGGGAGGAATCAGAGAGGAAACATCGAATTCTGCTTCCAGACCAATCCTCGCCTCCAAAGGAGCCAGAAAACGACCTCCGCCACTGTGTGTGTGTGTGTGTGTGTGTGTGTGTGTGTGTGTGTGTGGTGCACGGCTGCTACTGTGAGGCACTTTGGATAAAAGCCTCCGAGCCACGGCTTACATTCATTTCCATGTTCTGTCACGGTGGAGCAGAAGCTGTTGGTTTCTGTGAAAAAGTAAAACACCAAAAGCATTCATACGAACCATCAAAGCTTCACTTATTCATTGTTCATCACACAATGTAGATATGTATGATTAAAGCAACTTGTCTATTTCATTTGTTCAGTTTTATGGTTTTTAGCCTTCATGTTTGCTTTATATGTGAAACTGAAGGCAACTTTGGTTTCTTGCATATTTAATGTATTTCTTTCGTGACTTAATCCACAAACACTGCAAACGTTTCCATCCTGATATCAAACATTGCAGGTGCATGCTGGGAATCTTTACAATCAGGCGTCCCAAGAAGCTCCATCAGCAGAATGATTTGTGCTTTTTTTAATCATCCACTGACTTGATTGTCCATTGTCCTTGTTAACGTGACTCCAGCACGTTTCCAGAGCGTCACATGACTGCCGATACCGGCCTCATTGACCTGTGACCTCCATCACACACCGGCGAGGTGATGAGAATCAATGAGATCAATGAGATGAGATCAATGAGATGAGAATCGACTCGTCCTGTTCGGAAGCAAAATCCACAAATCTGATTGAAAAGTGATGGGACCGCTGGAGAGGGAGGAGCTAAACCATCACGTATAGGATGTGGTGACCGGAATGAGGAGATACAGGCAACTGAAACTGGTTGACTTTGCCGGTTGTCCGTCAACTTTAGGGACCAGTTGAGAAGACTGGATTCTGGAAGGAGGTCCGAGAAGACCTGATCCTGAAGACCTGCTCCTGAAGACCTGCTCCTGAAGACCTGCTCCTGAAGACCAGCTTCTGAAGACCAGCTCCTGAAGACCCACTTGGTGGTTCAGCATCTCATTAATAAAAAGACTCCATGGGAACATATCGGGATCCCCAAGGAAAAGTTTCCATAATCTACTTCCCAAAGGTCATTGTCACCTGTATCAGAAAGATGGACGGACCTTTTAATCTTCCAATGTGAACACTGGAGGTCTCACTTCTCTTTCTCTGGAAGATGAGGTTGACATTATTCTGCTGCCACGGTTCTGAAAAGGCTTTTCACAGGATGTGACCTGGCTGCAGCGATGTTCTCACATTGAGCCACACATTAGTGGCCCAACAAGTCCGTAAGGTGTTGGATGGACAACACTGAGTCGAGCTCTTCCACCGAAACTGAGAAAACCATCACGGCGCTGGCTTTGTGCGCACAGGGTTTGTGCGCACAGGGTTTGTGCGCACAGGGTTTGTGCGCACAGGCTTTGTGTGCACAGGCTTTGTTAACAGCTGTTAACAGTGTTCCCAGCCTGCAGGCTCCGGTCAATATTTGATGCTCAAAGTCTCAGAGCAACAGCCACTGACTGGGGAAAGAAGCATCTCATTATTTCAAAAATGTAAAGTCCATTTGACTGTACAGCACACAACAGAACCTCCAGAATAAAAGCATTGATTCATGCCCTCAGATTGTGACTGCCTTCACCGTGATGAGGGTCCTCCAATCCTCCAAAGGGGATCTTCAAAGGCCTTCCAGTGCCTGAAGATCCTCCTCCAGTAATCCACTTGCTGAGTGCTGAGTGCTTTTTGTTTGCCTCGGTGCGTCCTCTCTGGTAATCAGGCACAAAGAAGGGCAGGGGAAATTGCGTGAAATTTTTTTTTTATTTTTGAATACAAGGCAGGTAAGTGTCCTAATGGATTCTACGATTCCTCTCTGTGGATCAACATTCAGACAAATTGCACTCAAACAATTAATAAATGACTATAATCACGTTTGATTACTACACACAGGTGCTGTGTGTCAAAGTAAAGGTAATATGAACTACTACCTGAGATACAGTAACTCTGTCTCCAGCTCTTCAACCTCGTGCTGCATCTTCTAAACATTATGCTTTTGACATCTTTCTGTCACATCCGAGTTGCTGTAAATACCATCATTACAAACACGGAGGCTTCATGTCAGCTAAGGTTCAGCATTCAAGCTAAATGAACCATAATTGTATACATAGAGATGATTTACTGCATCTTACACACACATGGTAAATACAACTGTAGCTGAACGATAGATAAATTCAGTGTGCGAGTACCATCGAATACAAACATCCATGAATACTCACAAGAAACCAAATTGGGTAGCACGCGGGTTTCCATGCGACTTCCCCCATCCCTCGGTGGTGTGTTTGATGTGCTCTCTATAATCTTCCCTTGCAGTAATAGGAAGGAGTCTTGTTTTGCCGCTGGGGGAAAGCCATCATGCAGAACAGCCGCTTCGGGCCCCGGCTGATGGAATTATTAGCGGCCTTATCCGGCCTGCCGGCTGCTTTGTAGTTTACCAGCTACTCGAGGTAAACAAATCCCTGGAACGTCACCTCCAACCCCAAAGTGCTCTCACAAGAGTTTTCACATCATCGTAGCTTAAAGCTGCTTGTAAGACTGAGCCGCTACCAGAAGGCTTTTGGTTAGGTAATCACCCGTAACGCAGAGGTCCTGTTTCCATACCTACGATGATCGGATTTGGGTTATTACCAATCGTGCAGTGATCGGCCTTTACATACGAGTCGTTGAGATGGAATAAAGGTTGAGTCAACCACAAATCAGATAGATAATGAGTTAAAAAAGAAGGTTGTGTGTGGAGATGAGTGTGGACAGAGCCAGAGGTTAGTAGAGGTTAGGAGGTGGTGATCGTCCGTGGTGGTCCAATCACAAGAGGGTCTCTAGTCCTGGGTTGTTTGGCCTAAACCATCAGGAGCGAGTGGCAGATCTGTCCTTCCAACCAAGTCCACCTAATGCTTTGTTTACATGTTTCACATTCATCAAATATTTGATAATTTGTTGACTTACATCATGCACAGCTTTGCCAACGTCCTCTAGACGGGTCAACAGCTCTCATGAAGTAGCTTATGGGACCTTTTCCTTGGGGATCCCGTTATGTTCCCATGGAGACTCTTTATTAATGAGACGCTGAACCACCTCAACTGGGTCTTCAGGAGCAGGTCTTCAGGAGCAGGTCTTCAGGAGGACCTCCTTCCAGAATCCAGTCTTCTCAACCGGTCCTTAAAGTTGACGGACAACCGGCAAAGTTAACCAATTTCAGTTGCCTGTATCTCATCACTACACAGAGTTTGGATGGCCGAACGAAGCCGAGGTTGGTGGCAGCGCAGCATGGTGGGAGGAGGAGGAGGAGGAGGAGGAGGAGGAGGGAGGAGCTCCAGGACGTCGGGATATAGTTGTTTATCGGAGGTGTTGAGAAAGAGCTCCTGGTTCTCTGTACGATGTCGGCTCATCTGTCCAAAGAAGACGTCAACGGGTCTGTTGTGCTGGAATGACATACGTAACCTTTGATCCCCAAGGTCAAATAGATGCGTCCTTCATTCCAGGTAAACGTTTGCACCAAATTCCCTCCAAGAGTTACTGAGATGTTGCGTTCATGAGAATGGGAGATTTGATGGACAACTCTAAAACCAATTGTGATGCATTGCATTGTTACGTTGACGCTGCTGTGACATCATCTCGACCTTCATCATCTTGACCTTCATCATCTTGACCTTCAGCTTCTTGACCTTCAGCTTCTTTCCCTCCAGGACAAATAACACTTACAGAGCTGCTGCCATTCAGGTAAGTTGTGATAGAAATAACATTCATTTTAATTATCTTGGTGTTTACTGCTGATTGTGTTTACTTCCCCAATCTGTTGGATTTACACCTGAAGACGGGTTGGGCTGCTGAGCTGCTCACCTGTGGCCTTTTTATACAACTGTCCAAAGCAAAAATATTATTATTATAATATTATTATTATTATGCTGATTTTGAACTGTAGGTACAACACATTGAATCCTTCCTGAGATAATTGAAAATTGAATCACTGTTTGATTAAATCATTATTTGCTTCTTTTTAGGTCACATTAACATTAAATACAGCATGATTTATTTTGAAGTGAACACAAATAATACAAAAAAACATTACACCTAATTTAAATAAATGTTCCTCCCAACCAATCAAAAGTACTCGTGGGTGGGAGTTAAAAAACAAAACCTTCTATTCAAACTCATTAATCATGTCATGGGTCTGTTTGCTCGCTTGATTTGAGGCGTCTCGGCCAGCTCAGTGATGAATGGGGCTGTGAGTGAAGCGACGTGTTGTGGGCACAGCGAGTGTGTGTGTGTGTGTGTGTTCATATGTGTGTGTGTGTGTTTTGGAGGCCGTGATAGCACAGGTTGGGAAACGTGGAGTAAATAGCAGGTTTCCATGTTTCTTCAGAGGTCTGTCATCACAACAATAAGAAACATGAATATGCAGCCGGAGCTGCAGCCTGGAATAAGTGTCGTCGGCCATCTTCATCCTCGGAGCCGCTCGCTCCCGGCACACTTTCGGCATTTTTGGGTTTTCCAGTAAATAGTTTATTTTCCGCACTGCCGACCGGAGAGCCCCATCCGGCTCCATCCTCCTGTGAATGGAGTCTGATTTCAGGGGAGGGATGTTTTCTTCTTCAGATCCAACTCACAGCTGCTTTATTCACGGGGAGCTTGACAGCAGCTCATGAAAATAAAGGATCGCGATTTATTCAACCACCTGGGAGGGTCTGCTGATTGGAAATTATTACCTGGGTTGTGTTTCATCATGTCCAGATTATACATGTCAGCTCTTCTCTGGAGCGGAGATCACCTGCAGTTTCATGCATCTTCTGTTTTCCTTCTGCAATGTGATGCTCGGATCGACATCTGGTGTTTATGGGAATTACTGAAATGTGCACCTGGCACCTCTGTCACAGGTTCCATATAAACAGGTTTAAACTCACGGGTGATGCTTTCGTCAACGCATGAAACTACAAAGATGCGGTTTGTGATCACTGGAGATGCAGGAACAATCTGCAGCAAAGGAAATGGACTGAAGAGGAATGGTTTTGATCATTTCAAATAAAACTTGTCAATAGAAATATAGAAAACGTCCCGGTGTTGGGTGAGATCAGGCATTATTTCCCCTTTGTCCCCTTTTCAAATGTCAAATATGTGTAATGGCTCACCTTCATCAAGTAGATGGGATGTAACTAGATGATAAGAGGCCACAGTAAATGTGGGCGGGGTTAAGGCCCGGACACAATAACATTTAAAACAAAGAGATCAACGTCAATGCAGTTATTGTGTTTTTTGTTGTGTCCAGTCCAAGTTTGGTGACCTTTGACCCTCACGTTCAGTAGTATTACCCTATTTCTTGTCTTATTTTAAGTAAAGACACACACAAAATAATAGCCCTGGATAGACTGGCGACTTGTCCAGGTGGACCTGCCTTCGCCCAATGACAGCTGGGATCGGCTCCAGCGCCCCGCGACCCTAAAACATGATAAACGGTTCAGATAATGGACGGACGGACACAAAGAATAACATCAAACCACAAAGCAGATCAATAATCATCATCAATAATCATCTGGTGATGAGCTGACCTGAAGCTCCAGATGGAGGAAGCTGTAGCTCATACGTGTTGTACACCATCAGCTGTTGTTGGCCTCCAGCAGAAACCCTTCAAACCAAACTGACTGTACTGAACCACCATTATCACGTAATTACCCCCAGCAGAGGAACACCCCTCGTTGGTGCCTGAGAGGCCCGATGATTCACAGAATATGACTCCTTCCTTATCAAAAGACGGCGGGCGCCATTGAACAATCACGATGTGACAAATCGGTGCTGACTTCCTCTCATGTGCGTTATTATTCAAATCAGCCAGTAAATTACACTCACATCACCCCGCTTGTGTTGTGGCCCGAATCAATTCTGGACACTTTGTGGTGTGACCCGGCCTTAAGGGGTCTTGTTAGGGACCCCAGAGACCACATAATACCAAGAAGGTGTGAGATATGAGCCCCATAATTTAACTCTTTGCTTTATTTAATTATTTACCAGCTTTGATGGTTACTGATGTGCATCATGGGAAATCACATTTCAGGCTTCCCGTTGATGGATACCATCTGGAACGGGCTTCAGTCTGGGGAATCCGACCGCCGATCTTCTGGTTGCAAACCACCTGCGAAGCATCTGGATGTGGATCCGATGGACGAATCTGAAACAATAAAAAAAGCTATATATTTTTTATGGTAAACTAACAAAGCTTAACCACTGTGGACCAGTATCACGGCACCAAATATACATCTGAAGGGATCAGAATGAGAATGAAGAAGATGTTCCACATTCACACCCAACAGAGAGGTTTGGTTATTCTGCATGCTTGTGTTAAAAAACAAGTTTAACAGCGTTGGCAGCATCATGTTGAGCATGTCGGATCAGTAACATCTGGATCTATGACTGCATGTAAGATATGTAGTGAAAAGTATTATAGGAGCTGAATAAAAGATCAATATTCAGATATACAGACGATGTATCAGCATCATGCTCATGAATGTTCCTCCAACAGCGATGGACTTATTCGGTTAAAGGTACTACTTCCTGTCTGCCTCTTTGACGTATCAGATCATGAACCGAATGTGTCCTGAACCACGTCCAGACTTCTTCTTAAGGACTCGTTTGTTGAATGAGGCGATTAATCGTAAAGACACTGGACGTCTGTGTCGCTAACCCAAAGCATTGTTTTCTGTTTAGTTCTTCCTGGATTCACAAATGCATTCACAGAGCAACATTTCCTGGAATTCAAACCATTATTCTCACATTTCTACAGCTCACAGATTCAAATCTGTGACTTTCCACCCAAAAAGCCACTTCCAGGATCACTCAGCAGCCCTTTTAATCACAGGAAACCCAAATAAAGCGACAGTGCCGTGAAATGGATGCTTTTTAACGGGCGCCGTCGCTTTAAAACGGCATGAAAATTGATGAGCGTTGCTCAGCGTCCCGAGCCCCGAAGACGAGCGATAACACCGGTTACTGATATGCACACTGATAGGAGATCTCTGTTAAGGAGAAAAGGGATTTTTCTTTCCTCCATCTTTACCCACTCATGCAGCTAAAGGGATTATTCTGGGTCACGGGTTCAAACAGCGACTGTACTTCCTGTTCTGCTGAGCTCCGCCTGGAGCTGTTGGGCTGCTTGCTCTCTTTTCTTTCTTTCTTTTTAATGTTCTCTAACTTTCTTATATTTATTCTGCTCCGGCTTCATACCTCTTGTGTCTGAGCGTCTGCCTCAAAGGAAGGTGATACAAGGAGGTCTAACGGATATAAACAGGCTTTTATGAACAGCCTGGGAGGAAACCAGAAGAGTGCTCCGTGTTCGGAGATGACTCCTCTCCAACAAGAGGAGGCGTACTCAGTGGGCTGGTGACAGGCTCTTAAAGACTCATAGGAAACAGTTGAAGGAGGCGAATCTTCTTGGAACCAATGTGTCTGCAGCCTGTGCTTCACGACCCGTCTCTTCAATCATCGTTGATATTCATTTTGTATTTTTACCAGGACCGTCGTCTTTGCCCCAGCTGTGATAATCAGCTTTAAGCGTGTAGCGTGGAAGCTACAGTGGGTGATTACTGGCAAGCAAGCAGGGAGATGTGCAGGGAGATTTAGCGTAGCATGAGATTACTTAGCTACGATGTTATGTAGTTATTTTAAGCCCGATGCTTTTCCTAAACCTAACGGAGTGGTTTTGTTGCTTAAGACTCCTGACCGAGCTCCAGTATGTGACAAACACTGAGAGGATGCTGAGCAGTAACAACGCTGCAGTGAGTTCAATGCAAGGAATCAAGTGTAATCTCAATAAAACCTGAAATTATCACACACATCATCTTTTAATTCAATGCATTTTGCTTTAGAGTTCCTCAGTGTTTGTCCTTGGTGTCTATATGCTCATCTACCTTTCTTCCTTGATCCATGTCCTCCATCAGGGGTTATACAGGAGGTGCATTAGAGACTTTAATAGACCTCGGTGTTGGCCGTCAGCTGTGATCTCCAGAGACTGAGTCGAGCAGCAGTTTCAGAGAATTCACTTTCTCAGTAATGGAGCAGAGTCTGCTGCATGGAAAGCAATCTTTTGTGTTTTGTGTTTGATAGAAAGAAGACCATAATATGAAGCGCGCACATACATTCACAACACATTAATTTCACTCTTAAGTGTATTAAATGAAAAGAGAGCAGAGTTTGCAGTCTGTACAAATCGGTTATACTCAGAAAACATTGAGGTTGTGGGGTTTGGTCACTTTGTATTCAGGCAACCTCCAGGTCGGAAAAGTGAAGCCAAAGCAGAAAGGCCTTAATCTGACCACCAGGGGGCGACTCCTCTGGTTGTATAGAAGGCTATGCTTCATGTGTTAAAGCTGCATTCTCTCTACTGACCACCAGGGGTCGAGTCCTCTGGTTGTATAGAAGTCTATGCTTCATATGTTAAAGCTGCATTCTCTCTCCTGACCACCAGGGGGCGACTACTCTGGTTGTATAGAAGTCTATGCTTCATGTGTTAAAGCTGCATTCTCTCTCCTGACCACCAGGGGGCGACTCCTCTGGTTGTATAGAAGTCTATGTTTCATGTGTTAAAGCTGCATTCTCTCTACTGACCACCAGGGGTCGAGTCCTCTGGTTGTATAGAAGTCTATGCTTCATATGTTAAAGCTGCATTCTCTCTCCTGACCACCAGGGGGCGACTACTCTGGTTGTATAGAAGTCTATGCTTCATGTGTTAAAGCTGCATTCTCTCTACTGACCACCAGGGGTCGAGTCCTCTGGTTGTATAGAAGTCTATGCTTCATATGTTAAAGCTGCATTCTCTCTCCTGACCACCAGGGGGCGACTCCTCTGGTTGTATAGAAGTCTATGCTTCATGTGTTAAAGCTGCATTCTCTCTCCTGACCACCAGGGGGCGACTCCTCTGGTTGTATAGAAGTCTATACTCCACTTGTACAAAACAAGACCCTTTATTCTAGCAGCTTTTGGAGACAATAATGCTTTGAGCTACATGCTAACAATGCTAACGCTAACAGGCTGTTGACTAGCAGGAATAATGTCCACTGTGTTCCCGTCTCCACTAATAGAGCTCCGGCTGTATAGAAGAGCAGGTGGTTCGTCCTCTGGGTGATGGATGTCTGTACGGTCCTGCATGGCCATCCATAGAGCTTCAGCTAAATATGAAACCCTGAAGAGAAAACAGAGTTCAGCCCTTTCTTGTGCTTCATGTCGTCATGAGAGACATGTTGTGGGGGAAGCAGAAAACACTTCCATTTAACTTCCTCGGAGCTGAAAAGCACATTTTGATTGACACTTTCAGCTGCAGGAAGCTGTGAAATGTGCAACTCTAACGAGGTTGAATGTCTCGGTAAAAGTCTGCCAGAAGGTGTAACATGGAGTTAGGGGACTCTGATAATCTCCCAACAAACGGGCCTAATTGTTCTGAACAGCGTCTTTAACCCTCGTTGTTGTTGTTGCTGCTTCACGTGCACTCCTTCCTGTCGCCGTGCACTTTCTTTTCTCATCTTCTGTCTTTGTTTGAACTCTGAAGGAGAAAACTCCGTCTCCCGTAGAAACAAGCATCGGCATCACCCTCCTGCTCCCGCATGCCACGAGCCGGCTGTAATGGAGGCCTTGATCATCCCACACACATGGTGGGAGACAGGCGAGGCCCAATTAGCATCTCCGCGGTAGCCTGACTCCCGGGAGCGCCAGGTGGTCCCAGGGATCTAATTTGAAGACGGTTTTGAGAGCTCAAAAGTTATCGCAGTCATTTTATTGGAGAAGAACGCTCTCGCAGAGGAATGCTTTCACATATTATTCATGGACTGAGTACCTGCACCTGCCAATCATTGAGGTTATTACACATTCTACGCAGTCCCAGTTTACTGGCTGGATGTATTATTGATTCTATCTTAAGTCACTGGGCGCTTGTCTTTCCTGCATTTTTGTCGTTTTATACAAACTAAAAGAGAAAAGAATGATCAGGTTTGTTGCAAACGCCACTCAAGGAACTACTCGAACCCCGTAGAGATCAAACTGTGAGCGACAGTCACAAGGAAAGTAGCACAAGACCCTCAGTCAGTCTGATATTTTATAAAATAATTTAGTTCCTTTCAAAACGCTTCTGACAGTTTATTTGAATTAACATTGTTTGTTATTCCTGCGTCTTACATTACCTTACATCCCATTACATTTCATTTAGCTGACGCTTTTAACCAAAGCGACTTACAATAAGTGCATTCTACGGTTACATACAAGAATCAGAACAACAAGAATCAAGAAGGTACAATTTCATCAAAGGTTCAACTACAAAGTGCTATCAGTAAGAGCCATTTCAGTGCTACTAAAGTGCTACTTCCTTTATTCAAGGTATAGTCGGAAAAGATGAGTTTTTAGTTTGTGACGGAAGATGTAGAGACTTTCTGCTGTTCTGATGTCAATGGGGAGCTCATTCCACCATCGAGGAGCCAGGACAGAGAACAGTCGAGACTTTGTTGAGTGTTTAGCTCTCAGTGACGGAGATACAAGGTGTAAGGTTTTACCATGTCCTGGATGTAGACTGGACCAGATATGTACGGCAGTACCAATGTTTTGAAGCGGACGTGGATGCGGGTCTTCCAAGGTTTGGTTGCGTTAGAAACACAAACTCCTCGATAATGGTTCAAGTTAACAGTCTTCGTTAGAAGAAACTGTCTCAAGCTTTTTCATCCTGCATTCCCACCTCATGACATCATTCATCATCAGACGTCTGCTTTCCATCCAGATGAAGCACCAACGTCAACTAAACCTACAGGAAGTCAGCAAAATAAAATGTGTATTAATTTGATCCATCCACTGAGGTTATTGTGAGGAGTTTGTGGCACCAATAACCGTCGCACAAGAAAATCACACAACGAGATGATGTGTTAAACAAAGTGTTGTGGAGTCGAACCACAAATGGTGGAAAACATGACGGAAACATTACATCATTATATGAAACTGTAGGAAATGATTTCAGGAAGTTCCTCTCATCGCTCCACTTTAACACATTTAGTTTTTATTATCACTTCAATCAAAAATAAAAACCTCTTTCAACATCTTTGAGTTTTCTTTTTCATGTTTTCTGAATTTCCATATTCAGGTTTTTTTCATGAAAAGTCACACAAGTCACAGAAAACATGTATATTATCTGGTATATTATTATGTATATTATCAGGTATATCATCAGGTATATTATCAGGTATATTATTAGGTATGTGTATTATCATGTATATTATCAGGTATATTATCAGATATATTATCAGGTATATTATCAGGTATATTATCAGATATATTATCAGGTATATTATCAGGTATATTATCAGATATATTATCAGGTATATTATCAGGTCATGACTTCAGTTTAGGACTCAGTCATTCAGATTGTTGGGCCTCTTGCTATAGAGCTTTATATATATATGTATATATTTGAAACATATCAAACAAATTTCTATGAAGCAGTAAAATGAATCCACCTCAACCCTAACCCTCCTCTAAGTGTCTTTAGGAGTCCTTTAAGAGTCCGTTAAGAGTCTTTAAGAGTCCTTTAAGTGTCTTTAAGAGTCCTTTAAGAGTCCTTTACGAGTCCTTTAAGTGTCTTTAAGAGTCCTTTAAGAGTCCTTTAAGTGTCCTCTAAGTGTCTTTAGGAGTCCTTTAAGAGTCCTTTAAGAGTCTTTAAGAGTCCTTTAAGTGTCTTTAAGAGTCCTTTAAGAGTCCTTTACGAGTCCTTTAAGTGTCTTTAAGAGTCCTTTAAGAGTCCTTTAAGAGTCCTTTAAGTGTCCTCTAAGTGTCTTTAGGAGTCCTTTAAGAGTCTTTAAGAGTCCTTTAAGTGTCTTTAAGAGTCCTTTAAGAGTCCTTTACGAGTCCTTTAAGTGTCTTTAAGAGTCCTTTAAGAGTCCTTTAAGTGTCCTCTAAGTGTCTTTAAGAGTCCTTTAAGAGTCCTTTAAGAGTCCTCTAAGTGTCTTTAAGAGTCCTTTAAGAGTCATTTAAGAGTCCTTTAAGGGTCCTTTAAGGGTATTTTAGTGCTCCGTCTCCTCCTCTAATGAAACACTTTGCTGGTGAGTCTGTTTTCACCCACAAAGAAAACTACAAAGGACGTCTCATTTCTCAATTTGAAATGTGTGCGAGTCGCTCTGTCGGATGTTTTGCGGCACAAATTGAAAGATCATCTCAGTTTGTAGCTTTGATGTTGGACTAGAACAAGTAGTGTCTCACTAAAGATCAAAGCCCGAGGTCTTGCCTCACCCTAAGTGGCCGGATGTCTTCCTCACATCTTCTTCACAGGATGCAATCTCTGTGACAACAACTCACATTACTGCAGACTTCAAGGGCCTGAAGAGCTTTTCATTTGCAGCTCTTTTGGTCTGTTTTCCACCTTGAAGTTCTGAAGAGGAGCAAACAGCATTTTGAACATTTGATTCAACTTTGCTCTCTAAGTGGCCTCTTCTCCTCCTTTGTCTTCCTCTACAGGATCACTCTATCTCTTCCACCTTGAATGTAACACAGAATGAGCGGTTAGCTCACACCTCTAACAGGAAGCTCTTCCCTTTCTCCTCCTCTGTGCTCTGATTAGATGGCGATGGAGGATGTGGAGCCCCTTTTGGTTTCTAGATATAAAGGACAGAAGGAGCTTCTTCACTCTGAGGCTATGAGCCAAGAATACAGCATGGAGGCACTAAATGTGTTTTTAGCTTCAGTTAGTATGCAAATCAGTGTTATTACAGTAAAGGAGGCGCGACCACCGGGTGTCAGCAGCATTATGATTATTATAATGGGTTCAGTATGCATGGATGAAGGCATTTATTAGTCCATTTAGTGCTTTAGGATGAACAGCAGTGTTTTGATGCTACCAGAGGCTTTGATGTGCATTTTATGAGTCAAAATAAAAACACAAAGCCATTAAGGACTGTTCGTTCAAAAGGAGGTTTTGAAAGAAATGTGAGTCAGACAATAACATCAAATTATACATTATAACTTCTTGAGAAAAGAGAAAATAGCTTAATAATTTATTATTATTCATGGAAACAACTTTCACTATGATATCCCAGAAATGTTTCTACTGTCTGATTATGAATGAGCACGAGGTAAAGCTAACATGCTATAAAGAGAAGAGGGGAAGCTAATTAAAAGTAACTTTAACAGCTAATTAAAAGTAACTTTAACAGCTAAATAAAAGTAACTTTAACAGCTAATTAAAAGTAACATTAACAGCTAAATAAAAGTAACTTTAACAGCTAATTAAAAGTAACTTTAACAGCTAATTAAAAGTAACTTTAACAGCTAATTAAAAGTAACTTTAACAGCTAATTAAAAGTAACTTTAACAGCTAAATAAAAGTAACTTTAACAGCTAATTAAAAGTAACTTTAACAGCTAAATAAAAGTAACTTTAACAGCTAAATAAAAGTAACTTTAACAGCTAATTAAAAGTAACTTTAACAACTAATTAAAAGTAACTGTAGCGGTCGACATACTTCCCAACAGACTGGTCTAGACTACTTCCTGCGTCGACTGTGGCCCAGTGAGTGAACGGGTCGTCCTTCATTCAGGTGGTCGGTGGTTCGATCCTTGCACTCAGCCCCAGCCCTCAGTATATGAATGGACGTGAAGGGGTTAATAATGTTTAGTGTTAACCCTTTCAGTCAAGAGAAGAGAAAGGTACTCACGTCTTCCCATTGAGGCTTTGAGTGGACCAGTAAAGTGAACCAGTACCAGTCCAATCACAAAGTGTTTTGCTTGGACCACCGTAACAACCTCTCACACACGAACCTCTAAAGGTTTGAAAGTGCACACAAACACCTGAAGTACCTCAAAAGTGCTTTAATTAGAGTTCCCATTACAGTGAGTGTCTCCAGGGCCATAATGGCACACACACACACACACACACACACACACACACACACACACACACACACACACACACACACTCATACAAGGTCCAAAGTTACATTACATTTAAAGCCTTTTTTTGTATGTTGGACGTAATCCTGCAAAGTCCATTAAAGTTAAATGTCCAACGCAGTGACTGAAACAATAGAGGATGATGATGATGATGATGATGACGATGACGATGATGATGATGATGATGTAACACTTAACCTCTGAACTACTAACCATAAAATCAAATAGGATACTTCATGGATTTCTGTCCCGAAATGGGGCGATGAGGTAATTGGGTGGCACAATGTTAATAATACGTACAACAATAATAATAATAATAATAATAATAATAATAATAAGCACCACATGGATCATTACTCTGTACAGAGGAAGCAGGACAGCCTCTACATGGCATTGTGTTTTATGTTGTCAGGCAGTAACCTCCCGTCATAATGTGATTGCGCTTGTTTTCTTTGTGTTGCAGCCGCTGCAGCGACGTAAGCAACAGCTCCACAATGTATTTCCCATAATTCATCACTCCCTAACAGTGTGTCTCACAAATAAGTGAGAGATTGTTTGTTTTGTCCTGTGTTGACGTTTCAAAGTGCTGATCAAAGCAGCCAGACTTTTCACTAAATAAAATAGAGAAAATAACAACGTGTCAGCGTCCGCCGCCGGAGCTCTTTATTGATTTCCTCAGCTCGTGTTTCAGCGTCATTACTCACCGAGCTGAGTACCAGCGAGGCGGCTTCAGAGGAGACGCCCACAGCGGCCAGAACCACCGGAGGAAAAGAACCAAACCCAACAACTAATTGAGAGCTAATCAGTTTCAATTACAGGTTTTCTGTCCAGCGCGGTGCGAGCGCCGGCGCCCACTCACAATATGTTACCGTGCCTCCTGACTCAGATGGTGCGGTGGCTGGCGAGGCCGAGGGATGCCGTGCCAGCAGAAACGATGGAGGCCTCTGCCAAGATAAATGTTCAACCCCCGCACGCCGTCCAGCCTCCTCGTCGCTCTGGCAGCGTCCGACCAGCGCGGCTCGATTCAGCTTACTCGGCTTCTGGAAGAGAAATGTTTGGACAAATAAAAATTATGAACATATAAATGGAAATTGGAAAGCAACACTTGGATTGGAGCAGAGTTTAACCAACCGGCTGGTGTTTGGTAAACTCTGGTGGTGCATTCAAGTACGGCTGGTGTTTGGTAACCCCTGTTGGTGTTTGGTAACCTCTGTTGGTGCCTTCAGGTACGGCTGGTGTTTGGTAACTCTGTTGGTGCCTTCAGGTACGGCTGGTGTTTGGTAACCCCTGTTGGTGTTTGGTAACCTCTGTTGGTGCCTTCAGGTACGGCTGGTGTTTGGTAACCCCTGTTGGTGTTTGGTAACTCTGTTGGTGCCTTCAGGTACAGCTGGTGTTTGGTAACCTCTGTAGGTGCCTTCAGGTACGGCTGGTGTTTGGTACCCTTTGTTGGTGCCTTCAGGTACGGCTGGTGTTTGGTAACCTCTGTTGGTGCCTTCAGGTACGGCTGGTGTTTGGTAACCTCTGTTGGTGCCTTCAGGTACCGCTGGTGTTTGGTAACCCTGTTGGAGCCTTCAGGTACGGCTGGTGTTTGGTAACCTTGTTGGTGCCTTCAGGTACAGCTGGTGTTTGGTAACATCTGGTGGTGCCTTCAGGTACAGCTGGTGTTTGGTAACCTTTGGTGGTGCCTTCAGGTACAGCTGGTGTTTGGTAACCTCTGGTGGTGCCTTCAGGTACAGCTGGTGTTTGGTATCCCCTGTTTGTGCTGTTTCCCCATATTAAAATATGGGGAAGGCTGAAGCATAAGATTGGGGTGAAGTTTTTTCAGCCATTGATCAAACCCCACTGAACATGAAGAGCCCTCTGACTCCATCGAACAATAAGTAATATCATCACATCTCTGTCTCTAAAATGAATATAGTCTGTGATTATGCCGACAGCATGCAGCAGGCCTCACACTCGTCTGGTGGTTTCATGGCCACATTCCCACCACGCGTCCTCCAGTCTGGTCCAGATGGCTCCGGGTTCCTGGTCCAGCGCTCCAAACACAGCAGGTGTGGAAGCTCCTCCGGTCCCGGTTTCAGGGATCAGACCGGCGGCCACACAAAGGAAGCGTTCCTTTATTTATTCACAGACTGGTGGGAAGTATTTTGTGACCAAACATAGTTTCTATTGTGGAAGAATATCTCTTTGAGCGACGTCTGAGATATCTGCTGTCTGATGGCCGCATGAGGCTAAATAATAAAACACAGAATCCAGAAACATTTATAATTAAACACAATCTGGATTCTGGATTCCTCTTTAATGGCATACTACACTGTCCTTACTTTATGACTTTAATAACATATGTCACATTCTATACTATAACTTCTTTCTGACTTTTTAATGGCGTAATAAGCGAGGACATGTTATTGAATTGTAATGTCCTATACTGGGACAGGTGAAGCCAGGTTTATGTGTATCAGCACATCCAAAGTTAACTAATTAGCACCCGTGTTGATTTGTTCTGTAAAACGACTAAAACAAGGATCATTTGTGGTTTTGACGGGTTGTGCGCGTAGAATCTGTCTCTTGTACAAATTAAAGACATTCGTGTTGATTAATGAGTTTTTGTTGTCACAGAACCAAACGTGTTGGTTCATACACAGAGTTGATTAATGAGCTCTTTTTTTATCCCGTCCTCCAGTTTCCTGTCAGTCTGACGGTGTATTTTTCTAGCAGCGACCATCTGGTTGCATCAATTCTAACAGGAAGCAACGCTTTACATTTACTGTGGTTACCGTGACACGGGGAGATTCATGCACTTGTACCTTTTTGAGTATATATTTTTTTTTAAAAAGAGTAATTTTCAAAATGTTGCACATAGCATTGTGCGTGTTCTTTTGGGGTATTTTGCTGCAGAGTTCATATTGTTGAGACATCTCTGTGATGTTTTATTCTGCTATTGATTTGAGAAGAGGTTTCTTGTTATTTGTCTTCATAATGTTTGCTGTTCCATTTTCTCGTCCTTTTAATGGGTCTGAGTCGGTCCACCTCTCCATTGTGTGATCTATAATGAGTTGCATGTAGAGGCTGCAGTGTGCGTCTGTAAAAGCATGTTGTTGCTCTTCCCGTGGTTTCCTCACATAAAGAGGACTCTCTCCTCGGAGGGTTCACACCTTCATTACTCGTCTGTCTGAAGCTGCTCGTTATTCCTCCACCGGGAACGAACATGAAATCACAGAATGAAATAACAATATGTTCTCATACCAATAATATAATGAAGGGATGATTAGATGAGCGTTAGAGAGAACATATACTTAAATCACTCTCATAACTCTCCTTTCTGAACCATTTATATACAAGTGGTATTTGTCTTGTGGAACTAAGGGGAATATCCTGTTTTCTGTGAAAACCTTAAGTTTCCTTTCTGATAACAGATGTGCATTTGAAGACAAATATATTTTTACACAAGTTAGCGCCTTCAACAGATGTTTCCTGGTGCCGGTAACTACAGATAATCAATGCATGTGGCTCAGTATCACGTTTGTTCTGTCGGCCGTACCTGATCTACCTGAGCAGCTCGGCTCTTAGGAATCCTGCGATGTGTAGAAACGGGAATGAATCGCAGAATTTGATGATTAAAATGAAAATCTAAATATGTGAACTCGGTGATCGAGAGCCAGAGAAAGAGAAAGACACATGTTGAGATGAAACCTGGGGCTGAGGCCACCAGTTGGCCATCCAAAAAACTTAGGAATTTAGAGAACTTTATTTAAAAAAAACGATAAAATGTGCACGAACTGCATTAAGTCGCTTTACTTGTTTTCTCTGTTTGTATTAAAAGCATCATCCAGGATTGGGAGCATTTTCATTGCTGTTCAAGCTACAGCGACTACAGAGCTAACGGTGTTAGCGTGAGGGGGAACCGAGAGTCCCTTCCTCAGTAATGTGCTACTAGACGTTTGAATGGCAAATAGAGGAGAAAGGAAGCTCATCGTTGACATAAATCCTTGTTGCTGTACAACAACGAGAGCTGAATGGAGGATGAAGGGCATTGTTGTCATCACCCTGCTGACCAGCAGCTGGAGGACAAAGACCAACGACCACAATGGAAACCCGTAATGAGCGTAATGAGCGTCCCTGTTCTGGAAGCCGCTCGGGCATCGGGCTGGCAGACGGCCGCAGACACACAAGCTGCTCTGGCTGCATGAGGCCTGAATGGTGGCGACATCACAGCTGCCGAGGTCAGCGAGTTAAATTTAGACCTGGACTGACGGCCGCTTTCCCTTCAACCAAAGAAATCGTTGTTAAGAGTTTGTTTATCTTTTTATTAAATTATGTGTATTGTGTATTGTATATTGTCTACACAATTAATCGATGGGCTTTTGTTGTCTAAACGTTGGGATTCCTTAACCCTAACCCTTAACCCTAACCCTAACCCTTAAGCCGTAACCCTTAACCCTAACCTTAACCCTAACCTTAACCCTTAACCCTTAACCCTAACCCTAACCCTAACCCTTAACCCTAACCCTTAACCCGTAACCCTTACCCTTAACCTTAACCCGTAACCCTTACCCTGTAACCCTAACTCTTAACTCTTAACCCTAACCCTTAACCCTAACCTTAATCCTTAACCCTTAACCCTTAACCTTAACCCTAACCCTTAACCTGTAACCCTAACCCTAACTCTTAACTCTTAACCCTAACCCTAATCCTTAACCCTAACCTTAATCCTTAACCCTAACCCTAACTCTTAACCCTAATCCTTAACCCTAACCCTAACCCTTAACCCGTAACCCTTAACCTTAACCCTTAACCCTAACCCTTAACCCTTAACCTGTAACCCTAACCCTAACTCTTAACCCTAATCCTTAACCCTAACCCTAATCCTTAACCCTAACCTTAATCCTTAACCCTAACCTCCCTTGGGAGCCTCTGTCCTGACTCGGGTCCCCGCAACATCTTCCCTGACCCAATCTCCCCCTCAAATACAGAGATACCACCTTGCCCATTTCTGACCTCTGACCTCAACCCCCAGAACTCTTGCCCTAACCACAACCCCCAGAACCCTGACCTCAACCACAATCCTCTGTATCCGGTAGCCATTAGAGGCTCGGACTCCATCTCCCCCTCCCCTACAGGGGCAGAGGAGTTGGGGACGCAGCGTGCCTCGTATGAGACAACACAGCCGGGTCTTGAACTGGGAGAGACAGAAGGCCACATGCCTGGCCCCCAGGAACAACAAACTCTCCCACAGACAGCCACTATTTCCGACACTCTACAGAGCCCTAACAGACACAAACAAAGCTACCAAAAAAATACTAACTGGAGCTTCACACCGGAGAGACCTATCCTGATTATTGGCGACTCCAACCTAGCCATGATCCCCAGATACAATCATCCCCGGATACAGGTGGAGAGCTTCCCGGAGGCCCAGATCCATCATCTCAAGGGTATCCTAAACAGACTGGATCCCGATCCCACCATCGAGGGGGTCATCCTGTCTGTAGGTTTAATTAACTGTGATAGACTAAATCAACCCAACACCATCATTAAACAGTTCGGACAGCTAAGGGCTGCGTGCAAGAGAACCTTCCCCATTGCAGAAGTATTCATCCCGGAAATTCAGTGCTCCCAACAGCTGTCAGAGGCAAAACAGCAAATAATTAACCAGGTGAATAGATCCGTAGACCTACGGTATAATTTACTGGGTGGGGTGGAAATTCAACTATTCAGGGTACAGGACTCCAATCCACTACTCTGGACGGAGGACACGGCCTCGGAAATGTTGGAGACTTGGGTAAAACAATTAGAGACTTTTTACCGATAAAACCCTTCCCCCAACATTGAACAACATTTTTTAAAATGAATTACTTACCTTTTCCTTGAAAGAATGTCAATAGACACTATTGGGGACCTAAAAAAATATAGGAGAATAAACAGGTCTTTTACTCAGGAGAAGGAGGAGATTAAAATGAAGACTGGTGAGCCCGTGCACCCCACTCACCCCTCTGGTGAGTTTCTTAGTTTCCCAGTCCCTAACTCTTAACCCTAACCCTAATCCTTAACCCTAACCCTTAACCCTAACCCTAACCCTTAACCCGTAACCCTTAACCCTTAACCCTTAACCTGTAACCCTAACCCTAACTCTTAACCCTAATCCTAACTCTTAACCCTAACCCTAATCCTTAACCCTAACTCTTAACCCTAACCCTAATCCTTAACCCTAACTCTTAACCCTAACCCTGACCCTGTTTCTAGTCCTCCGACCACTCAAAGGTACTAACGAGCTCACGGTGAAAAGAGGTTAAAGATCAATCACAAATAAATTTCGGCCCAATTTATTCTCTGATTTCTCACAGATAGAAATCACAAAACCCAAATTTAAATTTCCTTGAGATGTTGACAGCAATGAGATGTTTTGAAACATCTGTCGGCTTTTCCTAATCTAATCTCTGTTTATGAGGCGCTGACATTTGGAGGCAAAACCATCATAATGTTGAGACATCTGTTGGTATCGTCTTTGATTCGTCTCTCTCTCTCTCTCTCTCTCTCTCCCTCTCTCTCTCTCTCCCTCTCTCTCTCACATCCGTTAATTACACAGCTCCCAAAGTTCAATATTTCTAGAATGTCTATATATATCTAAGAATGAAATGTATAAATAATGAACTTGGCATTCTCTGTGATTAAAGCTGAATATCAAACCAATCAGCTATCTGATTATCATTCTCTTTTTCTTTTCCCGGCTGGAGCGCCGCTCGGCTTCCTCGGCTTTCATGCACAGAACTCCTGGGAAAATAGAAGTGGGGAAAAACGTATGAAATATTTGCTATTCATGAGTTCATTTTATTCAGATTTCCTCTGTGTGATTGTTCATATCGCGGCTTAACATGGTTTCATGACGCCGTCTGCATGAGATGTTTCATGTGAGCGACACAGAGACGACTTTGAACCGTTCGCTAACTCTTCCTCTCAAACTCTTCCTCTCAAACTCTTCCTCTCAAAGTCGGGTTCAGTGTTCCGGCATCACTCGACTCAGATGAAAAACAGATAGCGGCTCAATTTAAAACGCTTTCAGTTTGCACCCGGCACCGCGTGGCCCTTGTCCTCCCACGGCTCTGCATGGGAAGAAAAATAAATATTTCAATTCAATCAATGTGACTTCAGGCGATCCCTTTTTTTGTTTTCATCGATTTCCTCGTCCTCCTCTCTGTCCTCCCATCTGTTTTTATTCTTCCGCTCTACTTTTCTCCCACATCATCCATCCATCATTCCCTCCTCTGTCCTTCTCCCTTTCTTCCTCCCTCTCTCTCCGTGACTCGGGCAGTATTCAGACTCCTGACTTCAACACAACAGACTCTCCCACTGAATATAAATCACAGATGGGGGGGCGGACCGGCCACCGGGACCGTCGGGAAGACTCCTGAACATTCAGCCGGCCGATGGTCACAGGGTTCTTGTTTTTCAATTTCCGATATCAGTGGTTGGTGTTCGGCGTTAAAAGGCCCCGGCGGCTCAGAGCCTGTCGGACCGGCCAATCTGAAGCTCTCAGCGCAGAGTGCTGCAGGGACGACGTCCAAGCCTGGAAGTTGGCATCGCAGCGGCTCCCTCGCCAAAAAAAAAAGATTACATTTTGGATCGCTCCGGAAAATAAACTCTGCGGTAAAATAAAATCTTTGCAATGAACTCCACTTGTACGGTTCTTTTTGCCGTGAAGGCGAACAATGCTGACTCACTTCCTTGTTTTAGCTTTTCCTGCAGCTCTCCATCCAGGCTTGTAGCGACCCCTTTCCCAGTTTACTGTTGAAATGTGATCGTGGCTCGTGTTCCAGCTGAGGCTCGTCTGGTTGTCTGGATTCAGAGGCGAGGTGCGTGGACTCTAAACAAGATCCTAAAGTGTCTTAAAGGTCTTAACTCATCATCTTTTGAGCGAGCGAGGCTAACGGGAGGACGGCCGGCTGCGAGCGGACGAGCTGACGGACGAGAACAATACAAAAGTCTTTATTGTCGTCGTCCCTCGATCCTCGGCTTCTTCTTCTTGACCTCATAGACAATCAAGTTAAAGGCAGAATCACAAACATCCTCTTCACGCAGACAACATGTGGTGGCCTCAATGAGTCTGAAGCCTCCAGCTGAGACACCAGAGCTGCAGAGTGTGATACATATATCACACTATATGTATCACACTCTGCAGCCATAAGTCGTCTGCCTGGCTGCTCCGTCACCAAGACAACGCCAGCATCACCTCAACAGAAAAAGGTCTCTGTGGGGGTTTAAGTCTTTTTCACGTTTCTTGATGAAATCATCCGGCTGCAGACCAGAAAGTCGCACTGTGGCCATGGCAACAACAGGGACAACGACAACAACAACTGAGACCAACAACCAACCCTCCGGTCGACACTCGTGAGCCTTGAAGCGTCCTCGATGACGAAGACGTCGCTCAGCCTCCTGTGTACTGTCTCTATCATGTCTACAAACTAATGATGAGCATCATATCAGCATAATATTCAAATACGAAGGTTTTATAATTAGTTTTTGACACATGACCTTAAGAAGACATGACCTTGAGATCAGGTCAACATCAATTTTCATTCAATGTCCATCAATATGGTGAATTATTGAAAATGTACAAATAAACTTGGAAGGTAATCGAATTCCATCCATCCATCATCTGAACCGCTTATCCTCTTTAGGGTCGCGGGGCGCTGGAGCCGATCCCAGCTGTCATTGGGTGAAGGCAGGGTACACCCTGGATAAGTCTCCAGTCTATCCAGGGCTCACATATAGACAGACAACCATTCACACTCACATTCACACCTATGGGCAATTTAGAGTCCAATTAACCTAACATGCATGTCTTTGGACTGTGGGAATTCATCAGAAACTCTGCAAACACAACAATGACATTTTTAATTAAACAGTAAAACAATGTAGATTATAATTAATTGAAGAAAGTAATATCATCCCAGAATAATATTGGGCAATGTGATGAAACAAATTATATTTTATCATTTTAAATAATGTTGCATTTGAGATCCCACTCTGCAGAAACACTTTAAATGTTCTCAAAATCAATAGTGAATAATATACAATAATGTAATGTGAAAAGTCATGTTCCTGATCAGCTGGTTTTATAATATAACAAAGAAACAAAGAAACAGAATAAATAACAAAGAAACAGAATAAAGAGACAGAAACGGAATAAACCCGTCATGGGCGATCGTCTCTCCACAAACAGCTCGATGTCGTTTGTCTTCCTGCAGTCAACAGATGGACTTCCTGTTTCATTATTTTGTGGATTAGTGAGACGGGCGGCGCTCCTCACTGGAGCATCAAACCCGCGGCGTGTTGTCACACAAACGTCCGTCCAGCACAGCGTCCGGTACACAACGGGCCGAGAGGCTGACAGCCATTGGACGATGTCCATCAGAGAGGGCCCCCCCTCCCCACCCCCCCGCTGAGCCGTGATCATGTGACGGACCCTCCACAGGCAATCAGACCCAACACTGGTCCCCTCAGACCCCCCACCAGTCCTCTGAGCCGCCATCAGGGACCGACCCGGCGGGGGAAGGCGACTCCATGTCTCCTGCAGTTCCTCTAGTGGCCACTGGGCGGCGGCTCTGAGACAATCTGACTCTTGACGTGAGGAAAACTCAACAATGACTTCCTTCACGGCGTTCCAGCTCCGCTCGCCTCTCTTCGGTGAACATGAATACTGTATGGACACAGGGAGAGCGGGAATGGGAATCATCGCTCAGTTTGGGAATATGCATCCTGAAGGCACAATATCAACAGATTCTGTTTTAACTCATTACATAATCACCATTCATAACCGCTGAGAGCCCCTGTGGAGTTCAGGCAAAGCAATGAGTTAAAATAATGATATTTATACTTTACATAACTTATGGTTGTGTGTGTGTGTGTGTGTGTGTGTGCATCCATAAACTCCTGACTGAAAGTCTGTTGGACCTCCACCCACGAGGACTTGGTGCTCCTGGTTCGTGACTATGTGGGTTGTATATTATATATGAATATATGGATATTACTTCTAGGAGGTATGAACACTGAAAGAGCGTCTTGATTTATTTCTCTCGGCCCGTTTGAGACTCTGGGAGCAGCGAGCTGGGAACGCCGACGTCGTGGGAACGCTCACCTTTTAAAAGTTGTTCCTGGAGAACATCTTTACAGCTGCCCATATACACATTAATATGTTTACACATTTAACCAGCCAGCAGACTCAGAGCGACAGCTTTGCTCTGGATCGGGTTCCCGGCGGTCCCGGCAGTCCGACATCAACCCTCCTGGCTCCGGTGTTGCTCTCCTCCGACTCCCGAGGGAAATATCCGTCGGTTTAGCCGCTTAAAGGCTCCCGACGTCTGCGGCTAACGCTGCGTTCCTCCGCCGGCCGCAGCGTGTGATGGATTTATGGGATCTTTGTTTGATGAACACGTCGACGCTCTGCAGCTGGAAGAAGAGAACCAACAGGATGAAGTCCGGCTGTAAAACAGAAACAATGAACTGAAAACATTCGACACGTTAGCATAAAACATATTGATTTGTTCAGCTTCAGCCAAACGCCTGTTGAGCTCTGGAGACAACGCTGCTGCAAAGCAGCCAAAGAAAACCTGTCTGCTGGAATATGTAAATATAATAAAGCAAATATATATATTATCTAAAAATGTGTTTCTAACCAGAAGGCCACAGAGGTCAGAGGTCGAAGAAATGAGGCCGCTGTTTTTGTCCTGCATAAAAAATAAGTCATTGTGGACTTATTTTAATATACGTCATACACATGTTGACCAATGGAGGTCCAGGACTCTTCCAGGACTTTTCCAGGACTTTTCCAGGACTTTAAACCAAATTCCCATGACCAAACATTTAGTGAAATCTGCGTGTGTCCATGAAAAAGAGATAAAATGTAGTATTTAAACTAACAATGAGGATTCCAAAGCATACAGTATTCCTTAAAGGACACAAATGAATGAGAGACAATAGTTTGATTAAAAGAATAAACATTTATAGATATACTCAGCGTATGCCTGCTTATATTTTGAGTCTTTCTTTTAAAAGCATATTCATTATTTCAAACTCAGCGTAAATGAACCACATGAACACATGAATATAACATTTACATGACTTTTACTAAACTTTGGGGATTTTATTTTAGATATATATAAATATAGTTTTGAGGTTTGTTTTGTCTTTCTACAATTTTGGAAGTTTTCTTTTAAGATTTGAACATGCAGACGATCAGATTTAAACATTTTCAGACAGAAACTCGTGTTTTGTGTTGATTCATCTTCTCAGACACGTTTTCATCCAAATATAGAAACATTTTTATTTTACAATTTTCAGCAAAAATATCATACAATTCCAGTTTAATTGTACAGTGTGTTAAATATCTAAATACACTTTTACAGTTTGTGATCAGTAGAAAAAAATATTGGAGATTTTTTTCTTTTGTCTGGAGATAAAAAAATGTACACTTCCCTTCACACACACACACACACACACACACACACACACACACACACACACACACACACACACACACACACACACACACACACACACACACACACACACACACACACACACACACACACACACACACACACTCACACACACACCCTTTGCGCTTATAAAATATGATTTCTTTACACTGCTCACCGAATTTGAGTACACCGTCATAAAAAAAGTACTTTCATATCACATCAACAAAATAAAAGGAGGGCGCGGTACAAAGGCTTTGGAAACATGCTGGAAAGAAGCCAATGGAAACAGTTTGATGTCATAAAACATAAAACATATTCGACAGGAGAAGGTCGCCTTCATCTTTACCTCCGGGACGCAGAGATCGGACACACGGAACTCATCCTTCTGATTCATGTTTCTTCTTCTCTGAGGCTCCTTTACTGGAGCTCGTCAGGTACAACATGCTAACATGCTAACTCACAGAGCCACTAACAGATGTGCTGATGGACATACTGGCCACTTTCTATCTGTTTCCAGCAGCTAGTCAGGGCCGTGTTACTGGTCTGCTGGATGAAACACTGAGATGAGCAGTGTTCACATTTAAACAGTCACTGAAGGTCACTGAAGGTCACTGAAGGTCAAATGATTCAACACCGGCCCTACAGTTACAGAGTCGGGCGTGAAGGTCAGAGCCGTTTGATCTGGAGAGGAAACACAGCAACATCAATACATAATGATGGTCACCTGCTCACAAGGTGTCCATGTAGTGATTTAAATATAACATATGAAATCATACGAGGACATTCGTAGTGCCTCGATATCGAAATGTAAAAGAATCATTCATCTGTGAACATCAGCAAAGCTACATTATTATTCTGGTTTGACTAAGGACCCTGATGAAGGCATGAGGAGGACATGACGTTTAGTTTTGGTCTACAAGAGATCGTTACGATCGGATACCTGGAAGTACTGAACATCTAGATGATCATCAGCTGATCCAACAGGAACGTTTCATTAACAACAGAAAGGAAAACAACACAGATGACAAGTTCAATTATAACAAAGGTGCTAAACAACAATTCCCTTTCCCATAAAGGTGTTTTGGATTGAAGGAGAGGGAAAGACAACCGCATCACATCCTGATTACAGAGAAGGTCTTCAAGGCCGGAGAAACAGAGGAGCATCTTCAGCTCTCGTCACAGCTGCTGATGAGGAAAGTCACTTCCTGAATGAGTGAATTGTTCCTTCTGCTGGACATTTAGGACCCCCCCCCCTTCACCCCCCTCCCCCACACACACAAATACACTCGTCCACATCAAGTCCTCTTCCATCAAGGCACGAAGATTTCATTCAAGTTTATCGTCACACAAGTGCTTTATGCATTTTAAACCTTTGCCCCGCCCACAAAGAGCAGCTCAGCCCACAAAGAGCAGCTCGGCCCTTAGGGAGCGGCTCGGCCTACATGGAGCAGCTCGGCCCCATGAGAGCTGCTCGGCCCTCAGGGAGCGGCTCGGCCTACATGGAGCAGCTCGGCCCCATGAGAGCAGCTCGGCCCTCAGGGAGCAGCTTGGCCTACATGAGAGCAGCTCAGCCCACAAAGAGCAGCTCGGCCCCATGAGAGCAGCTCGGCCCTCAGGGAGCAGCTTGGCCTACATGAGAGCAGCTCAGCCCACAAAGAGCAGCTCGGCCCCATGAGAGCAGCTCGGCCCCATGAGAGCAGCTCGGCCCCATGAGAGCAGCTCGGCCCCATGAGAGCAGCTCGGCCCCATGAGAGCAGCTCGGCCCTCAGGGAGCGGCTCGGCCTACATGGAGCAGCTCGGCCCCATGAGAGCAGCTCGGCCCTCAGGGAGCAGCTTGGCCTACATGAGAGCAGCTCAGCCCACAAAGAGCAGCTCGGCCCCATGAGAGCAGCTCGGCCCTCAGGGAGCAGCTTGGCCTACATGAGAGCAGCTCAGCCCACAAAGAGCAGCTCGGCCCCATGAGAGCAGCTCGGCCCCATGAGAGCAGCTCAGCCCACAAAGAGCAGCTCGGCCCCATGAGAGCAGCTCGGCCCTCAGGGAGCGGCTCGGCCTACATGGAGCAGCTCGGCCCCATGAGAGCAGCTCGGCCCTCAGGGAGCGGCTCGCCCTACATGGAGCAGCTCGGCCCTATGAGAGCAGACTGCTGCAGGCCAAAAGGGAGCATGAGGGTTGTAAAGGAGAATCAATTCACCGGGGTTTTCAGAGTGGTTCTGCCCGGCTTCACCCGGGTGTCAGGATGACTTTGGCTCAGCAGGAGCCCCCCCTCATTTCCCCCCCCCCCCCCCCCCCGGGAGGTTGTCAGAGCTGCAGAGACATAAGGGGATTTGAGGGGAGAATGGAGGTGGGCAGAGGTGCAGTCATGCAGGCAGATGACCAGCGATGGAGGATAAAGGCAGAAAGGCGGAGAAGAAGCTGAGCGAGGAAGAGGAAGGCAACAGATGAAGCGCCAGAGAATTTTAAAAATACAAAAAGAAAGGAGAGGAATGTCACATAGCGGATCGGCAGCCGGACGTGGGAAAGAACAAATGCCCTCCCACAAACCCCCCATCACGGGTTGAGCTCCGGCCCCCCCACGGGGCCCCGCCCCCCAAAACGGGGTAAACGGGGACCAGAGCCCCCAGCTGCAGTCAGGAGTCTGTACGTGTCATCAGTTGGCGCCCCGGTTGAAGAGCTCCAGCACGGTGGCGTTGGTCTTCTCGAACAGCCACTGCTGGCTCGGGGAGGCGGAGTCACACGTGTTCATGAAGACCCGCCTCTCGATGGCGCTGCTGTCGATGCAGCTGCTGCTGACGGAGTGATACAGGGTCTTATCCTGAGGACGGAGGGAGAACCGGAGTGAGCTTTTCATTCCCACATGCAGCCATAGACCCGACCGGCCGAGGCCACGCCCCCTTTTAAAGGGGAAGGAATGGCGCCGGTCACGTAACAATGAGGAACACGAGGATTCATCAGATATGTGAATGTTCAGTCAGAGTGAGGGACGGCTGAACGTTATTAAATCTCATTTCCCAGAAAGCTTCAGTGTTTTAATCACGTTTGTAATCCCGCAGAGATAGAAATGAAAACACCGAATACCAAAACTATGAAATCAAATATCTCCACATAGTCAAATACTCTGGTCCGTCCCTCGAGGCGCAAAACGCTTCAGGCTCAAAATTATTATTCCACATGTCTATGAAACATTTGTTTAACACATTTAATAAACACATTCAAACTTGTTATAATACAAACACGTCACATCGCATTAACGTCTACAGGATACACGTAATTTTACCCCTAAAGAGGTTCACGCCCACTTATATGGATTTATATAGATTTTCCATTTTCCAAAGCATGAAATAAAGTTGTTTTTTCTTACCAATTTAGGATTTTCTGAGCAGAATAACCCGTAAATAAATGTTAATAACACAAATATACTGAACAGATCTATAAGAATATGCAGGTTCATTAACCTATAAACTTGGGGTGCCTCACTAGATCCTAGAGGTGCTGCAGAAACATGTTTTTCTTATTAACGCGGCTGCATAACGAGGTCCTGGAGGGTCTGTTTAGTGTGCAGAACTTCAGAGAATCATTATTAATTATGAAGTCTTGTATTTGGTTGTTTTATTGGCTTTGCTGATTTGTGCATGAAAAACAAAGCAAAGGGGTCCAGGACCCGACGAGTCCTGTTACCTTCCTGTAGCTCCACAGCTGGTTCCCCTTCATGCCGTGGCAGTCGTACAGCGTGACGGGGCTGTTGTGGGACACGGCGTCGAAGCAGACCTTCCTGGTGTGCAAGGGGTCCCCGACCCGGATGTCCTCCCTCCAGCCGAACGTGAACACCTGGGGGCGGAGCCACAATCACAGTGTGAGGAGCCCCAGAGGTCATGTGACGGGACCCACTCGGGATGAAGGCCGGGGGGTGGACCTCATGTGTGGGGACCGGACCTCATGTGGGGACCGGACCTCGTGTGGGGACCGGACCTCGTGTGGGGACCGGACCTCGTGTGGGGACCGGACCTTGTGTGGGGACCGGACCTCATGTGGGGACCGGACCTTGTGTGGGGACCGGACCTCATGTGGGGACCGGACCTTGTGTGGGGACCGGACCTCATGTGGGGAGTAGAGAATGGAACATGGAGAATAACATGGCGGTAAAGACTTTGGGGGAAAGCAACTCAAAACCATCTTTCTTTCCATTGAGTGAAAGTTCTGGAAACAGCCGGTAAAACCTAAAGACGTGAAATCTCGTGATGTTAATTAAAAGACAATCTGGTAAATCTGAAAGCTCGGACGTCACTACGACTTCCTGAATGAGCCCCCCTCAGCCAGAGGCCCCTCAGCCAGAGGCCCCTCAGCCAGAGGCCCCTCAGCAAGAGGCCCCTCAGCCAGAGGCCCCTCCCCCTTCGGTGATTTGCAAATCAATCTCTCCCTGGAGCCGAATACAGATTGCTCAAACTGTGCATCTTCAGATTAAGGCAATTAAAGCGCCGGCGCTCGGAGGCGGAGCTTCAGCTGCGTTCATTACGGTTCATTACGAGATCTTCTGTGTGAAGACGAGCTTTAGAGACAATGAAAGATAACGAGCAGCGTGTTGAGGAGATGAAAGACATTCATGAAGGAGATCTGTTAACAAAGCTTTCATCTCACGGGGGAACAGAGAAGCCACAACTCTTCCTCCTCCTCCTCTTCCTCGTTCAGCATCGGGTCTCAAACCCAGACCTCAACACTCGAGGATAATTAGACCAGATCCTGAATGTGTTGAACTAATAAAACGACGCTCCATCATTAATCTGAACAACGAGAGGATTCCTCCTCACGGCCACACGTCACATGACTCTTGGATCCACTTAGAGGATTTATTATTCGGGGTATATTATACAAATGATCATGAATATTAATTATTTGTGTTCATTGTCCGGAAGGTCTGAACTACACAAATAGCATCCGACTTTCTTCCATTATTTAATACAGTGAGATTTAAAATGAGCACCCATTAAATACATATTCAATAAAGTATAAGTATTATATTAAATCAGACACTGATGGCACAGCGGTGTGTATTACGGCTTTTTTCCAACCCAGAATGCTTTGCGTTGGTTAGGAGGTACTCGGCTGAAACAAAAAGGGTTGAGAACCACTGATCTAATACTTTAAGTTCTATAATAAGGACTGCCTGTACATTTCTCAATGTTCCTCGGGATTGTGAAGTAAAGCCTGCAGACGCTGCTCAGGGTTTAATGAACCCTCTCCTGGCCCTCACCTGCCCGTGGCTCCAGCTCACCTCGCCCCGCCCCTTCACGCAGCTCTCCAGGCGGATCGGGGTCCCCGACACGAAGTGCTTGCTCTCCATGCACATGCCGTTGCCCGCGTTGCGAATCTGAGACAACAAACACACAAACGGGGGCGGAGTCAGGAAGGACACGGGAAGGACGGCGAGGGCGACCGAGCTCCTCTTGGAAAACAAACACACACAATCACGAGGACGGCTTCAGGATCGGGTCACTTCCTGCGGTTATTTCGGGAGGCAATAACATTCAGATTATCCTCAGATTGGCGCTGCAGGTTTCCAGCCGGCAGCGACAGACAGGCCGGATGATCGGAGCCAACTGGCCGACGCGTTGCTGACAGCCTCCTCGCTTATTTTAGAAGAAGCTGCTACGAATGATGCAGACTCTGATGGCTGCATTAGACATATCAACACAAATGTTCACCATGTGAGCACAGCTTGGCTTGAGAAATCACGATTTACTTTTAAAAATATCATTAGAAACAAAAAACTAATAAATCTAAATATGGACATTTGGTTTCACAACTTCGTCGTTCCAAAATTAATGAGGAATGTTACGCAACAGCAACTAATGAGGAGACAAATCATCTGGAAAACATATTCAGGGAAAAACAACATTTAAAAAGGGAGTCGAGAGAGGATGCCGTACCTCCCCCCAGGCGGCGGCCGGAGGCTCCACCATCGGGTAGTGCTTGGGCAGGTCCCAGGCCACCTCGCCCATGAACCACTTGAAGCTCTTGCAGCCGAGCCGGTTCCTCAGCTCCTTCTGGGCCGTCATGTCCCCCGCCGACAGGTGGCGGTACTCGGGCCGCCGCTGGTAGATGAACTCGGCGTACTCGTCCATCCACACCTCGGCCACGCGCTTCAGGTTCTGAAACCAGAAGAAGAAGCACGTTGGTTTTTTATTTCAAAGACAAACTACAGACATCGACCTCTCAGGACTGTAAACAGCACAATCAGGGACCACAGGGTCTGGGTTATGGGGCTAAGGGCATCCTCCACCCCTTAGGATTAGGGTTAGGGTTACCACCAGAGGGTTCGAGTTAGGGTTACCACCAAAGGATTAGGGTTACCAATAGAGGGTTAGGGTTACCAATAGAGGGTTAGGGTTACCACCAGAGGGTTAGGGTTACCACCAGAGGGTTAGGGTTACCACCAGAGGGTTAGGGTTACCACCAGAGGGTTAGGGTTACCAATAGAGGGTTAGGGCTACCAATAGAGGGTTAGGGTTACCAATAAAGGGTTAGGGTTAGCACCAGAGGGTTAGGGTTACCACCAGAGGGTTAGGGTTACCAATAGAGGGTTAGGGTTACCAATAGAGGGTTAGGGTTACCACCAAAGGGTTAGGGTTACCAATAGAGGGTTAGGGTTACCACCAAAGGGTTAGGGTTACCACCAAAGGGTTAGGGTTACCACCAGAGGGTTAGGGTTACCAATAGAGGGTTAGGGTTACCAATAGAGGGTTAGGGTTACCACCAGAGGGTTAGGGTTACCAATAGAGGGTTAGGGTTACCACCAGAGGAGATGTGAAGTGTCTGAGGATCGTACCAAGCACCAATCACTTTAACTTAAGAGACGGGAACCAGATGAGAACCAAAGAGTCAGAAATATCCAGACACCGGCCTTCTTGTACAATCCGGAAAAACAACCTTCAGCCAAAGATTACGAAAGCATCTGATTTCAGAATGAAACTGAGTGGAATAAAGAAGATGAGCAGCTGAAACTGGAGGCAATGACGACTGCAGGGCCGACGGCGTCTAACGGCTGTTTGAGCTCAGACAACGAAAACATGAAAGATTTACACTCCAGAAATGGGAAATCCCTCTCCCGAGGGAAGCAGTATATATATATATATATATATATATATACACACACACACATTTTAAAAACGAGCCGGTCGGCCTCTGAGCCGCGGACGCGTGTCTGAATACAGATGGTCGCAGCCTTGGAGGTGTGGATGGCTCCAGCCTCCCAGGAAGTATAAATACAAATCAGGCAGAAAACAGAAAAGCCACGAATCCACATCCACACACTGGAGGACGGGGCTCTGCAGGTGAAGTGGAGTTCAGCGTTACCTGAACTTCCTCCCTCTCACACACACACGTGTTGTGTATTGACCTTCATGCACACTAAGTGAAAAAATGTTTATTTTATATATTTTTCTTTTATGAAATGGTTAAATGGACTCTGCAGCCTCTTTGTTGCAGCAGCACGGCGGAAACATGAATAGAAGAGTTTTATTCGCTTCGGGCGAAGGACGTTGACCCGCGGTGAACCATCACCGAACCCGGACTGACCGAACTCTTCGAGAAGTACCACCGCTTACCCACAATGCTGTTGGGCGGTTCTTTATAAAAACATACACTAATAAAGCAGAAATCACATGAATCTCATCTTTTGAGCCACTTTCACACCTGGTTCCACATCAGGTCAGATAATAGCGGCTGGCTGTGGCTCATGGGTAGAGAGGTCGTCCAGTGACCATAAGGTTCGATCCCTGCATGTCCAAGTGTCCATGAGGAAGACCCTGAACCCCGGGTGCTTCTCAGCAGCCCACTGCTCCTGCTGAGGAGGGTTAATGCATGTATGTAGTAATACAGACCCCTACACACAGCAGCCCACAAAGAGGCCATCATCAGAGATGTGGCTCTTCTTCATCATCATCCTCACTAACACGCATGTAGACTCACATGGAAACCAAAACACTGACTTCAGGAGGCAACGTTTCATTTGACTGTGTGACATCTTGGTTGGGGGGCGGTTCAGGACTGGGACCAGTTCAGGACTGGGACCAGCCAAACCATGAACAGCCGGAAAAAAAGGACGAGCAATAAATCCCTCAAAAGCACCGGCTCTTACATTTCCCACAACCCAACTCCGGGAGACCGTCTTCATCTTCCCACATGGACCAGAACCCGTTTCAAGCATTCGCTCCGTTTCATGTTTCTTTGTCATAAGTCAGCGTCCGTGGATCGCTATGGAAACACAGACCGACGACAAAGAGCCGGAGGAACCTTTAAGTCCCGGGACTGAAAATACTTCCTGGAGACGTTCCCTTTCCGGTGAACGCTCTTGTCTTCCAACCTGTCTGAGTTGTCATGATGTCATCGTTTAGATTTGTCCAGGGTCCATACACATTGTGACCAATGGAGTTACCGGACTTTTCCAGGACTTTTCCAGGACTTTAAACCAAATTCCCATGACCAAACAATCAGTGAAATCTGGGTGTGTCCATGAAAAAGTGATACAATGTAGTATTCAGCGTAAATGAACCACATGAACACATGAATATAACACATTTACATGACTTTTACTAAACTTTGGGGATTTTAGTTTTTTCAAGGAATTTTCCAGGCCTGGAAATAACCATTTTAAAATTCCATAACTTTCCCAACCCTGCATGTCGTTACACATCCAGAGGTCACGGAGCGACTTCATCATTCCTTCGGTCGTATTCATGTCCACCTTTTATGAATGTCAGTCAAAGATTCACTCTCTTTTCAGCCGTTTCTGGCTCTCCAGCTGCTAAAGGCCTCGACTGTGTCTGCCGGTGGTTTGATGCCGTCTCATCCATTCCTGACTGATGCCCGTCGACTGAAACAATCCGTCCAAAGGACAAAGGCCCACTTTTTGAACGACAGAAGGACGCGTGGGACTTTTCCTAATTCCTCCCGGCCTCCGGTGGGGAAGCGTATTATTAAACCTGCTGCTGCTTGACATCAGCATTCAGAGCCGACGCGGCGAGGGGCTAATGGTCAGTCTGACGAGGCACAAGCAGAGACCAAGAGGTTTAATTACACATTCAGCCGAGCCAAACAGAGCCAGGTGTGAGGCTGAGTCATGCATAATGAATGCTGTTCAGCTGTCGAGGTGTTGAATAAAACAATCTGTAGAACTGTACGTCGTGTATTGAGGACACAGGGGCTGGATTTGTACCCACAATGCAACGCAGACCGCAGGAGACGTGGCTGTCGGAGCCTCGTGCCGACAGGCCGAAGCAAAGATGAGGAGCGGGCCTCAGGTGTAAAGTTGATGGACAGAAGAAGTTATCGAACCTCAAGCGCTGTAAAACAGCTTTACCTGATCTAGATGTATGATTATGTGTATTAATGTGAGAGAGCATCCATGTAGTGGGAGTTTGGGTTCCTTTCAGTCTCAACTGGGTTTTGCGGTCCTATAACCTCATGAGACCAGAGGAGATTCAGACCTCTTGATACGCAGTCGTTTTACTCGTCTGGTTAGTGGCGCTTTAAGGAGCCGAAACATTTGAAAAGACTCAAACCTCGTCCATTCTGATCAGATTAGGAACTCTTCTATTATAACGAAAAAGGACCCTTAACCCTTAACCCAACCCTAACCCTTAAACCCTAACCCTTGCAAGTTCAAAGTCAGAACAGTGACGTAGCACTTCTAAATACTGAACTCCTGACCTTTCACCCTAACCTCAACCACTTATCTACAATTACCCAACCCCAACCCCAACTCCCACCCCGTGGGTGAAAAGAATCGCTGGAAGAGGTATTGCTAAAAAACATTCGTCGGCTCGTGCACGGCCTTAGGTCTCTATTCAACTGCGAAGTCGTTGGACAACGCGGGGAGATCTATGTGAATTAACCCTAACCCTTAACCCTAACCCTAACCTGGACACGTTCAATGAAAAAGATTGGACCGTGAGACAGAAGCATGAACGAAGGCCACAACCCAGACGCCCTCGGGCGACCTTGAGTCCACATCAACATGCTGTTAAACGATCCGAGGACTCACCCTGGCCAGGCTGACCCCACCGGGGACCTTGTAGGGGACATACTTCCTGTAGATGTGTCCTACCCTGGAGCAAGGGATGTCCTCCATCCGGCCGCCGCACATCCACACCTACAGAGAGAGGGAAGACGTTGTGAGGGAACCAGAGAACAAGGTCAGGATGGAAGGAGTGGGAGGATGGTGGAGGGACATGAAGCAATGGAGAGGGACAGTGATGTTGAAGACCAGGTGTGATGTTCAGGGTTCATACACAATCTGGCCAATGGAGTTCCAGGACTTTTCCAGGTTTTCCAGGACTTTAAACCAAATTTCCATGACCAAACATTTAGTGAAATCTGGGTGTATTCATGAAAAAGTGTATGCCTGCTTACATTTTGAGCATCTCTCTTTTAAAAGCATATTATTTTGTCAAACTCTAAATTAAACTAAATTAACCACATGAACATATGAATATAACACTTTTCCAGGTTTTCCATGACCATATGAACCCTGTGTGTTAGTTTAGATTAAATCAAATAAAGCTTGACTAATTGCAGATGTTAATCTTCTTCGAACGCCATTCAAAACGTCTCCACAGCATCCGTCCTCCACAAGCTCTCACACCTCGCTAACCGACTCCTACTCCTGCCGAGACCAGAAACTCTCAGTTGCAGTTTGGAAAAAGCTGCTTTGATACAACCTACACTTCTCAAGGCTCCAGACCTCCGTCTGTTTGTCCGGTGATGGAGGTGGACCGGCCGCCAGAGGCTCGGTGGGTCAATACGTGAGGAAAAGGCTGTTCATTCCCTGGTGGACTTGATAATTTCCCCGTCGGTCTGTTGTTATTCTGCATCACTCCCTTCCTGATCGCCCAGAGTGGACATCAGCTGGCTTCCGTTACAATTCAATTACTCCTTGTCGAGTTCGTTGCGGCGGTTCAGCTTGGACAAACAGGATTGGAGGGGGATAACAGATTGGATTGCACCCTTCCCCACATCTCGCTGTGAGGGAAGCTCTGCCCTGCTGAGTCCATCCCTCCCATCGCCTCAACCCAGACTGAAACACTCCAGAGCTCGAGTTCAGGTCGGATTATATCAGATGTGTTATCACAGCTCACCTCAAACCAGAAAACCACACCACCATGGCACAGCATTACTTATTTTTAAAAACATGATTAGGACTTTATGCATACAGATACTCAATGCAATGAAAATAGTGCCAGACAATAGTCAACTAATTCGCCATCGCCACGTTGGCTTTTTGCAAAAAAAGTTAGCACATTTGGATGCCGTATACAGCTCTGGTACTGTCAGCCACCTGTCAATCACCTTGTAGCCCCGCCCTAAAGCATCCCCTGCTTTATGGTCTGTTTGACTCTAAATGAGCATAATTTACTAAATGAACATCATGCTGTATTGAAGAAGACTTGAAACTAGAGATTGAGACATAAACTCATGTTTACAATGTTTACTGAGGGAATACATCAAGAGAGAAGTAGAGTCATTTATATAGACTTCTATACAACCAGAGGAGTCTCCCCCTGGTGGTCAGGAGAGAGAATGCAGCTTTAACACATGAAGCATAGACTTCTATACAACCAGAGGAGTCGCCCCCTGGTGGTCAGGAGAGAGAATGCAGCTTTAACACATGAAGCATAGACTTCTATACAACCAGAGGAGTCGCCCCCTGGTGGTCAGGAGAGAGAATGCAGCTTTAACACATGAAGCATAGACTTCTATACAACCAGAGGAGTCGCCCCCTGGTGGTAAGAGAGAATGCAGCTTTAACACATGAAGCATAGACTTCTATACAACCAGACGAGTCAGGAGACAGATGTAATTAGCATAACGGAGTAACACAATGCTAATTCATTACTCTGACATCGTGGCAGAAGGTGAACATAATACAAACGTCCAATCAGATCAAATTACCCGGCAGAGGCCTTTTGTGTCGAGTTGAGTGAGACGACAAAAGTCCTTACTCGTCCAAACCAGAATTAAATTATTGTGACGGATGTTTTTGTCCGTCCAGAGCGCTGACGGAGGCAGTGGAGCTCTCGACACGCTGGACGAGTCGCGGGCGGTTATGGTTACGCGGTAGAATAATTCCTGCAGGAGCAGCAGACAGAAGCATGATCTGATATGGTATTCAGAGTGTGATCAACGTGGAGGGTCCTCCATGCTGCAGAGTACGTTCAGCTCAGCCGGGATGAGGAACGTCTCATGGGAGCAACATCGGTTTATGTTTGGTTGAAGAGCCGATAAACAAATGAATCATTAGGAGAAACATGCAGAACGCACTCGTTCCTCCTTAGAAAGCAACAGTGTCACAACACTGGTGCGTTCAGGGACTGAAGGAACTTTGGAACAGAGCAGGGCGTACGGCGTGGCCGTATGATAAGCATGCAAAAGATATTAGAGCGTGTGCAATTAATGTGATAAAAACATGAATTGCAACACAGCAGAAGGCGATACTCATCTAATTTATTCAATGTAACTAACAATAAAGAACGCTCAGCCAATTTAAATATTGCTCACGTTTCTAACCACAGAAGGCGTAGTTCCTAGTGCTCGTTATATTCTACACATGTACAATAATAGTATGCAACACCCAGTACAAATACACAGATACTCTCCCCTCAGGTCTTACCTTGAAGGAGATCTCGTACTGTTCTCCTCCCCAGATCTCCAGACCCGAGTCGTAGCCTCCCAGCTCCCAGAACCACTTCCTGTCCACAGCAAACAGTCCGCCGGCCATCACTGGAGACCTGCGGGACACGGAGGATCACACGGACACGCCCACATTAACCAGGGGATCACTTGGTCACGCCCACATTAACCAGGGGATCACACGGCCACGCCCACATTAACCAGGGAGGATCACACGGCCACGCCCACATTAACCAGGGAGGATCACACGGCCACACCCACATTAACCACCCAGATATATACTACACACACACACGAGGTTAAATGTTACGACTCCAGGAAACGCTAATGTGTGTGTTACTGAGCTGTAATTAGCTTTGGCAAGTCTTGCTAGCTTAGCTTCTACCGCTAACAGGGCTCAATTTAAATTTTTAATAGTGATATTAAATATTTAGATGTTTTCGTCCGAGGAAAATTGTTCATCATATTGTTCATTTCATATAAAAGACCTCATCTTATTTAATATTTACTTTCCCCTTTACACTTTATTACTCAACGTCTCATTGGAATAATGTCTGTTAATTAATAAGCTTAATTTATTTCCTTTTTTTATAGCAAAAGGACCTAAAATATGTGATTCTACTTCAGCACAATATTGTTGTTGTTGACGTTGTGTTTGTATTGATCATTTAAATACAAAAATAAACGATCATTCAAAAAGGTTCATGAAGGTTTGATGTGAACCAATTTTTCTTTGACATATCGTGATCAATGTCAGATACATTTAGTTATTGATAATAATATAATATAATATGCTGATGACTGTGTGGTAACACATGGAGGGGAGCGCCGTCTTTCCCCACAAATTCTGGAGCGTGTGAACGCACCACGTCGTCACAGAGCTGCTAAATGACTCAAACTGACCCCAAGTCAGCTGCTGCCGCTCCGTTGCTAAGCAACTGCTTCGTTTAGCTGATGCTCAGCTGTAAAGTCTATGGAAGTTATACTGATGCTGGATGTGCATCCATCTTTCATCCATCCATCTATTTCATCCATCCATCATCTATCTGTACTTCATCCATCTCTCTTTCATCCGTCCATCTAACCCTAACCCATCTGTCCTTCATTTATCATCAATCTTTCCATCCATCCATCCATCCGTCCGTCCATCTCCAGCCGTGAACCCTCCTGTCAGAGAACATATTAGCACCACACACACACCAAACATGTGCAGCTGAATCAGAACATAATTCTTCTTCTACTTTCAAATAAAAGTAGAAGAAGAACGTCTTCCATCACCTTCGTAACCATTCAGATGTCTTTCAGGGACAGAGATTAACTTTGTAAAGCAGACGTTCCCTGAATGACTTTGACCCAACGGACCAGCTCTTAAATAACTCTTATATTTAAGTCATATGTTATTCATATATTATTCAACACAGTTTACATACTTTGTTAAATATATATTTTAAAAAGCAGACATTAAGTCGATATTTCTTTACTGACAAAAAAATCTGGTTAGATTTGAACTCTCCTCTTGTTCTTTAAATAAAAAGCTCTTGAAATAAATGTAAATGTTATTCCAGCTACTTTTATGTAACCTGCTTTTGTTTTGACAGCATTCCTCCTGCTGGACTTCTGAGTCTCTAAACGAGTTCAACTCAAGCGGGAACGTTCCAACTTCCAATTTAGACCAATTAGAAACGCTCCAGTGATACTGTTTCAGTCTCTTGACCTTGAAGCACGCACACGCACACACACACACACACACACACACACACACACACACACACACACACACACACACACACACACACACACACACACACACACACACACACACACACACACACACACACACACACACACACACACAGTCTATCAGAATGAAAATGAAAATCTTTGCGGCTCTAATTGGATTTGCCCTGATGAAGGTCGATTCATTGGGAAGACGAGCAGCTGATTCAGGATTGATCCTGATTGTTCTGCAGCTCCTTTATTCTCTTATCTTCCTCGCCTCATGATTCCTGGTTTCCAGGACCGGCAGTGCAGACCTCGTCTGCCTCTCATGAGCACAATGTGTTTCTGGGTTAGTTCAATATTCTGGTTCCTCTACTTAAAGGTTATGAAGGTGCTGGAGGAATGTTGGAGTTTATTATTATTATGATTATCAGCTGATCTCTGGAGGACAGGACGTCAAACATGAGGAACTAAAATCTCAGTTTCCTCCACGTGACCAAATAAAACAACAGACTGAAGAACTGATGTGTGTTTAACAATGAGGTGAAACTAAGAAATCCTCACTTTTGAGAGACTGAAAACAGCAATTTGGCGTTTTGCTCAATAAATTACTTCAAAAATATTATCTGTAAATCTGCAAAATGCATAAAAGCTGAATTTGCATCGCAAAAAATATACTTTAACATTATGGTCTGTCTGAGGACACGTGTCGTTGCTTAAATCGAACCCTGTTTTCCAGGTCAGGGCAGAACTTTCACACTTAATATTAATATATAATAACAGATGTATTCATTTTTTTCCCCCAATTAAAATGAAGTTTTCTCAACATAATTACACACGATCAATAATAACTCAATAAGTTTGTATCACCATCTTACGATGACTGATCTGAACAATAACATCTCATTATTGGCCGGACGCCATTATTCTTCTCCCGAAGAAGAAAGAAATCCTCTCAAACCCTAAAAAACCCGTCCAGACATGTTGGATGTTCATATAAGTGCTGAGAGGACGATTACATCACTTCCTGTAGATTACATCACTTCCTGTAGATTACATCACTTCCTGTAGATTACATCACTTCCTGTAGATTACATCACTTCCTGCAGATCACATCCACACTAAGACCATCTGAACACCTCTAGTGCTGAGGAGGTCACTTTAAACAGCTCAGAGCGGACCGGAGGCCCAAAAGGAGACCAGCGTGGACGTGGTCCAGCGTGGACGTGGTCCAGAGCTTTGGGGGCGACTAAGTGGCCACCGCCCGTCCTGTGCATGCAGGTGGAAACACAATTAGACAACCGGGGTGGGCAAGAGAAGAAAGATCTCACTCACTGGAAGGGCTCGCTGGGGTCCTGGCTCTGCAGCTCTGGGGGGATGGGGATCCGCTTGTAGTACATCTCCCAGTCGAACGCCCCTCGCATGGCGTCGCCCGCCTGCGTCTCGTAGCCGAAGTTGTCGTGGTCGATCACGTCGATCATCGGGCACACGATGGTCTTCCTGTTCTGGGCGATCCGGTCTGAGGGACATAGATCCACATCATCAACACCCTGAACATGAGCAGGGTCCGGTCTGAGAGCCAGATCCACATCATCAACACCCTGAACATGAGCAGGGTCCGGTCTGAGAGCCAGATCCACATCATCAACACCCTGAACATGAGCAGGGTCCGGTCTGAGAGACCCAGATCCACATCATCAACACCCTGAACATGAGCAGGGTCTGGTCTGAGAGACCCAGATCCACATCATCAACACCCTGAACATGAGCAGGGTCCGGTCTGAGAGACCCAGATCCACATCATCAACACCCTGAACATGAGCAGGGTCTGGTCTGAGAGACCCAGATCCACATCATCAACACCCTGAACATGAGCAGGGTCCGGTCTGAGAGACCCAGATCCACATCATCAACACCCTGAACATGAGCAGGGTCCCGATGGGGGTCCACGCCGGTGGGACCAGATCCTCACCCAGCAGTGGAGGCAGCCAGTTGACGTTGGCCTCGCAGTGTGAGTCCAGGAAGGTGATGACCTCTCCTCTGGCGGCGCCGGCTCCCAGGAGGCGGGTCCGGATAAGCCCCTCCCTCTTCTTGGTCCTCAGGATGCGAACCTTGGGCAACCGCACCATGTACTCCTCCAGCGCCACCTTCAGGTGCTCTGCAGAGAGATGGAGGGGGGCAGTCAGAAGGGCCTGAGGGGGTTCACCCGTCTCTAGGAGATCAAACTAGACCACCAGACAGCTGCCTGGTGCTGCAGGCTGAAACGAGTCCCCATGGACCCGCATCCCCGTGGACCCGCATCCCCCTCCCACCCAGACTGGAGGATCACTCACTTCTCTGCACTCAGACTGTGTTTTTACATTAGACGGGATGCTGCCCTGAAGAGGAAGAACCTGCCGTGAGGAATCATTACATCTTCTGCAACATGAGTCATAAAGCCGTTTGGTAGAAGTGGAATAAAACATAATTCATAACCGACGAGGGCGTCACAGATACTCATCGGTTCAGTTCATCCTCAGTAACACAATCATGTTTATCACTTTGTTTAAAACTCTTGGTGGTGGGTTCAGATCAAAGGGGTTGGAAGTCTTCCTCCAGCTCAGGAAGTGATGGACCAGAGGTGAGAAGAGAGACTGGATCCATCACAGGGACTTGAACACACGGCCCCTCAGAGCGCCTCAGATAGACATCACTCCTCGATTGGAACCTCTACATCCCTCAGTCCGGTCTGACAGGTCAATAAAAATAAAATAATACTGGAGTGTCAGCTTGTTGCCGAGCACCGACCATCAGCCTGGACCAGCTGTTTGTTTACTGAGGAATTATTATGATTTATTAAAAAAATAATATCTGAGATAAAAGTCATGATTTACACATTAAAGTCTTCAGTCCTGAACATGTTGCTGAGCTTCATTTGCATTTAATGTCATCTTGATATCCATATGGTCTCACACACACACACACACACACACACACACACACACACACACACACACACACACACACACACACACACACACACACACACACACACACACACACACACACACACACACACACACACACACATAAATACCTCAAGACAAACTTTATTTAAGCATTCAGTGTTTTCTTGTTAAGTCAAACCACAATATGAGGATCTGTTGGCTTATGGATGAACGTCTACTGTGTCCAATAATAACATCATTAATATAAGCAAGTAAAGGGTTGCTGGTATTAAATGGTCAGATTATTTATTATTATTATATAAAACAGAACTTGACTAACTGTTGACTTCCTGTCTGATTGGAGGATGTTTGCATCCGCATCATATTGTGGGAACTGAAGGCCTCCAATGGAGGTGCAGTTATAATGTAAGCTCCATACAAACTGGTTAAGAACATCATATGAGGAGGTCTGTGTCCTGACGGGTCCTTTGGGGTGGAACCCAGAACCCTGGAGAGACTACACAGCTCCTCAACATGTTGCTGGAGTCCGGACTACCTGAGCTCAGCCTGCCGATCCGGATAAGCAGGAAATGGACTTTAAAGCTGGACGTCAGAGCAGTGTGATGGAGCAGAACATCGGGATGTGTTTATTCTATTTAATGAAACAATCCATCATGCACACCTTTCTACACCCGTGTAATTTGTCACCTGTAATTAAAAATGGAATTAATTCACCTGTACTGAGGTGTAATTATTCTATATTAAACTCATCCCAGAATAATACAGATGAGATGCAGGGTTTCGACAGCGAGGCTGAGGGCCTCCATACGGCCGGGGCCACCTTCAGAGGGCCGAGCCTTCAGCTTCATAACACCACCATCCATCAGCCAGAGATGGATGCGGTCTCAGCTGGCCTACATGGGGGTTCTTATGAAACCCCCTAATGACTTGAGATGAAACCAAGAAGGTGTACATTCAGCCCAAAGGTCACGTCTAACCCTGAATGTGAATCTGAGCCGGACTCGGCTCTCCGGTGGACAGAAACATCGTCGGGCCATAAATCACCGTAATGAGGCCGACTCGTTAGTCATTATTAGAAACTCCAGGACGCGATGCCCGGGTCACCGCGTGGACCTCGTTCACCAAAACACGGGAACGCTCGCCGCCCTCCGTCTGCGTCGGGAACGTTGCATCTTTCCTCCATTCAGGAGAACTCAGACACCGACATGTGAAGGAGGAAACGGGTTAATGACGACGTTCTACCATTACCGTTTGGGTTCAGAAACCCTGAATCATCCTCTTCACCCTACTGGAGACTGTAGTTATGTATTTCATTCTTTATTTATTCTGAGTGAGGCGGGGAGGGATTTTCTATTCAATTAACCTCAAATTATGGTGGATCCAATATGGCATCCGAATCTCGTCTTCCCAAGGTCCTGGATTACTTCCCAGAAGTCTTGGCCCGACGCCAAAGAGCCAAGCTGCTAATTCATCCCCCGAAATGTTCATCTGCTCCTGAGAGGGCCGTCAGAAACGTCTTCCTGGAACATGTCAAGTCTTTTTATGCAACCGCCGTTAAAAAAGACGCCGAGGGAGTCTGATGATATGAGCCGGTCTGGGGGGGGGGGGGGGGGGGGGGGTCTTCCTCTCCTCCAGTCACAACAGTGCATGAGGCTTCAATAGCCACTGAGGTGTGATGGGAGCTGGATTACATTATTACATAATGTATGTACTGGATTACAGATGTGCAGCAGCGTTTTGGGGGATGATGACATCACCACCGGCGCCGCTGCATATTTGTAATTGAAGGTCCAACTTATTTATTTAAGATATGTTTTTGTTCTGTTTTGTCACACATTTCCTGCTTAATCTCAAGCGGTCATACACCAGAAGAATTAGGTAAAATAAAACATTAACCCAGGGGGTTAGAACCCATGGATCCATTAGTCTTCTTGATCGGGTCACAGCGATGGAAGTGGAGAAGAGCACAAGCACAAAGGAGAAAGAAAGAAAAAGAAACGAGAGGAAAGAGGAGTGAGGTGAGCATTACAGCCATCATCACTCGTTCCCTCTGTGGTCTGATTAATAAAACATCGCCTCCGACTGAAACGCAGAACCTTCGGCTAACGTTCAGCTTCGATGTTTCCTGAGCCGTCGGAGGGGCTACTACAACACCACCCCGTCTCTCATTGGCCGCTTCCCCCATGGGTCCCTCCCCCTTTTTTTCCCCCCCACGTTTGCCTCGTGGCTAATGTGCCTTCATGAGTGTTTCAGCCCCATCAGGCTGGCAGGGTGCCAGCTATCCGCTATCACAGACGCTAACGATGCTAACGACGCTATTCTCATTTTAAACTTCAATTAAAACAGAAACAATAACAATAACGCGACGTTCCTCGCTGCGAGCTCGGTCCGGTACGTGGAAGACGACGGCGTCACATCACATGACATGACATCACATGACATGACATCACATCACATGACATCACATGACATCACATGACATGACATCACATGACATCACATCACATCACATGACATCACATCACATGACATCACATGACATCACATGACATCCCATCCCACTCAGTTTCATATCGTATCTGAATTATTACCTGATGAGCGCAGACGACACCCCAGGGTGCCGTTCCCCTCAACGTCTCCCTCTCGCCAACATGGCGGCACACTTACAGGTGCTAATGAAGTCGGCCTCCTCGGGGAGCGGCCATCATCTCAAAAGTACTCCAATTAAAAGAGGGAGACTCGCCGCAACCTGATAACCTGCTCCATCACTTCACTCAGCCTCTCGTGCGAAAGCGGCCTTTTGCCCCACCGACCCTGAACACAACAGCTTCACTGAGGAAACCAGAACGTGGCAGAGGAGTGAAAGGAAAACCGGATGAATAGTGTTGAAATGTGTCGCGCTGCTGCCTTGAACGAGGAGATGAATGGAAACCTTGACCCTAGAACGAGTGGGAAGGCCGATCAACGTCACATGAATAAACAAACAGGACGTTTGAGAGGAAAACGAAGGACGATTTAAAAAGAGCTGGAAAACACAGCAGAGATCCAATCAGTCGTCACGGAGAACGTTCTCCAGGAACCTTACAGAACAGTCATCCGTTAGTTCAACTGTCTCACGGATGAAAAGCTAAAAGTGTAAAATCAAAACAATAACAGCTGGTTCGAGTCGGCCTCGCTGCAAGTCATCCGTGATGCGTTCAGTGACCCCGAACATCCTCCTGTTGGGGAACTTGAACGCACCGCTCACAGAACGACACGTCCAACTTTGGACAGAAGAATGAAAACAAAAGCTTTCACTGATATTCCATCCCACCTGTCATATATATATATATATATATATATATATATATATATATATATATATATATATATATATATATATATATATATATATATATATATATATATATATATATATATATATATATATATATTCAAACTGAAGCAGCAGCGTCTCCACTGACTTCCACCTCCAAACTTTATTTTGGGAGACGGCGATGATGAACGACCTTCCCGGTCTGCGTGGTCAGCGGTGCCACCGGGCGTTTGAGTCCCTGCCACAAAGCGTGTCAGCTCCCCCCCCCCCCCCCGCTCCTCCCCCCATCACATGCTCAGACATGCAGATGACAGATGGCGAGCAGAGAGGAAAGCAGCCCGTCAGCTGAGCTGACCTTGACAGCATCGGGGAGGTTGGGAAGCAGGCCGAGCCGACGCTCCCTGCAGGCCGAGCCGACGGCGCCCGCAGGCCGAGCTGCCGAGCAGGCAAAGCCAACGTTCCCTGCAGGCCGAGCCGACGCCCCCCGCAGGCCGAGCCGCCGAGCAGGCAAAGCCAACGTTCCCTGCAGGCCGAGCCGACGCCCCCCGCAGGCCGAGCCGACGAGCAGGCCAAGCCGACGAGCAGGCCGAGCCAACGCTCCCTGCAGGCCGAGCCGACGCCCCCCGCAGGCCGAGCCGACGAGCAGGCCAAGCCGACGAGCAGGCCGAGCTGACGAGCAGGCCGAGCCCTACAGGCAGGGTTAGGGCTGAACATCCATTCCGGCCTAATGAAGAGTGAGCCGACCTCGGCTCGGCCTGCTCTCACGCAGTGGGAAGGCAGGTGAGCGGGCCAACTGGATCCAGTGGTGTCGACCTGATGGAACTGGGATCTCACTGGTCCGCTTCATTGAAGCCGGTCAGGCCCAATAACATGCCAGAGATCAGACGCGGAAAATAAGAAGTTGTTTTCTCTCTCTTGGTATTTTTAGTGTTGTTATTGATATACATCTCTAGCCATCTGTTGCTGTATGATGAGTCCATAACTCCTCAGTGCATGACTCAAACACAACGATATCTCAGCTTTAATAACCCACCAGCTGGCGGCCTATAAGACGATGACGATGTAGAGACGGCGTCCTCGTGACTCTGACTTCCTGGACACACAAACCTCTTCCTGTCCCGATAACCAGCAGCTGTTGGTGGCCGTGCACATAAACCCTTCAGCCGGTCGCTCCACAGATTGTTTACACTCATCCATACAACACAACTCATAAATATGGAAATTGCAGCTTTAGGGAAGTAAAGGATCTATTTCACGGAGGGTTTAATAATTCAGCACACTTACAATGTGGTCGTTTATTTCTAATCTATAAAGGAAAAACATAATTAATTGTTCAAAAGCGGTCGGGCTCCCAGCCTCCTCTCCGAGAGCGCTATAGATTCACGTCTGGATAAATAATAATAATAATAATAATAATAATAATAATAATAATGTGATGTTCACACGGTGCTTCCTTTCATCCGGAGGAGAAAAGATTCACGTTTGGACCTCGAGCAGCAGATCTGACAGCAGGTTCGATTCCCTCACTGGGAACCAGCAGGTGTTGTGTCCTGTGATGGGTTTATGTTTTATGATTGTTGAACGTCAGTCAGAATATAAAACACTAAAAACAGAACAAGAGTTCCTCTTTGAGGCGCAGAAACCTGAAAACCATCCACGAGGTGAAGAATGTGAATACAGCAGAGATGAGCATTGTTATTATTATTATTGTTGTTATCTGATCTGGAAGAGACGGATATCACATGTCATATGTTACATGTAACATGTGACATGTGACATGTGATATGTAACATGTACGGCAGCCCGAGTGGGACAAACCGAGCGACTAAAGCAGGAACTCACACGGTTTGTGATCAGATCTTTAAACACACAGACATTCAATAAAAAAGTCAAAGAAAAAGATGTGCATTAAATAAACGTCAAGGTGGAAATATAGTGAGCTGTAAAAATGAAAAATCAAATCAAAAAAGGAATTGAAGGAAAACAGAAAGTAGGTGAAGAGAAGATTAAAGTTAAATATAAAGAAACGAAGAAGACATCAGGAGATGAAACGATGAGACGGACGAAGATAAAGAGACGACAAGGAAGAAAGAAAGAAGAGATTAGAGAGGGAAGAGTAAAGATAAGAGGGAAAGAAAAGAGGGAGGAAGATGGAGAGATACAGACAGAAGGTTTCTGTTTGCAGGTTTTCATGAGTCAGTGTTCAGCCTGAATGGACTGAATACAGGAGGAGAGGGGGGAGGGGAGGGAGAGAGGGAGAGAGAGAGAGAGGGAGAGAGGGAAGGGGGAGAGAACGACTACGGAGAGCGACGAAGGATTGAGATCATTTCACATTAACGAGCGATATTTAAAGGAAAACAGGTGAATATGGACGTAAATATTGCTCGATGTTGCCTCAGTTTGTGTCTCTCTCTCACACACACACACACACACGTGGGTGGAACCCTCAACCATCACTCACAGGTGAGATCTTCTTGCCTCTGAACAGCTTGTGAGCTGCAAACACGTCTGCTGCAGCTATAATTACACAACGTAGGAAACGGTGCTAATTAGCACCTCGGAAAAATAAACCTGAAGTCAGAGAAAGAAAGAAAGAAAGAAAGAAAGAAAGAAAGAAAGAAAGAATCTCATTAATTGTTTATTGTGTGGTGATGTTGTTGGCATCAGCATCAAGACGAGTGACATATATATATATGTGTGTGTGTGTGTGTGTGTGTGTGTGTATATATATATATGTGTGTGTGTGTGTGTGTGTGTGTTTAATGTAGCGATTGTGTCTGTTGTTTATGTGTCACAAAGTGTTGAGTTGTGGTGTTGTTGTGGGTTATTAATGAGGTAACCCTAACCCACCTGAAGGCCCACTTGATGGCGAACGTCTCGTAGCCCCTCCCCCCGTAGCCCCTCCCCCTCTCAGTGATAACCCTGCCCTCTCCTCCCCTGATGTATTATGCAGGGTTCAAAGCTGCCCATTAGCAGACTGATTAAACCTGTGTGAGAACGCTCCAGAGGATTATTCTCTCGCTGACCTCGCCATCGCTGGCCGGGGTCACCCTCATCATCACCCTCATCATCATCACCCTCATCATCAGAGGTCACAGAGCCTGTGAGGCCGGCGCATTAATAACTAATCTACAGTCAAAGATTAAAAGGAGGGAAAGATGAACACAAATGTTATTATAATATATCCACTGGGGGAAAGTAGAGCCGGTCTCTATTAATAAATCTTCAGCGGCGGCCATGTTGTGATGCCCACAGGTGAAGGTGTGTTGGGTCGACAGGTGTGTGAGAGACGAGGAAGACGCAGAAGACATGACACCTGCGGGTTCTTCTGGGCCAACGTATTGCAGACAAAAAACAACTGTTACAGGCCCAGTCATCAACACACACACACACACACATCACACACACACACACACACACACACACACACCTAAGAGTAGAGCAGTGAGCTCTCTGGTGTTGTAATTAAATAACCAACTGGGCCGATTAGGTGCATTCCTGCAACACTGTCTGTGTGTGTGTGTGTCTGTGTGTGTGTGTGTGTGTGTGTGTGTGTGTGTGTGTGTGTGTGTGTGTGTGTGTGTGTGTGTGTGTGTGTGTGTGTGTGTGTGTGTGTGTGTGTGTCTGTGTGTCTCTTCCTTCCTCTGTCTCCTTATGATGTACAAAGCGATCACATCTTGTGATCACATGTGGGCTCTGCAGAAGCTGGATGATGCTTCTGAACGGTTCAATATTTGTACAACAGTCACCATCGACACACACACATGACTCAGTGGTGTGTGTGTGTGTGTGTGTGTGTGTGTGTGTGTGTGTGTGTACCTTTGTCGCTGAAGTCGTCCACCAGGATGATCTCGGCGATGAGCTGAGGCGGCGAGCGGTTGAGAACGCTGTGAACGGTCCTCAGCAGCGACGACCAGCCTTCGTTGTGGAAGGGGATGATGACGCTGGTGTTGGGAAGGGTCTCTGCATACAGCTTCATCCTGCAGCTGCACACACACACACACACACACACACACATGATGACGCTGGTGTTGGGGAGGGTCTCTGCATACAGCTTCATCCTGCAGCTGCACACACACACACACACACACACACACACACATGATGACGCTGGTGTTGGGGAGGGTCTCTGCATACAGCTTCATCCTGCAGCTGCACACACACACACACACACACACACACACACATGATGACGCTGGTGTTGGGGAGGGTCTCTGCATACAGCTTCATCCTGCAGCTGCACACACACACACACACACACACACACACACACATGATGACGCTGGTGTTGGGGAGGGTCTCTGCATACAGCTTCATCCTGCAGCTGCACACACACACACACACACACACACACACATGATGACGCTGGTGTTGGGGAGGGTCTCTGCATACAGCTTCATCCTGCAGCTGCACACACACACACACACACACACACACACACACACACATGATGACGCTGGTGTTGGGGAGGGTCTCTGCATACAGCTTCATCCTGCAGCTGCACACACACACACACACACACACACACATGATGACGCTGGTGTTGGGGAGGGTCTCTGCATACAGCTTCATCCTGCAGCTGCACACACACACACACACGATGACGCTGGTGTTGGGGAGGGTCTCTGCATACAGCTTCATCCTGCAGCTGCACACACACACACACACACACACACATGATGACGCTGGTGTTGGGGAGGGTCTCTGCATACAGCTTCATCCTGCAGCTGCACACACACACACACACACACACACATGATGACGCTGGTGTTGGGGAGGGTCTCTGCATACAGCTTCATCCTGCAGCTGCGCACACACACACACACACACACACACACACATGATGACGCTGGTGTTGGGGAGGGTCTCTGCATACAGCTTCATCCTGCAGCTGCACACACACACACACACACACACACACACACACACACACACACACACGATGACGCTGGTGTTGGGGAGGGTCTCTGCATACAGCTTCATCCTGCAGCTGCACACACACACACACACACACACACACACACACACACACACACACACACACACACACACACACACACACACACACACACACACACACACACACACACACACACACACACACACACACACACACACACACACACACACACACACACACACACACACACACACACAGTTCATCTATATGCAATGTTCTGCTCTTTAATAAAACGTAATGAAGCAACCACCTGCTGGCCTTCATCTCCCTCTGAGGAGGAGGAGAGGATCTGTGGAGACCTTCATTATCTCAGAGGCACTGAGGCCTGGAACTCTCCTCCTCTCTCTCTCTGTTCCCTCCTCTCCCTCTCTCCCTCTCTCTCTCCGTCCGTCTCCCTGCTGCGTTCATGATTGAGCGTGAACTGGATGAATGGATGGACGCCGCTGGAGGTCTGAGCCACTGACGACCGGTGAGACACCCGGCTGTCAGAGACCCGTCACTCTGCTGTCACTGCTCTTTTTCACATACCGGCACACCGGTGCCCAGCCGTAGTCACTGGCGAAGCGGTCGGAGCTACGTGTGTTCCGTGCATTGAGTCATGGTTTTAATTTTATAACAACAATTAATAACCCGCAACTAACGCTCTTTAACAGGGCACAACACCACAAAACAACAGTTTGTGACACATAAACAATTTGTAACACTAATAATTGTACATTTGTTTAATTTACTCCGCCGAACAGCATGCTGGGTACAGCCCGCCTACTATCACAGAAAGAAGAAACTCCGTCGCTACATTAAACAACGGATAAGAGCGATGCAGGAGGAACAAGAGAGAGCAGAGATGCACCAACACAACGTGTTGCCCAGAGAGGAGCTGTGTCTGCTGGCTGGAGGGTTTGAAAAGTCCAACGTAGTTTAGAAAACGATGTATTGCAAAGAAGCTGAACCTGGAGGGACTTAGGACCCAGGGGAATGCAGGTGAAAAAAACCTGGAAGAGACAGACCGGAAGTCAAGCCACACAAACAGCTGTTCACAGCTTGCTGGGCAGTTGCGAGGGAGTTGGCCAGCGAGCGAACAACGAGCGGTGAACAGCTGTTCAGGTGGCAGCAGGTCCTTTTCGGCATCAATAAATTAATGTTAATACCATGAAACCGCCAGAATCTTACAAAATACCGTGATATGAATTTTTGGCCATACCGCCCAGCCCTACACACCGCTGCGTATCGATGTGCAGCATGAAGGTCACGGGGAGACCTCGGGAGGAAAAAACCTACACACACACACACACACACACACACACACGATGGACGCTTTGCACAAAGAACATGGCGTCAACTCCTTGAAAACCTCACACACACTCACACACACGTCTATCAGTTCTTCACACCTTTGCACACCCACGGGGGGAAGACAGGATGTCAGGATAATTGCTGTCAAGCATGCGGTTTAAAAGGTGCACGGTGTCGTGCACGGTGTCGTGCACGGTGGCGTGCACGGTGGCGTGCACGGTGGCGTGCACGGTGGCGTGCGGCGCCTGTCGGCGGGCGCCTCGTCTCTTGCGAACCAGCCGCCAAGTTGTTAATTGGACCCGTTGTTCCAAGCAGCGCTCGCTGTAATGAGTTGGGACCGATCCAGCGAGGAGGAATTAAAAGGTGTAAACAACTCTTTAAGTTGCTGTCGGGGGCGAGGACCGCTCCTATTGGCCGCCACCGCCGCCCGTCACCGCTACATCCTGTGAGTCACGGGTCAACCCTCCTCTCTGTTGTTGGGGGGGTGATGCTGGTGAAGGCCTCGTGGTCTTCAGGGTCAAACAGCTCCTTGAGAAGAGGATTCAATGTGCCTCAACGTTCACACACACACACACACACACACACACACACACACACACACACACACACACACACACACACACACACACACACACACACACACACACACACACACACACACACACACACACACACACACACACACACACACACACACACACACACGACTCACTTGGGGTGTCGGATGTCGGGCACGGACCGGTTCAGGGAGATCCGGTCGCTGACATAGATGTTGAACCCGTTCTCCCGGTAAGCCTGGTCCACCCGGTCAGCGTCCGTCAGCGGGAACGCTTTCCCCTGCTCGCCGTTCCCTGGATCCAAAAACATGATGTCACTTCCATGAGGAGACGCACGAGGCCTCAAAGAGGAGGAAGAGGAGGAGGAAGAGGAGGAGGAGGAAGAGGGGAAGGAGGAGGAAGAGGAGGGTTTGCTCTCGAGGGTGAACACAGATCAAAGACTCAAACTAACCCTGTCAAGCATTCCCAGGCTTATTCTTACAAGACTTTTAAAAATACATTTTACTGCCAATTATTTCATCATTGAAAAAATAAAATAAAAAAATAAGAAAATGAAAGCAAAAAGTGGAATGTGGTATTAAAAAATAAGCTGAAAATGGCATATAAATAAATAAGACATCATAATTCATGACTCAGAAAGGCAATAACTGGGGTGGGCGGGGCTACGGGGGGGTGGGACCTACCGGATCGGGCGGCGTCCCGTCTGCTCGCCTCGTGGTCGTGCCAGTCCTTCCTCTGCACGCCGTCGGGTCCCAGCTGGGCGTCCTTCCCCACCCGGCTCGCCCCCTGTGGAGCACAGAGAGCCGCTTTAATAAGGACCACACAGGTTCGATGCCCAAAACAAGCCGCCACGGACCGGACCTCCATGGAGCGCTCGTGTTTTAGGAGTTCTCTGCTGAAGCGTTCAGACATCCACGTAGTCTGAGACGATCACCGCCCTTCGCATCGCCTCGTGGCGGCTGAAGGTCAGCGGTGGGCGGAGCCAGTCAGAGGGCCGGCGGCGCCATCGCGTCCTCAAACGAGCCGTTAACCTCAAAATGCTCCCGTGGCGGCGTTATGGTCGCTGAATGACATGTAGTCACGTTGTTACAGAGCTTTGGCGTCTGGCTTTGTGCTCGGGCATCGGAGATGTGGAAGTCTACCACGAGGAAAAGAGTCTCATGAGAAATATGAAATCAAAACAATAAACAGAGCTCATGTACTGTGAAGAAATAAAATAAAAAACTCATTAAATGTCACGGTGTCCGTGACACGGCACAAAAGAAACTGATTCAAAGGGATTCACCTTCATTCCAGAGCGCATAACAGAATCTAAAAAACGACAAAAGATTTAAAAAAAATAAATTGGGGGAAAATGATGAAATATTAAACTTCAGTAGAAACGGTTGATTCACCGAACAGAATATTAGAGACTTTTATTTGCCAGAAATGAGCTTCTGAATGCAGCTATGTGTTGCAGATGGATCTTGAGCCAGATGTGCTGAGAAAACGGTGTTTGCACCTTTAAGAAGTGGTTAGGGGGGAAGTCTTTCAATCAGAGGGCCGGTGGTTCGATCCCCGGCTCCTCTTTGGATAAAAGCGGCAGCTACATGTGATGCAACAGGTCCTCCTCCAGCTCCCCCCCTCAGCATCAGCATCACCCCGTTGGATGCTGGGAGTTCATCCACATCCAGCGTGCTCTCCTATCTCATGGCCGCCGACCCGTGAGGAGAATATCAACGCCGCTCCGCTCGGCCTCGTGTGCCCGATGCCCGGCTCTGGGCTCGTCTCCCACTTAGCCATTCTACACGACGAGTGACTTTCAGTGACTCGGCATCACGAGTTACAGGATCACAGCACAATGGAGAAGTGATTAGCTTGATGGGGGGAGGCAATTAGTGAAACACTGAAATACAACTGGCTGCATGAGATATTGTGAATTATTAATCAGACGCTGGCTGAGAGGAAAGTGACACGGAATAACAAACTGTGTACACACACACACACACACACACACACACACACACACACACACACACACACACACACACACACACACACACACACACACACACACACACACACACACACACACACACACACACACACACACACACACACACGATGGTGATGGCGTTGGAGATTCAGACCCTGAGGAAAGTCTGGCTCGGTTTTAAGGTCCAGGGTTTGAGTTGGTGCCAGAGGAGGTGTCTATTATCAGGATTTAATGGACAATAGGGGAGCGCATTAATTCCTGATTATGGACACCGCGAGCAAGGGCATTATACGACTTATACGACACAGCATTGTCCCTTTCCAATAAATTAATAATCATTTGTATTTCCATAAGGAAGCTGCATTCCCTCTACTGACCACCAGGGGGTGACTCCTCTGGTTGTATAGAAGTCTATGCTTCATGTGTTAAAGCTGCATTCTCTCTCTTGACCACCAGGGGGCGACTCCTCTGGTTGTATAGAAGTCTATGCTTCATGTGTTAAAGCTGCATTCTCTCTCCTGACCACCAGGGGGCGACTCCTCTGGTTGTATAGAAGTCTATGCTTCATGTGTTAAAGCTGCATTCTCTCTACTGACCACCAGGGGGTGACTCCTCTGGTTGTATAGAAGTCTATGCTTCATGTGTTAAAGCTGCATTCTCTCTCTTGACCACCAGGGGGCGACTCCTCTGGTTGTATAGAAGTCTATGCTTCATGTGTTAAAGCTGCATTCTCTCTCCTGACCACCAGGGGGCGACTCCTCTGGTTGTATAGAAGTCTATGCTTCATGTGTTAAAGCTGCATTCTCTCTACTGACCACCAGGGGGTGACTCCTCTGGTTGTATAGAAGTCTATATAAATGACTCTACTTCTCTCTTGATGTATTCCCTCAGTAAACATTGTAAACATGAGTTTATGTCTCAATCTCTAGTTTCCGGTCCTCAGTTAAATCCACTCTCTGTGATATTTTCGACCAAAAGCTTTTTCTTTTATGCAACTCTGCATTTTTCCTGCGTCTGCGAGGTGAAACCTGACGGAGAGAACAATGGACGGCCTGAATGCATTGACCTATTATTCCAGAGATGGAGCCAAATGAAAAAATGGATTCCTCTCTCCCTTCCTCTTCCCTTTCTCATGCCTTCCTCCCCTCTCTCCCTTCCTCCTCCCATTCTCTCTCTTCCCCCCCCCCGTCACAGGCCGACGCCCTCAGTGTGTCATACATGGACCTGACAAGCAGCAGAGTCCATCTGTGTAAATTCACCCTAAAAAGAGGATGATTGTGCCGCCCCATTTCAGTTCCCGCTCACGTCTCCATGATATTCCTTCGGGGCTTTTTTCCTTTCTCGCCGCTCGACGAGACCTTGAGAAACAAGACAAGGAGAGAGAGGAAAAGTTTCCAGCTAATGTGTGCACATGTTTAGTTTTGTGGAAGCAGAACGGGGGCGGGGCCTGAGCCTAGAGGAAGTTATGCAGAGTGTCAGTCAAAGAGGGCGGGGCCTGAGCCAAGAGGAAGTTATGCAGAGTGACAGTCAAAGAGGACGGGGGCGGGCCTGAGCCAAGAGGAAGTTATGCAGAGTGACAGTCAAAGAGGACGGGGGCGGGGCCTGAGCCAAGAGGAAGTTATGCAGAGTGACAGTCAAAGAGGACGGGGGCGGGGCCAAGAGGAAGTTATGCAGAGTGTCAGTCAAAGACGGCGGGGGCGGGGCCTGAGCCTAGGGGAAGTTATGCAGAGTGTCAGTCAAAGAGGGCGGGGGCGGGGCCTGAGCCTAGAGGAAGTTATGCAGAGTGTCAGTCAAAGAGGGCGGGGCCTGAGCCAAGAGGAAGTTATGCAGAGTGACAGTCAAAGAGGACGGGGGCGGGCCTGAGCCAAGAGGAAGTTATGCAGAGTGACAGTCAAAGAGGACGGGGGCGGGGCCTGAGCCAAGAGGAAGTTATGCAGAGTGACAGTCAAAGAGGACGGGGGCGGGGCCAAGAGGAAGTTATGCAGAGTGTCAGTCAAAGACGGCGGGGGCGGGGCCTGAGCCTAGGGGAAGTTATGCAGAGTGTCAGTCAAAGAGGGCGGGGGCGGGGCCAAGAGGAAGTTATGCAGAGTGTCAGTCAAAGACGGCGGGGGCGGGGCCTGAGCCTAGGGGAAGTTATGCAGAGTGTCAGTCAAAGAGGGCGGGGGCGGGGCCTGAGCCTAGAGGAAGTTATGCAGAGTGACAGTCAAAGACGGCGGGGGCGGGGCCTGAGCCTAGGGGAAGTTATGCAGAGTGTCAGTCAAAGAGAATGGGGGCGGGGCGATCACATGAAAAAGACAGAAATACCTCCGTCGAGAATGAGGAAGTAGGGGACTGGAGAGAGAAGTTTAAAAAACCCTCCTGAACCCAGGAGCCGCCGTCCAATCACAGCAGGAGGCGGGAGAGCGCTGGAACGCTGATATTTTGTATTTTCCTGCCATTTATTCCTCAGAGCGTATATTGAATCAAAAAAGAAAGCGTTGTTGTGACCCATTCGGTCCTGAAACACCTGGACCAGGACGGGGTGAGGGGGGGTTCACCCCCCCGCCCCCCCGGTGACCTGGATGGAGGGATTTGCAGCTTACGAAGCCCTGGCTGCGTAACCTCATTCCACTGCTGTGGTCGTCTGGTAATCTCTCCAGCAGCAGATTACGCTGCTCAGGCCGATAGGTCGGGACGGCCCGCTGAGGGGGGTTCAGGCTCACGCAGCTGTTGCCCGGTATTACAGCGCCGGTGGGGGAAGTCGCCTCCTCCTCTTGGCACGCTAAAGGATATGTAGTCCAGCGCTCCATCTCCACGCTGTTAGTCCAGCACCATCCATCATCAGCTGCACGGCCGAGGAACGAGTTTCTGCAGTTTTAGTATTACATGAGGTCACGAACAGGTGCAGAGCCCAGGTAAAAGAAAAGGAGGAGGAGCTCGGCCTTGACATTTTGGGAATGTCTGACCTTAACGTTTGATGGAGAGAACTTAAAGATCAAAAAGACAATAGAGAACAATACGCAGTCACATGGGAATAGTTATTCACTAGTTTCCTTTAAGAGATCCCATCCTGACATTATGAAGTATGAAGAACATCTCAATAAATAGTCAATAAAATAAAGTGTCTCTTAAAGGGTTAAACACACCGAGGTCTCTCTACTGAAGGGAATCCCCTCTCATGACTACAGGGAACACACACACACACACACACACACACACACACACACACACACACACACACACACACACACACACACACACCTGTTCTTTTCCCTTCCTGGTTTGTCAGGTGACAGTCCCCCCCCCCCCCCCTTTCCACCCGGGAACACAATTACCTGTGTTTCCTCTTCCGCCTCCCCCCACCCCTCCCCCTCCTCCAACTCAGTGGAGTCAACCTGCCGTGGCCTTCCTGACTCGTCACATAGAAACATAAGCTGCTAGTTAACGAGTGCCTCCTCCACCTCCACCTCCACCTCCATCACCTCCACCACCTCCTCCACCACCTCCTCCTCCATCACCTCCACCACCTCCTCCTCCTCCAGTCACAGATCCAACCAGCTGTTGATCCGACTGTAAGACTCAGATGAATCATCGTGCTCTGCTGGCAGAGTCATCTGTTGGCGTTGTTTTTGTTGTTTTTCACAAAAAAAGAAGCTCCACAGCCGAGCGATGCATCATCCCCCGAAACTTAGTCTACATCTCCGGCAACGAACTCCAACTGACAGGCGAAGAATATCGTTTATTTTCCACAAAATACTGAACATTCAGACGGAGAGAAACAGCCGAGATGTGGAGGAATAAAAAGGAAATAAGCAGCAAAAAGAAAGAACAAATAAATAAAAAGTCTCCTGCTGAACCTGAGGGTCTCCCTGGAGGAGGAGCCAGAGGCCCCTCCCCCTGACACAAGTCATCACCACAGCTCCGCCTCCTTGCAGCCCCTGAACTGGGCTCGGTTCTCGATGCTTGACACCAAATATAAAAATACCGGCAGTCGGAGACCTTCGTGTCATGTGAGCGGTCTCAGCCCATCCAGGTGGTCTGCAGGGAAAACAGTGAGTCAGCGTTTATCTGGACAACGAGCCGCACCTCCCTCGGTCTGCTTGCTCTACTTCCTCATCATCACCACACCTCCTCCAGTCCTCCGGTCCACACAGGAGGACCACAGCCTCCTGTTCACGTGAGCTGCTTAACGTCTGAGGGGGAGCAGGGAAACGCAGCGGCGAGGCCGTAAAGCGCAGAGGGTTCCCCCCCCCCCCCAGACCCCGGACGGCTTCAGACCAGAAGGCTTCAGACCAGAAGGCTTCAGACCAGAAGGCTTCAGACCAGAAGGCCTCAGACCAGAAGGCCTCAGACCAGAAGGCCTCAGACCAGAAGGCCTCAGACCAGAAGGCCTCAGACCAGAAGGCCTCAGACCAGAAGGCTTCAGACCAGAAGGCTTCAGAGCCGACGGCGGTCCTGACAACCTGCGTCTGAAGGGAGGCGGCGGATGAACGGGCGGCCGGTGGCTCGCCGGGCTCATGAGGGATCTGAGGAGAGCTCGGCGACAGCTGCAGCGCCGCTAGTCTGGACAGCTAACCGATGATTAAGATTCAGACTCTGTTGAGCAGTTTAAACACAAATTATAAAAATTATATCAACGCTGACATCATATCTTCATTAGAATAACCCTCGTTTACTTTTATTTATTGAATTTGCTCATGAGGGGTGATACCTCCGGCAGGTGTTCACATCTTTTCTTTATAAAATCAATCTGAAAACATCTCAATCAGTATAAATACAAAAGGGACTAAAAACAGAAAGAATATTTTCAGTTTCAGCAGTTGAAAGATTATTTAATAAAAGCAAATCAAAAGGCATTGACCCGTCGTCTTAAAGCCAGAGACGTAAACACAAGTCGCTGGTCAGCTGTTCTGTTATGACATGAACACCATTTCTCCAGTCGCCCTCGTCCTCCGCTCTGTGTTTTCTTTTTTTCTTCGTGATAAGCAGCCAGGAAGGAGTGTGTTCCCTCCCCCCCCCCATCACTGCAGCGTGGGTGGGCCGGGCTCCGGGAGTGACGGCCGACAGATGTGCCTTACATAACGATCGGCGGCCCTAATCCTCCCAGCATCCCTCACTCTGCCTCCGGCGGCCTCGGCGAGCTGCGCCGAAGCTTTCACTGCCGGAAGCCCCGCCCCCTTCCCAAGAGCGAATCGGTGAGCTCGGCTTTTACAGCTCCACTGGAAGGCCGTTATCAACACGTGTCAGGAGGAGACAAGCGGGGTCAACGGTCCGATGCCAGAGCGGTACGCTGCCGGAGCGGTACGCTGCCGGAGCGGTACGCTGCCGGAGCGGTACGATGCCGGAGCGGTACGATGCCGGAGCGGTACGATGCCGGAGCGGTACGCTGCCGGAGCGGTACGCTGCCGGAGCGGTACGATGCCGGAGCGGTACGCTGCCGGAGCGGTACGCTGCCGGAGCGGTACGCTGCCGGAGCGGTACGCTGCCGGAGCGGTACGATGCCGGAGCGGTACGATGCCGGAGCGGTACGCTGCCGGAGCGGTACGATGCCGGAGCGGTACGCTGCCGGAGCGGTACGATGCCGGAGCGGTACGCTGCCGGAGCGGTACGATGCCGGAGCGGTACGATGCCGGAGCGGTACGATGCCGGAGCGGTACGATGCGGGCCGATCATCGAGCCCTGAGGTCCACCTGAGTCATCGGAGATTACAATGAAAGCCTGTGGTGTTTGGATTTGTCCTGTTATCTATTATCTATTGTTTTCCTGGTTGAGTAATGAGACTCTTATCACCGTTATCGGGATGCAGGAGGCGGGTCTGAGCTCAAGGTCCACTCACAGCCTTTCAGAGCTCTGGACCAGGTTTTCCTCTCATAGAGGTCCTGGTACTCTGTAGACTCACAGACACAGTACTTTGGACTCGTCCACAGGCGTTCCTGTTTGGTTTTAACTCCTTTTCAGTCTCCATGAACGTTAAACACTCACCACACAGTCAGATCCAGACCGTTGACCTCCTCATGTTCAGACTCTAGCATCATAACTCTGATCCTCTACGGTAAATATATATCAATATATATATCAATATTTACAGCTACAGCTGAGTCCTACTCTTCAGGAACAATCACATTTTGGGAAGCTTTCCCCGGATCTGGACTCCAAAAACATTAGCTAGCTAGCATGTAGCTGCTAGGTAGCTAGCTAGCTTGCAGCTGGGCGGCATGATCAGCTAAATACAGCGAGAAATTCAAACTAGCCTCGCATGCTAAAAAAAGGAAAGAATTAAACAGCATACAATATATGATCTACATATATATGAAAATGCAATCCAATAAAAAAAATACTAAGGGGTAAAATACTCAAATGCCGTAATGCACAGCAAGAAAAATACTTTTTCATGTCACTATCGTCACTGCATCACCACATCCATCCGGCTCCCAGGACCAGATCCACCTCCCAGGACCAGATCCGGCTCCCAGGACCAGATCCGGCTCCAAGGACCAGATCCACCTCCCAGGACCAGATCCAGCTCCCAGGACCAGATCCAGCCGAGCCGTGCATGAACAAAGGCCCTCTCCATGAAGTGTGTCCGGATCCAGACTCAGATCCTCCATCTCATAACATCAGACCGATAGCGGTACTGATGGCCTCTGGGAGGGATCGAACGAGGACGTCGGGTTCACTGAGGAGGGGGAACCACGGGTCGGGACCACAAGCGGCACCGTGAGGGTCTCAGACAACACCGAGTTCTGCGTCGCTCATCGAGGCCGAGATCGTGAATCACTTCACATGAAAGAGACTCCGTGCGTAATCCGGTGCGACAAAAGGAAGCTGCAGTAATCCGTCCACCGCCGCCGGCAGAGCGGCAGCTGAGTCGGCATCAAACTGCCGGTTCCCACATTACATCACCCACCGCCTCGGGGCCGAGGAGAGAAACTGCTTCTACGGCTTTATTTACCTCCTCACGCCTCGTTTTACAGCAATGATCAATGATGAGTATTCTACAGGGGGGGGGGGGGGGGGGGGGTCTGAATGATCAGAGGGGCGGCCTCCTGATGGGAAACATTAAGAAGGGGGGTTTGATACTCGGGGGTAAAAGGGGGCTCGAACCCCCGTCACCACAAAGAAGAACAAACAAGACCCGCCTCCTCACCGGTCCCTCGTCTGGCTGATCGCACCGATCTGGAGCGACTGGGCCGCTTTACACACACACACACACACACACACACACGTTAAAGATCAAAATCTCATTTCTCCGTTCTCGCCCACAGCTCAGGTACCGGTGTCACCGGCTCGTCAGCGCCTGTTGTCGCTCTAAGTGTGTGTGTGTGTGTGTGTGTGTGTGTATGTGTCTGGTCATACTTCCAAGATCAAGAACGCAACTTATGGTGACAATAAGAAAGAAAGAAATAATGCATTCATTGGTCCGACATCGTCATCATCACTGAGAACCGGGGGATGAAGGGTCTGCAGCCCGTCAGACTGGAGTCTGCAGGTCTTTGTTGACATTATTCATGAGTCGTTATGAACCAGAATCATCCAGATAAACATAAACAGTGAGATGTGTGATACATAACAGCGTCGTGGACACGATGAAGAACGAGCGTCTGGAGACTTCACTGTGAACCCAGCTGCATGCAGAGACTATATTATATTATTATATTTAAATACAGCATTCAGCGCTACGCAGCATAATAAACTTTAATGAACTCTCAGCTGAGAACCACGTTAAACGGTTTTAATCCCTCTCAGAGCCGCTAATTGCTCTCGACCCCTCAGGATCCAGAGATGATGCAACGCTCCTAATTGCAGTCTGAGTTTATTCACAATTCCGGGAAAAAGCAGCTTTAAATCCACTCAATTTCAATTTTGTTCCCGTGCACCGGCGGCGCCGCCCCGAGGTTCCCTCAAGGTTCCCCCGAGGTTCTCTTTTTCGGCACAAAGCTTGGTTCCCCCTCTCTCCCTCGTGATGCCAGCAGAGCTGAGCTCTTCATCTCAGCAGAAGGGAAACAGACGGGGCGCCGCGGGGGTCAAGCGGGTCTCATCTGGATGGTTTCATACGCTGACCCGGTTCCTGGGATTCAGATTGCATGATGGGAATTTAATCGCAAAATATAAAAAACTACAAATTGCTTTTTTTCCTTTTGTCAAATTGCTGCATAATGAACAATAACATTATATAAATATAGTTTTCATCCCTCATAATAAGCTGTGAAAGTATTGGATTGTCCCATCATGACAACGTGGGCTACAAGGCTAATTATGTTTTGGTTTCTGAATAGATCAAAATAAAAAAGTAAATTAATAAAGCATCAAGGTTTTGTTTATTTCTCCTCAAAAGGACAAATGTCAGACTTCCAATGTTTTTTTGTTTCCCCTCCAGGCCCCTGGGAGCCTGAGGCCAGAGCGGGTCAAACCAATATCTGATCTGTGGGGGTGCATCACAACACAGCCTTCAAACCCAGATTCAAACAACGCAGCTATCTTGAGTCAGACTTTAACTGGAAAGCTGCGTCTCCACCACCTGTGACTTCTGAGGCAGCAACTAGAAATTAAAAAGACGTTCTTATTTGTTTATACATGTTCCTCCCAGCGGGGGTTTCACCTTGTTCTACATAGACGCCCTTGTTCCCGTTGAGCTCTGCTCATTAATAAAACCAGACCGACCTTCTACTGGCTCTGAACGCGGTGCAGGCTGTGTGTGTGTGTGTGTGTGTGTGAGTGAGTGTGAGAGAGTGTGTGTGAGTGTAAGTGTGTGTGTGTGTGTGAGTCAGGGAGCGTCCTGTAGTGTGTCAGAGGGTAAAAGCACAAGGTCCTGCCTGATGGGCAGTAGCCCCGCCCCTCCAGCTCATAACTGCCTGATGGGCAGTAGCCCCGCCTCCAGCTCAGAACTGCAGCCTCCGGTGCAGAAGCCGGTGTGATGCTCGTCGCTCCGTGACGGGTCGGGCATCGCAGCCAACTTTCCTTTCAGAAACACACTTTATCTCCCGGGCTTTTATCACAGCTGATTGCATCCAGTTATCCATGAACATCCACCAACAAGTCCATAGAAATACATATTCATATACAGGAATGTGCATGTTCAACCATCGCGTGTGAAATAACGTTATGCTGCCGATAATCTGATGATGACACATCGTGAACAACAAATCGGTGTTGAAGTCGTCAAAAGGACACGTTTACGCTGCGGTGCGTTCAGGCTCCACTCGGTGAAGACAGCGTTGGACACAGGTACATTACAACGTGGGCGTGTTCAGTTGTGTTCATGTGAACTTTGTGGTTTGGGCGTGAACCAGCAGCGTGACGGGTCAGGACCTGCTCATAACACATCAACACAACACAACAACACATCAACACAACAAGACGCTGTGTGACCGTTCCATTGGTCCATCTCATCTTCTCCAACCTCCACTTAACCTGAGCCGCCTCCCCTTCAACAGGCGTCTTTATTAAGACAACGACATGTCGCGGTGGGAAGCTCGGGCCGGACGCTCACCATGATTACAGCTTACGCCATACGGCCACTGCATGTTGGGTAATGTTGGGTTAGCAACATTGATCTTCAGGGTGTGTGTGAGCCGTGGTCTTAGTGGTCTCACTGGTTTGTGGACCAGTGTTCACATTTTATTTTGCAAGATGCAAGTCTCGAGTTACAAACGAGTGAACGCAGGTGACCATATTTGGACTGCGGGGGGAGTGGCCACGTGATATATGGCTCTGGCAGCAACCTGTCAATCACCTTGTAGCCCCGCCCCTAAAGCATCCCCTGCTTTATGGTCTGTTTGACTCTACATGAGCATAATTTACTAAATGAACATCATGCTGTATTGAAGAAGACTTGAAACTCGAGATGGAGACATAAACTCATGTTTACAATGTTTACTGAGGTACAAACCTCTGCCGGCGTCCTTTCATCCCATTCAGCACATCGCTTGTCATTTAAATATCAAAATGCCAAACTCGAGCAGAGAGAAGTAATCCTGGTAGATCTGGGCAGAATGGCTTCATCGTTCCCACCGTGAGGCCTGCAAATTACCTCGAGCTGCCGGTAACCACGGGGGGGTTGGAGGGGGGTGGGGGGGGGGGCTGAATGCTGCATCAACGATGACAATAACTGTTTACGGAGCTATTTCACACCTCATTCCAGAGCCTGCATGCCCATCACTTGGTCCCTCCCACTGAAGCTCAACAATCCTTGACGGTGAGCAACGGCGTTCGCAGGATTTGGACAAACATCCACACACACACACACACACACACACACACACACACACACACACACCACTGAAAGCCTCCTTTCAGCGGATTTGTTACATTACATTTAGCTGACGCTTTTATCCAAAGCGACTTACATGATATACAGTAGACCGTAGACACAGCAACGGTGAGCAATGAGGGTTAAGTGTCTTGCTCAAGGACACAACGACGCAGACTGCCGGAGCCGGGGATCGAACCACCGACCTTCTGATTGAAAGACCGACTTGCTAACCACTGAGCCACAGTCGCCCAATTTGTCCCATTTGAATGAGGGGATCTACCATCGTCGGCCAAATGGGGGTCCGGTTTGGTTTGAATTTTTTTTTTTTAAGTGGACCCGTGAAAACCACACCGAGCTCCAGCGTGTGCCACTCATTAATTCATCTTTTTCATTTTTCTGTTTTATATTTGAAGACGTTGGCTTTGATGATTAAATTCCAGCCACAACATCTGTTTCAAAAGGAATTAGAGAGGAGCTGAACCTCGAAGATGAAGTTGTTCCAGATGCCGTAAAGAGACGACTTCTCTCTGCCGTCTCCTCTTCAGACAAATTGATTTAAAAAAGAGCAACTTAATCAGAGAGAGGAGCAACGTGGCAACAGCAATATCTCCTTTCTGTTGTTGTACAACAGGAGGAATACAACAAAAACCATCAATATGAATAGTAAATATATTTATAGTAAACAGATGATCGGTTCAGCTGAAGGACGGAGATCACGATCTTCACTTTGATTTGAGGCGTAATCCTTTTCGTTTGGCCGATATGAATTTGTAATTTTTTTTGCAATAACTTGAATCTTCGAAAAAGACGTCGACAGAACCAGTGGGCTAATCGAAGAAGCTACAATAAAAACACATTTTGTAAAAAAAAAAATGTAATAATTTAAATGGATGTTTCTGAAATCTCAAATATGAGGATTCGATCTCGTTTCATGTCACTGTAATATGAATATTGTTGAGTTTTGTATCATTTGAAGGCTTCACCTGCGGCCTCTGTGAAGCTCCATCTGCCATCAAGTTACCAATAATTCATCATTTAAAAAAAGGTTACAACCAGATGACGTAAACAATCATCAGGTGCAGGCCTGGTGACGGGGGGGGGGCTGGCTACAGCTAAAGTGACTACACAACCCCAGTGCCGCGGTCTCCCGTCAACCTTTGAACGCACCGCCTCTCAACACAACTTCCTGGAGTCATTGTTGTTGCAACTTTGTTGCGCCGCCCAGCTCCGCGTGAGCGACGTGGCTCCCCGTCGGCCTGACCGCCGTCTGCACCGAAACACGGTCCATTTTGTAAAGCGCAACACACACACACACACACACAGAGACACACACACACACACACACACACACACACACACACAGAGACACACACACACACAGTATGGGAATGTACACGGGGGGGCGGGGGGCGCGAGCACAGAAGCACCGCTTTATAAATGTCCGCTAAATCCGCAGCAACTCATCTGACCGGTGTCTCGCCGGTTCTCGCCGCCGTGGTGAGGCTCCATGTTGAGGCCAACACACACACACGAACAGGCGCGGAGCTCGCGACACCACGCACCGCCACTCCGGGCCACCCGCGGCCGAGCTGCCTACCTGTATCGCGGGGATGCCGCCCGGTCCGTCCGCCGCTTCGGGCGAGTTGTCGAACACCCGGTCCCGGTACAGGGACCACAGCCCCACGTTGGGCAGGAACAGGAGAGCCGCGATGAGCAGCCCGGCGACCTGCAGCAGCCTCTTCTCCTTCCGCCTCATCTCTCCGGGAGGAAGCGCGACTGAAGCGGTGGGAAAACTAGCGAGTCCCCTGAACGCCTCCCCTGCTTCTTTTTTTCCCCGAGCGGAGAGACAACTTTGACTGTGTGGCTGTGTGAGGGGAGGGAGGGAGTACGGGGACACCGGCGCTGTGTGACGCGCCACCGGCCGCGCGCTCCGCCGCTAGAGGGAGCGAACCGCCGCCGCCTCACCCACGCGCTCCCGAGAAGGGTTTTATTTTATTATTTTATTTTGAGGATTGTGACGTCTCTTAAACTCGTTTGACTTGTGGAGTAACAAAAAAAGAGTGAAGTGAAACTAAATCATCATCATTATAAAAAAGTTACATGGCAGGCTGACGACTCGTGCCGCCTTCAAGTGCACCTCGGAAATAAGAGCAACGCTATTTTCTATGAGGCATAACCACCTGTAGGCTGTACCCTGTACATTCCGACTGGAACATATCAAATGAGCGTGATATCATATTAAAACGACTTGATTTTAATTATTTTTAATCACTTTGTAAGACTTTGTCTCGTGAATATAATATAAATAGGCCGTGGTTGTCGTTTCAAACCTTCAACTCCGGCTGTCAGATCTTATTGAATGGACGGCAATGACTTCCAGTACGACCCTTCAGGGTGATTTGTGCTGGTTCCAATACAAGAGTTTGCATTGAGGTCACTTCCACCTGCCATACAAACCCCATCACTAACACCGTGGAGGTCACTAACACCTTTGCATGGATAGAGGTGCAATTTGAAAAATAAAAATAAAGGCTAGTTTCCTGTCACATTTTTCACATTGTTTACAAATTAAAGGAAACAATCTGAATTAATGGGTGTTTAGTGCGTTGCATGAACATGATGAGATCTTCACGTTCATTTAACCTTCTGCTGCTTTGACATCTTCCGCCTGAGTTCTTCATGACGTCTCCTTAACATTTCAGCAGCTGTGAACGCACAAACGCTGCCTGTGTTGTGTTTGAGCTCAGAGTTACACACAAGGACTCGTTTAGCGACGACATCCTGAACAAAACCTGTTGAGCATCGCAGAGGGATTGTTTAGTCACCACACCTGGATATGAGACGCACAAACAGCTTCTTGTGTGTGCGATGGTAAACATGCTGCTGAGAACCCACTCTAAAGAACCCACTCTAAAGAACCCACTTTAAAGAACCCACTCTAAAGAACCCACTCTAAAGAACCCAACCTTGCTATATCATGGACATTAACCTGTGTGACTTGTATGAACACGCGTGACTTTCTGTGGACAGAAGCCAGTTTCCAAAGTGACCGGTACTCCTAAAATAAAAACTCCAACAGTCCAGAAACCTCAGAGCACTCGAGACGTGATGGAAATACAACAAAGCTGCTGCAGAGCACAAGGGACACAACAAGTGTTCACGGATCCAGGGAGGTCCAACACAACCTGCTCAGGTTCCTCCTGCTGCCCCGCCCACACAGGAGGAGGGAGCGGAGCAGGGGGCGGAGCCAAGCAGCCACCAAAAGACAAAAGGAGATGCTGTGTTCCCTTCACGGCATTTACAATTTCCTTTTGTTTAATTAATGGTTGTTTATTTCAAGATATAGTTATTAGCAATATGATGTTCCTGTTTGTGCCACGTTATGACATTACTTCCGGTGTATTTACTTCCGGGGCGGGACTTCCGGTTTGACCACTTCCGGTTAAATGGTGTTCGATTCCAGTGCTTCTGGTTCAGTAAATATTTGTCAGTGGATCGCATGCTCCAGAGAGAAAACCGCTCACACCACCATGGAGCATCTTAGAGGCAAAACCGTGAGTTCTGTCATGTTTAAATATGCAATTATATTCATATGTTTCTACTCTATGAAATGCAATATTTAAGGCTTTGTTTGCAGTCCTCAGCAGCGTGATTGAAGGAAAAGAGTTGAAAGAGTTTCTTCACTGCATGAGAACGACAAACACCTTCACTGGTGATGAAACAATAAAAACGTGACACGCTCAGTGAGCTTTCTGATTAACCAATCACATGAAATCTCTTAATATTTCCACTTCCTGTTGGCACCCTGGAAACAAACGAGCGTCTGAATGTTGCTGAAGGAGAACCGTCCAGAAGCTGATTGTTTTCATTTCTTCTGGGTTGCGTCAGCATTAAACCTGCTGCCTGCCAGCGTCTGCGTCTGCAGGGTTATGGATTCAGGAAGCGCTCGGCTAAAATCAATGCGAGTCGAGCCAGAGGAGAATAAATGGAAACGTGAAAACCCAGTTCAGCCAGAGACCGAGCGCACAACCTGGACTACGGTCATGTTCTGGACATTTACTCAACGCCGGCACTCGGAGCCACTTTATCCCGCCGTTCACCGTGAGTTAATTTACCAGCCAAACAAAGACATCTGCACACAGAGACGCTGGGAGGGAGGAATTCACATTAATTATTTATTTTAGAATATTCAGATAGATTTTTAGAAAATCTTTCTGGCAAAAAAACCCAGAAAATGACTAGTCAGATTTCCAAGTGTCTTTTGCGTGTCTCCCTCACATTGATGGACCTCCATGTATGCCTCCAGTCACCAGTGTGGCTGCAGCGTTACCATATATTATATATTATATATATATATATATATATATATATATATATTTTGGTGAAGTCTGGACTCACGAATCCCGTCATGAGTGCGGCGCTGCTCAGTGTGGCTCATTTCTGGTGTGACATGTTTAATTGGTTTTACAAATAATATTAAAATTAAACCTTCAGCCGTCCTTCCCATCAAAATCTGGTGCTCAAGGCAGGAAATGGCTGCCGTTAAAATAAAAATGATATTACTATGAGGTGCTCAGATTAATGTCCTGTCTGCAAAGAAGGAACCGATTTGTTTTGGCAAACGTAATTTCACAAAACTATTTCCTGCCGGTTTTTAAAGCCGTTTCTGACTCGACTGTTTAGCTCACGAGCGTCGCTGTTTCTGTTCTGTGCAAACTCTGCATGCACTGATGTTCTGTCGGTTCCCCACCACATATGTTTTGTTGTTGTTTTTCCTTATTATTCCACCCAGAAAGAGCAGCCTCCTTCCTGCTTTACAAATATTGCTCAGCTGGCAGCTTCTCACTTGCTCTTGACATGAATCCCCTGTCGATCCTTCTGTTCTTTACTGCCATGGTAATGGAGGATTTGTGTATTGTGTGCTGTAACCCCCCCATCCCAAAAAAGAGGATCTTTTTCCTGCAGTCTGAACAGAGCCAAACAGACCTTCTCCCCCTTGACTAACCATCCTGCTGAACCCTTATATAATCCTTACATATATCTATACACAAACTTCAGCTGGAATGCATAATGCAGTTTCCACAGAACAAGCACCGTATATTTGAGCTCCCATCTCATCCCTGGGATCCTTTTTGTGGACACATAACATATGACAGTAGTTTCAATATCCATACTGTATGTTTTAAGAGACTTTTCTTACTTAACCTTTAAACAACCGGCAGCACTTGGTTCCATCACTTGAAGTACAGAACACCGTTGAGCTCCAGTGAAACGTCCTGAGATGAACGATGTCCTCATCCTTCATGAACAACCACTCGATGACATCACTCTTCTCTGCTGACGATCGTTCCATACTTTCTTTGAAACGTGGTTTCAGTGCTGATGTGACTCGTCACAGGTGGTATTAAGACCGCCGTGCACATTTCATGCTGCCGTCGTTTAAAAAGGGCCGAATGTTGCTGTGCGGTCCGTTAAACTCTGATTGGTTTTGTGTATTATTGCCTTTCTGTGCGTATTGTTTGTGTCAGCTGGTCGTGTATGTGTGTTATTGGTTATCGTGGAGAGGCGGGCCTTGTTTGCCTGTAATGTTGCGTAATTAAAAACCAGTAATTGAAGAATCAAAGTTTTTTGCCTCCAGCTTTTGCAAAGGAAAAATAAAATGTTGCTAACGCAAATTACCATCCTGGAAGTCGGCCAAGCTCATCGTCTTTTGGCCCTTTCCCAAGTGATGTCTCCCCATTGGTCGATGTTTCCTCATACAACGGAAATGATATCCTCCCAAAAAGTTACTCTCGTTTTGTGCGTTTTCCAACAAAAGTCCTGCAGTTCATACTTTTTGGGTTGAATTAACTACGGAATTGGCAATACTTAGATACGTAATAAATAAATCAACACTAACCTCTCGGTTCACACTGTGGTCGAATTCATTTTCATAGTTATAACTACGAACTGCTTAAAACAGCCTGTTTGCTTCTGTGAGACAAACACAAACATTAGTCCTCTGTGTTGCTGATATTTGGTGATAAACATTGATTGGACAAAACCTTTGGAAACGGTGTTTGATGAAAAGTCACAAGTCATGAATGCCACTTTGAAATCGAATGGGAATCCACCCGATTGATGAACCTCCTCATGAGCCGAGAGGGAAAGTCATCCGAACACATCCTCTGGGAACCAAGAACTCTACCGGATGTTGTGCCGATCCATCCGGTGAATCCAGAGTCAGTTGGCCTCATCCTCTGTAAAACATCTGCTGCTGTCGCTTGAGCTTGTTGCAGTGCAGCTAAACACACAATAAACACCTGAACAGCCGAGGTCTGGTAATGGATCCACCATTGCAGGTGAAAGCATTCAGCTTCGGCATTCTAGAAATGTTTTGTGATCGCGCTCGACTAGATGACATAAAAACATCTTTCCACAAATCGATGGCTTTTATTTACCTGACCCGGACGGTACCCGGACTGGCTGCTGGAGTGGACTGCTGCCTGCTAATTGTTATCAGAAGGGACTCAGTGCCAGGATGAACACGGCTAATGGCTTTTCAGCACACAACAGTAATGACGGCCGACGGGGGAATCGCGGCACGCTGACGGGACGCTCGGCAAATTGCCTCCATTTCTCACCGACGCCTTTTCAGATCCACACTGAGCCGGCGACGCGATCAGGAGTCTGAATGAGGTGGGTTCACGTGGATGGAGCATCCCGACGCTTTGAGGGGGTTCATCCATGATTCATGGGGGAAGACATCTAACGGATTGAGTTTGTCACAACTCGGGGAGACGAGGAGAACGAGGGAGGAATGTTCTCTCTTTGGGAGTCCTGAGCAGATCAAAGGCATCACATGGGTTCACGCCCTCTCTGGTGCTGAGGCTAATGTTTGACCTCAAAGACCTTTTTCTGACCTGCATGCCAGAAGCATGCAGTGGGCTTCAATGGGCTCGTTTGTGATGCCAAGATTCTGGAGACGATGAATTCTAAAGTTTTAGAAAAGAGAAAACACAAGAACATTCTGTGAAAATACATTTCTGAAGACCTCTCGGCTGGTTTCCGAGTCGGGGGATGGGGGTCAGTGTTGAAATGAAGATGGAGAGACGGGAATCAGATGTCTGGCCTTTCATTGCTCAAGAACACAATTATTCTCACAACAAGTTCAACGTTTCCTCCACAGCCGACTCCATGAGTCTGAATTATAGACGACCTTGTTCTGGTCCAGCTCAAGGTCATTTGATGTCATTTACATTCCAGCTCATGGTTTTTCTGGCTGTGTGCATATCTCATGAGGTCACATACAATCTTTCTTCAACATTAAATGATACAGAACCTCCACATTCCTTGAAGCTGAATACCAGATATGTTTATGAAGTATTAAAGCAAACTGCAACTCGGGGCGGCCATGCTTGCAGTCTTCGAGCTGTTTGGGTTTTGGTTGTTCTTCCTTTCAATGTTTAACATTGTATTCTCTCCTGTTGGGGTGGAGATGGTCACTCTTAGTTAGTTTCTGTATGTCCGCCTCAAACACCAGTTATCCCATAATAACATAACATAATCATCACAAAGCAAGCAGCGTTTCACTGCTATGGCTGGTGGAGGTGAAGGTAGTCTGAACCGGTGGTTTCGTCAAACAGTCGCCCTCCAAATGGTCCCTGAATGAAACATAATGTCATGTTCTGTTGTACATATTCGTGTTAGTTCCACTGCGTAGGAAGCGAATCCAATCAATCTGAAAGCCCGAGTGAAAGAAACTGTAGATCCAAACTGTCTTTATCCTCAAGTATCCCTGAAATACAAAGACAGCAAAGAGGACTCTGCTTTTCAACCTGATGAATCGTGAATATATGAAGTGTTATCAGACTAAGGCTGGGTGTTCGGGACTCTTTGTCCAGAGGATGCCGGCGGCCTTCAGCCGTCATGTAAAGCCCCGCAGGCTCCTCCATGTGGCCACCTGTCCCTCAAACCCGTATGAGCTGCTCGATATTGATGCAATAAAAAGGCCACAGTAGAAGAGCCCAATGGGAACATCTGGTCCACGAGGCCGGTTTAACACGCACGCCGTCCCGAGCCGACGGGGACGATTTACCGGCAGCATCTGGGCGGCTTGATTCAGTGTTGTCGCCGTTTATGAGCTGCAGAACTCTGCAGAACTCTGCAGAACTCTGGGGACCTCGGGGTGATTACGCTGAATTTATCGACGTGTCAACAGAAATGAATCACATTGTGTTTAATTGATTAATTGACCCGGAGGCTGCAGGTGTGATCTGGTTTGTGAAGATCGGACCTCCTGCCAGAACATTTTCATATTCTTAACTTAACGTTCTCATTGGTTGAGCCACGCCGGATTCAGCAGACGCTCCCGACCTCAGATGACGTGTTTTAACGTCACCTGTGAGGCTAAATGAGAGCCGTGAATATTAACGCTCCAATAATATTACATAACATTTAGCTGATGCTTTTATCCAAAGAGACTTACATGTTATACAGTAGACACAGCAACGGTGAGCAATGAGGGTTAAGTGTCTTGCTCAAGGACACAACAACATGGACTGGCTGAGCCTGGGATCAAACCACCGACCCTCTGATTGAAAGACAGACCTGCTAACCACTGACTCAGTCGCCACATACTGTGACGCTACTTCTAGCCCCATGTGTCCACTGCTGCTGTTCTCTGACATCCATAAAGGTCCATTACCTTTTCACAGAGTCAGCAGCGTGGTGACCTGCTAACAGCCACATGGGGATAAAGTCACCTGACACACGTCACCTGACACGTCACCTGAGGGGCTGGCCGTCACGGAAATAAAGAAAAAACGGTCCCATGTGAAAATACGTCTCGGGAGGGAGTCAAATAATTGAAATCTTCATATTTATATTGTTGTTATACAATACCATCAAAAGCCAATTAAAAGGAATAACGATACATTTTTAATTAATGTATCATTAATTCAGTCAAACAGGATGTCATCATTATGAAGTGATTTTTCTTTGGTTTCCACGATCAGCAGAGTAATGACATGTCAATCCATGAGTGAACAGAAGAGTAATTACACACGAGTCCTACAACAGGTTTCCATCGGAAATCGTCTTCAATCCAAAGGAAAATTCAATAAAAATCTTTTGTGTTTAATGCCAAACGTGTTCATATATATTGGTAAAAAAAAGAAATAGGTTTATGGATATGGACAGAAACCGGACAAGCTACAAATGATAATGCCCACTTCAGCAATACACATAAAGATGCAATCACACAATAATTACACTGCATATGTCCTATAATTATGTTATAGATCTATTATTCATGAAACATTAAATATAATCTGTAAAATCTGCCACATACAAATCGAACATTGATCAGCTGGATAATTATTTTTTCAAAATGTGTAATATTTCTCTGAGCTAAAACCGGCTGCCAGTGATAGCGTGTGTGTGTGTGTGTGTGTGTGTGTGTGTGTGTGTGTGTGTGTGTGTGTCACGGTCGTTTGATTCGTTTATATAAAAGTGTTGATTAGCGAAGCTTTAGTAACCGTTTCTGTGGAAAACAAACATCTAAATGGGTTTTAGGAGGGGTGTGTGTGTGTGTGTGTGTGTGGTGGGGGTGTGTGTGTGTGGGGGGGAGGGGGGGGTCCTTCAGCGTGCATCATTGTAAACACACATCAACAGGATCCGTCTCATGATGCAGAGAAACCAGAGTAATGCTTCACAACAGAACTAAATGTGAACGCCCTCGAGTCAGACGGAGAAATATTATATTATATCAGCGGCTTCATGCAAATCTGACGAGCCGGCGCTTAAACAAATACCGGAACACGAATTGATCTTAAATGAAACGCAAACACAGCCGGTCGCTGTTTCCTGTCACCGGCGGAGATCCTTTGAGTTAACGGACCACCAGCTCGCCGCTATCAGGGACGTCGTGAGCGGCGGAGGGCGGTTTATACCGACGCTCTTTTTATTTTATATATGAATCAATGTATTTTATATATGAATCAATGTATTTTATATATGAATCAATGTATTTTATATATGAATCAATGTATTTTATATATGAATCAATGTATTTTATATATGAATCAATGTATTTTATATATGAATTTTATATATGAATCAATGTATTTTATATATGAATTTTATATATGAATCAATGTATTTTATATATGAATCAATGTATTTTATATATGAATCAATGTATTTTATATATGAATCAATGTATTTTATATATACATGAATGTATTTTATTTATATAAATCAATGTATTTTATATATGAATCAATGTATTTTATATATGAATCAATGTATTTTATATATACATGAATGTATTTTATTTATATAAATGAATGTATTTTATATATGAATCAATGTATTTTATATATGAATCAATGTATTTTATATATGAATTTTATATATGAATCAATGTATTTTATATATGAATCAATGTATTTTATATATGAATTTTATATATGAATCAATGTATTTTATATATGAATCAATGTATTTTATATATGAATCAATGTATTTTATATATTAATTTTATATATGAATCAATGTATTTTATATATGAATCAATGTATTTTATATATACATGAATGTATTTTATTTATATAAATCAATGTATTTTATATATGAATCAATGTATTTTATATATGAATCAATGTATTTTATATATACATGAATGTATTTTATTTATATAAATGAATGTATTTTATATATGAATCAATGTATTTTATATATACATGAATGTATTTTATTTATATAAATGAATGTATTTTATATATGAATCAATGTATTTTATATATAAATTAATGTATTTTATATATGAATGAATGTATTTTATATATAAATTAATGTATTTTATATATGAATCAATGTAGAACCAGGGTTCTCCCCCAGTGATGGCACCCTGCGGAGACAGGCGAGGGTGTGACTGCTTCCTGTGGAGCATGCCGCCGCATGCCATGCCGCCGCATGCCTTTAGACCCACGACCGCTATCCAACGTACAGCTGTGACTCCAGATGTGGACTCGTGGTGCAGCCTGGAGGTTAGATGATGTCACACCTTCAGAGAGAGGATTTCTCTTATTGCTGAACGTATTGAAATAGTCACGTTTACGTGCATAGCTTCATCCTGCTGTGCACGACCATGCATGAAAACTCTCAATTAAAAATGGCGTAAATTCCCAAATAGCATCATTTGGAAGCTAATTGGTTACTTCGTTACTGGAAAATAAAACTCGAACAGCTTTTTTTAAAGCTTAAAAACTAATTTATTTGTTGTTTTTTTAAATAGGAACAACATGATGCAACAGAAGCGTCCTCACTCAACTGGAACTTCATTCTTTGTTTTTCTTTCCAAAATAAAAGCATCCCGTGGTCGATTATTGGCAGAGTGAGCGGAGAGGCTGCAGTGGCGTGTCCTTGTGTCCTTATCTCCTCGTCTGTGAGGCGGCCATGTTGCTCGATAAGCCTGCCAAGGTCACGACCTCCGAGAGCTAATTAGTCTCTGCACAATTCACAGGTGATATTTTAATCTGGCTTCTGTCTGAAGGTTTCACAGAGTGTTTATGTGTATTTAATAATTGATGAAAGGGTGGTGAGTGGCAGTATTAAAAGTTCTCCAAGTCACATTCACCCTCTCACCTGTAGCTGTAAACCGCTCGCATCATCGTGGGATTTTATCACTTCATTTTATTAATATTTACATATTGTTCATTAACTTCAATTCTGTTCCATATTTTATTTTGAGATTTTCTTTATCCCAATTAAAGCCCCAAATCCATTCAGATTAATGGATTAGTATTCTTTAGTCAACATGTTATTGTTTTTTCCACCCATGTTGGTAAGACTATATTTTGATTTGTCCTTTAAGCAAAAATACGTTTTGAGATTTATCAAATTTCCTGATGTCACCCAACGTTTTATGAAGCCTCGAGTTTGACGATTTGGCCGTTGCCATCTTGGATTACAGGTGTTACCTGAAAATGCAGCTTTAACACATGAAGCATAGACTTCTATACAACCAGAGGAGTCACCCCCTGGTGGTCAGGAGAGAGAATGCTGCTTTAACACATGAAGCATAGACTTCTATACAACCAGAGGAGTCGCCTCCTGGTGGTCAGGAGAGAGAATGCAGCTTTAACACATGAAGCATAGACTTCTATACAACCAGAGGAGTCGCCCCCTGGTGGTCAGGAGAGAGAATGCAGCTTTAACACATGAAGCATAGACTTCTATACAACCAGAGGAGTCGCCTCCTGGTGGTCAGGAGAGAGAATGCAGCTTTAACACATGAAGCATAGACTTCTATACAACCAGAGGAGTCGCCCCCTGGTGGTCAGGAGAGAGAATGCAGCTTTAACACATGAAGCATAGACTTCTATACAACCAGAGGAGTCGCCCCCTGGTGGTCAAGAGAGAGAATGCAGCTTTAACACATGAAGCATAGACTTCTATACAACCAGAGGAGTCGCCTCCTGGTGGTCAGGAGAGAGAATGCAGCTTTAACACATGAAGCATAGACTTCTGGCGGTCAGTTTAGGGTTTAGATAATGCCGCTGTGGGAGCGATGCCGCTGTGGGAGCGATGCCGCTGAGGGAGCGATGCCAAGAGGTGCAAGGTTAAGGACACAGGGATAGATTTGTTGTTTTTCATGGAATGTGTGGGTGGTTTTTGTAAGTCTTGGTGAATTAACGAAATCTGAAAGCGTGTGTATCAGAACACAAAAGTGGACTGAGAATTCCTCGGGAGAAGGTGTTCGACTACATATCTGTGGGGATTAAAGGGGAATAAAAGGGAAAATCATAGTCTATGGTACTACGAAGCAAGGAGAAATAAAACAATATTTGTGAACTGGTGTTATAAACCTCAGCGATCGAGCGCTGTATCCCTCTGATACAGTAGAAGCTTCTCGTTCGAGTTCACTGTATTGGGTATTGCAGCCTTTCTCCTGGCCTCCAAGGATACGTGTAAATAAATAAAATAAACTGTACTGCTTTCTGCCTTTTAACTGTTTTTTTTTATTGTTTTAATGACTATTCTTAATTGTTTTTAAATCTTTTATTTTTGATTGTGTTTTTATGCTTTTAATTGTTTTTAAATCTTTTATTTTGCATTGTGTTTTTATGCTTTAATTGTTTTATGTGAAGCACTTTGAATCACCTTGTGTTGAAATGTGCTATACAAATAAACTTGCCTTGCCTTGCCTTGCCTTGCCTTGCCTTGCCTTGCCTTCTATACAACCAGAGGAGTCGCCCCCTGGTGGTCAGGAGAGAGAATGCAGCTTTAACACATGAAGCATAGACTTCTATACAACCAGTATAGAGATATTTAAATAGATGCCATTTCATAACGGATGATAATACAAGCCCTGAATGGCAATATTGTAACATAAATGTTATGTCAAGCTGGAATTGAAAGCTAATATCTTATTTCCCTTTGACGTGCTCCTCTAGTTTAATTATCTGTCACTCCTTTCCATCATTCCAGACGCGATCGTCCTCTTAAACAACTTCTCTGGGAATGTCTGCTGCCCACAGCTTTCTAATTTCCTTCCCCTGTCACTCCCGAGTTGTTGGTTTTTATATTACTTTAATCGAGTCCCTCCCTGACACCGCTAAAACACACTTCCTCTAAGTGTTGATCCCGTAATCATTTCCCTCGGCGTCCTGACGAGCGCTGATAGTCGGCGGCCGTCGGCTTCATAGCTGCAGCGATATTGCTTTTGCAGCGCGGCCCATTTCCCCGAGTCCCGTGAGACGTCATATAATGCTCAGCTTGTCACGCCAGGCGGGCTGTCGGTGTATTAAGGCCCCGCGTCGCATTCACGAGGATCCTCGGAGCCTGGTCGTGTCCTGCAGGATATGAACTCACGAGTGCAAAAGGGATTTCGATTGGACTTCCCCATCCGAGCCCGTCTGCCGTTAGATGTCTCATTTGCAAGTGAAATATTGAGTCCACATCCCGATGAGGACTCTCCACATGAGCTGGTGGTGGCAATGTTGCTCTGCCACAGCTTTGGTCCTGGAGACGTCTGACAACCAGCCGGCAGCTGATTGGTCCTCGTGGTGAACACCTGACCTCTCACCTGGCCACCACAATGAAACGGCACTTAAAAGAGATGGGTGAGACTATGCTGTCTCTGCCTCCTCTGTGGCCCATTAGACGATACTTACATCACCATTACAGGACAGAATGCTCACATTTTGTGCGGCTGAGTGCAGTTATCAAGTGGAAGTGTTTTGTACCGAGATCGGAACTGGGAACGAGAAAAAGAGAGAAAGAAAATGCACGGACCTCCAGGTAGCGGAGGCATTCCTGGAGATATCAGGCAGGTAATTTAAACCCATTCAAACCGGATTTGGGATTTATGGACCAGTTTGTCAACTGAAGTGCGCTTCAGTTACAACCGTCTCTCTGAAGACTCACAATGAGGCCTCAGCAGAACAAAACACTTCCACAACAAAAACAATTATTTAATCGCGAAAATCCTCAAACCGTATCTGTTTTTCTGTTCAATGTTCAAAGTCAAACTAGGAAAAAAATCCGAAGCAATTTTGATTATTATTGAAAATGGGATCCAAAAAGTGGCGACAGGTTTGGAGCGAGACCAAATGGTTGAACATCCACCCGCTGGCAGATGTTTGAGTCCTCTTAAACCCACTCAGGTGTCTTCACATGTAATCCCGGATTAAAGCTCCGCTCAGGACCGCGTGGGCGCTGCGTGATTGACGGCCGCTTCACACCTGTTAGACACCTTCAGTGTTCTCATTAGCTCACGGAGGGAAACATGTCGGCGCTCACCGGAGGACTGCGTGGTCGAGCCTCATGGAGAGTTTGACGTCTCGGTAAACGGACTTATTGGCTTTTTATGAGACTTAAATAGAAGAGAAGGTCAACGCCTCCATCAGGGAGAGGACTCGGCCGGCTGAGCCTCTCAGGTGGAGTATTTGGTGAAGATGTCGATTAAGCTTTGTGTGGCTGCTCACACATCTTTCTTCTGTTGGACAGAAAGGTCCTAAATAACCTTTTCTCTGCATTCTCTGAAAGCTCTGTGGAGTTGAGAAGATGCTAAAACCGCTAAGAGAAGATAATAATCCACCCGAGTGTCCGGGTATCTAACCTGTGGCTTCAGAGGGGAATGTGGTTTGGCGGACAAACATCTTCCTGGAAGAAAAAGCTCCATCATGTCAAACCCACGGGAATCAAGGTGGGAAAAAATACATTCAAAGTCTTTTTCACAGAGAGACTGAATGATGAATTGTGTGTGTGTGTGTGTGTGTGTGTGTGTGTGTGTGTGTGTGTGTGTGTGTGTGTGTGTGTGTGTGTGTGTGTGTGTGTGTGTGTGTGTCTGTCTCTGGGGGTTCACATCGATTCCCCTCCTGCAGAACTGTAGAGAAATGACAACAACATCCATCATGGTGGTACACACACGAGGCTGGACTACAATATGAAGTGTGTGTTGGCTATGAAGGTCTGACGGCTCATGGGGCATAGAGGGTTATAGAGCAATATAGAGAGTTATAGAGCAATATAGAGCAATATAGAGAGTTATAGAGCAATATAGAGGGTTATAGAGCAATATAGAGAGTTATAGAGCAATATAGAGGGTTATAGAGCAATATAGAGAGTTATAGAGCAATAAAGAGGGTTATAGAGCAATATAGAGGGTTATAGGGCAATATAGAGGGTTATAGAGCGATATAGAGGGTTATAGAGCAATATAGAGAGTTATAGAGCGATATAGAGAGTTATAGAGCGATATAGAGGGTTATAGAGCAATATAGAGAGTTATAGAGCGATATAGAGGGTTATAGAGCGATATAGAGAGTTATAGAGCGATATAGAGGGTTATAGAGCAATATAGAGAGTTATAGAGCAATATAGAGGGTTATAGAGCAATATAGAGGGTTATAGAGCGATATAGAGAGTTATAGAGCGATATAGAGGGTTATAGAGCAATATAGAGAGTTATAGAGCGATATAGAGGGTTATAGAGCAATATAGAGAGTTAGAGAGCAATATAGAGAGTTATAGAGCGATATAGAGAATTATAGAGCGATATAGAGGGTTATAGAGCAATATAGAGAGTTAGAGAGCAATATAGAGAGTTAGAGAGCAATATAGAGGGTTATAGAGCAATATAGAGAGTTAGAGAGCAATATAGAGAGTTATAGAGCGATATAGAGGGTTATAGAGCAATATAGAGAGTTAGAGAGCAATATAGAGGGTTATAGAGCGATGTAGAGAGTTATAGACACGACCACGTCAACACAGATCCTCATATGTCAGATACGTCTTTATTGTCCACTCCGAGCTCCTGGAGAGACGCAGCTCGCCTGATTGGCTGAATGTTTCTTCTCGTCTGGACTAAATGAATCAAAGCCTCCTGACTTTACATTATGTTGCTTAAAAGGAAGTTTTGTGTTACGACACTGATGAAGGAAGTCGAGCGGATCAGAACCAGCAGACGTAGAATCGATAAGTTTGTCGCTGGACGCTCATTCAGACCACACAGAGAACCGTGACAGCTGACTGGATGTCAATAACACACTCAACCCCTCAGCCTCTCCCATCACTCCCATCACTCCCAGTATTAAGGGTTCAAACCCATCATGCTACATTCAAAGACATTTGCCATTGACTTCACAGGTTGAATGCAACTTAGTGAAAGACAACGCACACAATAAACGCACAAACAGTCCAGGTCTTAACGGACTGGTTCCCATGAGGAAGATTTTCCTCTCTGAACCTCATCCTGTACATATGCTGCTTTATCAGCTGTCATTTCTTATATTTATATTTTATATTTATTATAAATGAACCCAGAGGATTAAACAGGAAGTTGTGCTACGACCATACCAACCACGTGTCGGTTCAAGATCCTCCTGTTTCTTGCCTAGCGACAGGTACCCGCCAATCAAAATCCTTCTCCATCATCAGCGATTCATAAAACCATGAGAGGAAATCACGTTCAGACACCGACCTGCTGAGCTGTGAGTTTAATCCTCTTCATGGATATTGGAGCTGGAAGTCGTTATTGATCATAAAAGGTGTTGAACGGGTTGGAAGACGCCTTCTGGTGCTTCAGGGGTGATGGCTGCGTTATGATAAAACATAAGTGGCTTGTTACAGATTACTTCTGGAGAAGCTCTCGCTCTTTAATAATAATAATAATACATTTAATTTATATAGCGCTTTTCATAATATTCAAAGACACTTTAAACAACATTTTAAAATCATCCTATAAGCTAAACAATTAATACAAATAAAATACAAACAATAAGAACATAGAAACTGCTCAACTTATTCCACTTGGATGAAATAAACACCGGCTGCTTTTTATTAAATTTCTCTCATTCCTGAAAAAAATGATACAACTTCTTTTTGGGATGTGGATGCTTCTCCCACTGTGAAGTGCGCTCCTGGCTCCGCCCCCTTTGAGATCCTCCTCCAGTAAACTGCACAAACAGCTGGTGATGCAACAGTTATGAATCACAGGAGGAAGCCGTCGGATGAATAATTCTTTCTCAAGCTGCGAGATTTCAAAACCGAGTCAGCGAGCGCACAAACATCAACACTTAGCATATTAATGAAGGAGAAAACCGCGTTAAATAAATCATACATTAATAATCTGCATTGCAGAGAGAAGCCACAAGCAGATTAACAGGTGATGTTTAAATGAATGTAGAAATGTCTTCAATCTTTTAAGAAGTCTGACATGAAACCAGAAGAACATTCAGAGCCGAAGAGATTAAATATGTTCTGCAGGGTTCATACGTCATGGAAAACCTGGAAATGTTTTGTACACACCCAGATTTCACTAAATGTTTGGTCATGGAAATTTAGTTTAAAGTCCCGGAAAGGTCCTGGACCTCCATTGGTCACAATGTGTCTGAACCCTGTCGCTCATTCATAAATCTCCACTGACGAGATTCATAAAAAAATATATAAAATATAGCTGCCACTGAGAAATGTCCTTGGACATATTTTTTTAATTTGAGGGTGCATTTGTGCATTTTGGGAAAGTCTGACTGGATTTTATTTGCAAAATATACATACACATACAATAGAAATAAAAATATGTACTTGGCCTGCATAATGTTCATCTGTCTGGGGCGAGAGTTTTGAAACAGCATGCAGACATCATAACTCGCTCTATTTTAACCGATGTCGGGACTAGAGGAGGAGCGCCGTCTCGAGAGGGGATTCGGGCGACCGGTTCGAATGCCAGATGGTGTGTGGATGGAAGGGAGAAAGGGGGTGGAGCTAAACCTCTTAGAGGGCGGAGCCGATGCAATATACAATTGGAAGAAGTTTATTGGGCTCATGAGAAGTACTGAAGAAGAAACTAAGTGAGGAAATTAAAGTAAATTAAAAGCAATTAATTAATCCAAAATGTGGAACTAAACTCCCCTCCAGGACGTTAAACTCTTCCTCTCATCTCCTCTTCCTCTCCTCTTCCTCGCTCCTCTTATCGGAGTCTTCTCTCGTTCTGCTGAGGCAGGAGTTTGAACTTCTGCCTCAGAGACACAAACCATCAGACTGTGTACACAGCCGTCTGTGGGCGATTAATCACGCCTGATGGGGGGGGGGGGGGGGGGGGGAGAGAGAATAACTGTCCATATTTATATATTTACAGCGTGATAGGAATGAAAACATCAACACAATCGTGTTTTATACATACGTATCATGTGGTTTATTTACAGTTTTCCATGAAGAGTTTCCTCCTGCAAGAGATGGGAACTCAACCCGGCTCTCCAGGACTCCTGCAGGTCCTGGACGTGTTCTGCATGTAAACAAGTCACAATCCGCCTGCTGATGTGTGTTTTGGTACCATGAGCCTCGCTGATCCTTTCTGGGCAGAGTTCGAACTGTCGAAATGTGTGCCATACTTTTACGAGTGTGTTTGTGTCTATTAGTGTGTTTGTTCTTCCTCCAGCTTGTTGCTGTTTTGTTGTGTGTGTTGGTGTGCGACCTGGCCGGGTGATGAAGGGCCAGCTGCCACCTTCGCTCTGCCATGTGGAGCCAGACCAAGGCTGCTGCTGCTGCTGCTGCTAATGCTAATGCTGCTGTTGCAATGCTGCTTCTGCTAATGCTGCTACTGCTGCTGCTGCTGCTACTGCTGCTGCTGCTGCTAATGCTGCTGCAATGCTGCTAATGCTGCTCCTGCTGCTAATGCTGCTGCTGCTAATGCTAATGCTGCTGCAACGCTGCTAATGCTGCTCCTGCTGCTGCTGCCAATGCTAATGCTGCTGCATGGTGCTGCTAATGCTGCTAATGCTGCTGCATGGTGCTGCTAATGCTGCTGATGCTGCTGCATGGTGCTGCTAATGCTGCTGCTGCTAATGCTAATGCTGCTGCATGGTGCTGCTAATGCTGCTGCTGCTAATGCTAATGCTGCTGCATCGTGCTGCTGATGCTGCTGCATGGTGCTGCTGCTAATGCTAATGCTGCATGGTGCTGCTGCTAATGCTGCGGCTGCTGGATGGAGAGATTACAGAATAGATGACTGATAACGGGGCACCAGAGGGGCTCTGAGAGCTGAGAGACGCATCACAAGCCGCGGTAACCACAGAGACAGAAGGAAAAGAGGAAGAAGAGGGAAGGTAAGAGGAAGAGGAGGCAGCACATATCTCCACAGATTAACGGCTTCAAAGTGCACAGAGGATTCTCTTTAAGTTGTTTTTGGTGAAGTATTGAAAAAAACACTCCTGCACTGATATGAAACCGTGTGAGTGCAATGGTTTGAGAGGAAAAGGCTTCTGGTCGCTGCTGCAGTGAACTCTTAAGTGTTTTCCATGATTTGAAGCCGAAAACCAGACAGAAAAACACTTGAATTGTTAAGAAAAGCAAATCTCAAGACTATATGTTTGGTTATTGGTTGTCAATTTTCTGAAATAGGCCCAAAAAAGCCTTTGAAATACAATAACCCTATAAAAACACTGAGGAGTTACTGAGGGAGGAAGAATCAAAATAATCGATCATAAATAAAGACACATTACTAGAAAACAGACTTAAAAATGACTCATCACTTCATCATTACTTCATTATTTCATGCACCACCAACTAAACGGACACATACGACTGAGTATGACAAATAAATCCCTCATCACTGTAATGAGTGCAGGACCATCGCTGTTTAAATTACATTGACTGACCAGTTATGAGGATTATTAAAAGCTTCGTAGCTTCAGTGTTTCTCAGCTCATCAGTAAGTCCTGAACAGCAGCACCTGGGGAGGAAGAGGAAGTGAAGAGTACAAAGGTGCTTAGTTTGAGTCTCATCGGGTCCAGGTGTCACAAGGCGAACATGCAACTTCATTTAGAAATGAAGCGCTGGTTGTGTTTCCCTCAGGAGTCATGATGAACCAAACCAGCTTAAAGGGGAGGTCAGACTGTTACATAAACCCAGCTGACCCCCAGCCGGTGGTCGGTGGTCGTGGTTCATTCCATTTGGTGGTTTTGCAGCTTGGAGCTCATCGTTCAGGCTTCAGCAGGCCGACGCTCTAAAGACTGTTTTTGAAGGATGAATGGATCGCTGCTGTAATGGAACGTCAAGTCACCGGATCAGAGGACGACTCAGACTTCCTGACTGACGTTAACTGACGTATGAAAATGTGCATTTAGCGAACACATGAAAGCAAAGTGCGGCCGACCTTCAGTTCCCCGTCAGCTGCCACTCATGGCTGCTCCTCCCTCATTGTTGTGAAAGCAGCCTCATCTTCTTACTGTTACATCTGCTGCTCTGGCCTCACTTCTTTTACTGCTTTCTGAGACGAGGCCGACCCCGGCAGACTCCTTAAAGTCTCGTTCCTTCCATCTCTTCCTCCGTCGCCTCCCAGCAGGTGTTTCACGGTCTGTTCACATCGCTCGGTGAGAGCTTTTAAAACAGCAAAGTTTGGGCCCGTTTCCTCCAGCAGGACGTCACCTTGAATGTCTTCAGTGTGATTGATCGCCGTCTGCGTGACCCCCGCCTGACCCGCCATAACGCATGAGTCGAACTAATTCATTAAAATTTCAATTTTCCCGTCACCTTGAATATGGCCATTAAAGCTCTGGCAGATCATTTACCCGGTTTGCTCACTTCCTGTCCTCCAAAGATAAACATGTGTCTCGGTAAGCGGCAGGAGGACTAATCCATTAACGTTTCAAGGTCCATCAATTTAAAGCCCCTGTACACGGAGCTGTGTTTGTCAATGAAGGTTTTTCTCTGGTGGGCCCACTGCCCAACAGGCATAGTTCTGCTTATGTAAATTATGTAATCTCTGCTGGAGGTCGCGTCGCAGCCTCCGATGTGAATGAAGTCACGATCACCATCCTGAACATCTTTCTTACTGTCCTCCTGTAGATGCTTCAATCTGCTGACAGTAGATCAGCTTCAGCCTCTCGGCTGCTGAGGCCATTGAACCAGCTTTCAATGGGCAGAGGGGAGGTGGTTGGGTCTAACAAACACAGGACTTTCACCCAGGAGGCCGCTGTTCGAGTCCTGTGCAGAACATAAAATGTACGTTGACATTTTGTTGTCTCTTGTTGGCGGTTAGTGACGTTATCAACACCAACAGCTCTTTTCCTAAACCTGGTTCTGTTGCCTAAAGCAGAACTTATAATTTAACCAGTAAACATGTTTTGGTATTTGTTGAGTCAGAAGGTGTTGCAGAGTCCGGCTCATGTTCATGAAGGACCAGCATGATTGAACTATATCGCTCGTCTTCCATTCTGGAGCCAGTTGACTGATGGTTCATCAACACGCTGCAAGCTGATATTCACAGCTTGATTTTTTCAAATCTCCGAAGTTTTTAATTTCAGATCTCGAGCTACTTGTGTTTATCTTCAGACACACAGCACCAGACCAATAAAAGAGGAATGAAATCAACAATTTGTGTAACAGATTGCATTTCGGGACAATTTCAGAAACTGCAGAGCGAAAAAAAATTAGAAACGTTCGTTTCACACAAAACACCTGAACTCACCGGTCTGTGAATTAAAGATTTGGTTTGAGGCTGGAGGCCAGCGGGTTGGAGGCCAGCGGGTTGGAGGCCTGCAGGTTGGAGGCCGGCGAGGCTGGAGGCCTGCAGGTTGGAGGCCTGCGGGCTGGAGGCCGGCGGGCTGGAGGCCGGCGAGGCTGGAGGCCGGCGAGGCTGGAGGCCTGCAGGCTGGAGGCCGGCGAGGCTGGAGGCCGGCGAGGCTGGAGGCCGGCGAGGATGGAGGCCTGCAGGTTGGAGGCCTGCGGGCTGGAGGCCGGCGGGCTGGAGGCCGGCGAGGCTGGAGGCCGGCGAGGCTGGAGGCCGGCGAGGCTGGAGGCCTGCAGGCTGGAGGCCGGCGAGGCTGGAGGCCGGCGAGGCTGGAGGCCGGCGAGGATGGAGGCCTGCAGGCTGGAGGCCGGCGAGGCTGGAGGCCGGCGAGGATGGAGGCCTGCAGGCTGGAGGCCTGCGGGTTGGAGGCCGGCGGGTTGGAGGCCGGCGAGGCTGGAGGCCTGCAGGCTGGAGGCCGGCGAGGATGGAGGCCTGCAGGCTGGAGGCCTGCAGGCTGGAGGCCGGTGAGGCTGGAGGCCTGCAGGCTGGAGGCCTGCAGGCTGGAGGCCTGCAGGCTGGAGGCCGGCGGGTTAGAGGCCGGCGGGTTGGAGGCCGGCGGGTTGGAGGCCGGCTCCACTCTCTTTCTCTCTCTCTCTCTCTCTCTCTCTCTCTCTCTCCTTTCTGCATGAAATGCATTCTAATGAGATTTACAGAAGACATTTTCAAATTGTTCCATTAGTGACATTCACAGTGAAGAAAAACATTTAATATCAGAGAATAATTGCTTCCTAATTATCAGAGTAATTTGATGGTTTCTGAGCATTCAGCTATAGTTTCAACTGTAAATATGACTTTACAAACTCATAAATTCACATAAAACTCCACATAAAAACCTTTCTGGTTTCGTACCGACAGGTGTCCACACCCGGTGCTGGTTGCTGGTTGCTGGTTGCTGCGTTGCTCTCCTGGCAGCACAAATCTATTGAACAACAACGATCTGGTCTGAAGTCAGTGCTGCAGCATTTTATAAGTTCAGCTGCTGAATCCACGCCGCTCCGCCTCGAGCCGACCGGCGTGCCTGAGGCACAGCGGAGCGCCGTGGACCGAGTCCGAGACTGTGGAGGCTTTGTTGTTGGAGCAGATTGATGAGGTTTATTTAGAGAGGAAGCACCGTGGAGGGCGAGAGAGAGAGAGAGTGTGTGTGTGTGTGTGTGTGGGTGGGGGGGGGGGGTAATCTGAAGGGAATTAGCTGAAGAAGAAGAAGAAGAAGAAGAAGAAGAAGAAGAAGAAGAAGAAGAAGAAGAAGAAGAAGAAGAAGAAGAAGAAGAAGAAGAAGAAGAAGAAGAAGAAGAAGAAGAAGAAGAAGCATCACGCTGCCTTCAGTCTGCCCTGGCAGCGTCTTTTTGCTGTTGCCAGGCAACTAATACAATGACATTAGCTGCTGTCAATCACGAGCTGAAAGTAAACAGTCGGCAACTGTTTCAGAAGAAACACTCAGAAAGTCTTTCTGTCTGTTGGAGAAACAAGCTGAACAAATGTTTACCAGCAGAACACAAGGAGCTCTGTGTGTGTGTGTGTGTGTGTGTGTGTGTGGGAGGGGGGGCTGAGGGAATATGATCAATATGATGCAAAAACAAAATCATTAGATTTATAAAAGGAAGACCTGCTGAGAAACACCATACGTTATATTTTCTGTGTTTTTAGAGACGAAGCCTCACGCTGTCTTTGTGTTTTAGTACATCGATGTGTGTTTTAGTACATCGATGTGTGTTTTAGTACATCGATCGTCATGTTGACCTGATACGTCTCGTTACAGGCGGTCGCTTCATGTGATCCTCTCTCGATCTTTTACTGTTTTCCAGTCCAGTATAATTCCAGCTGATTGGTTCTTATCGGCTTACAGCTGCTTAAATAACATTGAACTCACCAATTTAATTACCGAGTCTGATCGGGCAGCGAACATCAGACGGATCAAAGGTGGAGCCGGGTTTATTAGATCACTTCATTTACGGGTTCAATCCAAAACCTCCGTGAGGATCCAGATCTCCTTCCAGATGTGTTCCTCTAATGAAATGAGGAAAACGTGGATTAAAGAACCGGATCGATCCTGTAAAAGTAAGAAAGAAACCCACAAGTGAGATCTCATGTGGGTTTATTTCCTGTCTCGATGTTGTTTCAGTAAAAACATGATTTTATCTTTCATGTACTAACCTGATGGGTTTCTTATTATTATGTTTTTATCACGTTATCCCTCCAGTCCCCAGTATGTTGACACAGAAACCATTAAAGGTAATTCATAGATTTGCTTATGTTGCCTCTTATTCAAGCCTCCGGTTCGGTGTCTTCTTGGCAGGGAATCCATCACTCTGTGAATATCGCATCTGTTAACCCATTATTCTCACCGGACCCCGGGATGGGAGATGGGGAGGGGGGGGGGGATTATGCATTATGTATCATGTCCTACAGTGAAGAAGACAGTGGGAACGTAATCAGACGTCTCCGTCTGATTACCATCACGAGTGAAACCAGACGAGTGGTTTTATCAGCTGGAAGCAGAGCAGAGTTTTGGGGTATTTCTGGCTGCGTGGAAGATAAAAGATGTGATTATTGATAACGTCGAGGAGGAGCGATAACGCTTTAAACGCCTCGGTGCGTCCGACGGGCTCGTCAGCTGACGGCGCTCAGATTAATTTACGAGGATCTACTGTATATAATGTGTCACACAGACTCAAGGTTAAGTGATTCCAGGTGTTCGTCCCTCTTCGTCTTCATCCTCCTCGTTTATTTCCTGCTCAACGAAGGATCGACGTCACGAGGATCAAGTTAACTTGAACTAAGCCGAACGAGTTCAGACGAGTTCAGACGTCTTCGTGTGATTTACATACAACCAGAGGACGTGAGGGAGTCACGGGCAGCTTCTGCAGCTTAAAGGGTCGGTTCACACAAATTATGAAACTATGTTTGAACCAGCAGCAAACTATCTATATATATACTATGTATACATATACTATAGTATATGTATACATAGTATATACTATGTAATACAGCAGCAAACTATGTATATATATGTATATATGTATACATATACTATGTAATACAGCAGCAAACTGACATCTAACAATGTTCCTCTGTGTTCTTTTCCAGATTTAATAGAATTTAGCTTGTGCTCAAATAAACCCACCATTTATATATTTATATCAAATGTTTGCAGCATGGTGGGCATCACATGAGTTCAGTGGCTGGTATTGATCTTCTAAAGTGATGATCAACCCTATTGATTGTTCACCAATCAGAAGAACAATTGGCTGGAGCTCAGACCTTCAGTGTAGCTGCAGCTGTACGGACCACCCGGCCTCCTCTAACCCCCCCTGAAGAAATGATGATAATTGTGCTGATGGTGGCGATTATGACTGAATATGAGCAGAATGTTAATGATTATCGCCGACATATGTTCTGGTTTATTTTGAATCCCTCGCGTCAGCCGGTGTCAGATTTTAAACACTTTCATTATAATAGGAAGAAAATGCCTATTTGCAAATATGATAACCTAAATATCATAAGACATTGAACTCTAGTAAATTACTTGTAAATATATATATTTTTTTAACTTTTTCTATTAATAAGTATAACTAAATTGGCCCTTGTTTCATGCATTGTGTTTGTGGTGATGCTGTAGTGAAGATGACCACATGGGACTGAAGCTGAAAATGCCATAATACATAATTATTATTGTCTGTGCATTATTTAACAATTCAGGGGATACGATTCATTTAAAATTACAATTTAAAATTGACATTTTGCTCATTTATTTCATGTTTTTACTGTTAAAATTAAGAAATAAATGGGGAATATAACCAATAAGTACTGTGTGCATTTATCTTTGTGTAAATAATAACATTTACATTTGTACAAATACCATCGAAGATATATTTAGGGTTTATTGTTGTGATTTGATATCGACACAGAGCCTTCAGTGATGCTCGAGCCCTCATTCATGAAGACGTCACCACACAATGTGTAGGAAGGAAAAGTGATTTAAAACCCGATTGTCGGTTTGTGAAGAGCTTTCAACAGCGTATCGTTTCCCATCGATATCGAGCGAGCGGTGAGTGTTTCCTTCAGGGTCGCCGAGGTCAACGACGAACATTTTGTCAACGTTTCCTAATATCATTTTGTCAGCGTGCATCTTGTTTTGTCCTCTTAGTTTCTGTCTCTCAGGAGAAGTGGAGGAAACTCGTCTTCTAATCTCAACACAACAGTTAAACCCGGGAGAGGAGGGTGGAAGTGGCCTCAGAGCGAAGCGGCACTTAGTGGAGGAAGAGCCCTGCTGGCTCATGAAAACAGTCCCAGCTGATCTGCTCGTTACAGTTTATTCACGAGCACTTAATACTCTTTATGATCGGCCTCCTGCCGGCTTTTCATTTTTATTCTTCTCTCGGAACAGAAATGTGAACTGGCTGCTGGTAAACAGATAAACGTTGCAGAGTGAAGGTTTCCAGCTGGAGGAAAATCCAAGATGGCGACGGCCAAAATCAAAGATGGCGACGGATAAAATCCAAGATGGCGACGGAATAAATCCAAGATGGCGACAGATAAAATCCAAGATGGTGACGGATAAAATCCAAGATGGCGACGGACAAACTCCAAGATGGCAACGGCCAAAATCCAAGATGGCGACGGCCAAAATCCAAGATGGCGACGGCCAAAATCCAAGATGGCGACGGCCAAAATCCAAGATGGCAACGACCAAAATCCAAGATGGCGACGGATATAATCCAAGATGGCGCCGGATATAATCCAAGATGGCGCCGGCTCTCCTCCATCCCTCAGTGGACGAGAGTGATGCCATTGTGTTGTCATTATAGTCATATTTGTGGTCTGATTCATCTATATCGTTATTTCCCACGGTACTTTAGCTCGGTCATATTTGTCAACGCTGCGTCAGCGCTTTCGAGACATAAAGTGGGCGGGGTTTCATCTCCTTGTCCCTTGCCTATTACTTTGTTTGTCTTTTATTAAAATGATGCAGCGGGCTTGGGCTCAGACTTGAGGTTGGAAGTTGCGTTGACACCTGACATTGTGTTAAAGGTCAGCTTCAATAACACACATGACCGCCCACCGCCTCCACCACAGCAACACGTCAAACCAATACAAATGAATGGGACTGCTTTTAATATCTCTAAGGTTTCATCTTGATAAAGACTCTGCTGAATGGAGTGTTGTAGCTCATAGTCTCAAAGAGGACCTCAATCCTTAACGTGCTCGTGTGTTGTCTGATTCATGTAACATCCTGACTGAGATTCATAGAACACAAATACAAGTATTGGTATCATAAACGTGTCATCACACTCTGATCTTTGTCTCGCCTCGATGCCCTGTCCGTGGTCCTGAACTGGTTCAGACGCTCTACACTGTAACACTGACCCTAACCCAACAGCTGCTGGATGAATCTCCTCACAGTGAATAATCTGCATTGCATTGCTCAGCCGTGATGACTTCCCTCCGATTCGAAGGGAATGAACTCCGATGGGAAGGCAGCACATGTGACTCCCGGCCCTGGTGGGTGGTCCGGACTCATTATGCCGAGCCGTTGTGCCGCAGGGGGACGTAGCCGGTACGTAGCGCAGCGAGCTGCCGGCTTCCTCCGGCTGGCGGGCCTCTGCTGTCACTTTGCTTCCCTCGATGTGGCACCTATCCAAGCAGCTGAACCACCGCCTCCACCAGGATGACATTTCCAACCAGCACCCCCCCCCCTCTCCCCCCGCTCACTCACTGTAATCCGACCCGTCGTATGTTTACTTCTGTGAGTTCACATTCGCTCTCTTCTGTCCTGGAAGCCCTCTGGCAGCGAGATCTCTGATTTAAAGGGATTTCACAGTTTTTTCTTCTGTGATTAATTTACTATCTAATATTTACTCCATCAGAGGCCGCTGCTGCCAGAAACCAAGATTTACTGTAGATTTAAAGTCGCTCTCCGCGAGCATTTCTCAGGCCAACTCTCTCTAATGACACACACACTGTCTCCAACAAATCAACTTTTTTATAGGCTAACACGGTCGCCCATCAGTCTTGATTGATGGGCCGGGGAGTCCCGCCCCCCTCTCCTCGGTTCCACCAGCTCCTGTAACTCGATGTACTTTCTCATACAGAGTTTCTATCATCAATCTTAGAGAAAAGATGAAACACGTCCATGCTCATATTTTTGATTAATGAGTGTCGACTTCTGTAACAAAAGATGAAATGTGCACTTCTACAATCAGAAGAAACGTTCTGTAATCTGGAGGAATATGTGGAAACATTAAAAAATCTATAATCCTTGAAACCTGCAGGCGACCAAAAGAAATGCGTTGCAAACCTCCTGACCTTAACACTTTATATTATGATATAATAATGGAAACTCAGAAATTCTAATTAAATGAGCTTGAAACTAAATTTGAAAGTAAAGTAAATACGTTAATCTGAGGTTTTTTCTTGGGAGCGCTATTTGAAAAATAGTTTGAATATTACTCACTTCTGTAGATATTACATAACACTTAATTAGCTGACACTTTTATACAAAGCCACTTTAATTAACACCCACATTCGTGCATTTTGAGTTATTGCACAATAAAAGTTTCGTGGGAACATTTATAATCCAATAAAACATTCTCAACTGCAAAAACGGTGTTTTTGGACCTTTGCCAGAAAATAGTTGAAAGTGCAAACTGGGTTATGGAAACATATGGCAAAAGAAATATGACATAGCAACCATTTAAGTCACATGACTGAAGGCTTGTCTTCGAGTCCGGAGGCAGGAAACTTGTCCAGTAATAGGCGACATCATGCTACTATTTACTTATTTAATTATTTATTAGATTGGATTGGATATTTATTGGATATCAACCAGAACATGAATAGACGAACAGGTTTGAATACACGGGGAAGGTGCAGGTGGTTGGACACAGGTGGAAACAATGTGGGCGGGGCTTCACAATCACAGGGCAGGAAGTACAGGGACACAGAGGACACAAGAGACAAGGACTTCAAAATTAAAACAGGAAACTAGAAACCACCCAAAACTATGACATATACGGTTGTATTTTCATATTTAACCATCACACAGGGAAACGTCTCAGAATGCTGTTTAAATCCAGTTTATCCTTTAAATCAGTGCAGCAGAGCAACACAGATTTACATTAAAGATGCTCTGTATGCTCAGTATTAACGGTAAAGAAGACTGAAGCCTGCAGGGAGGTAAACAATGCAGCTTACAAATGCGTCTGAAATGTATTCAACATGTTTGTTACGCCTCAACATTCTGTGAGGAAGCTGGAGGTGTTTACAGGATCCTGCAGGTATTTAACCACAGAGTCCCTGAGCTCTGAGCCGACAGCAGACATCACACCTCCATCTGAAGTCTGTGCAGGTGACCTTCTCTCAGGCCGCCTGTTGCTAATCACTTCATCAAGGCCTTAACCGCGTTAACTGAAGCGAGGGCATAAATATGTCATTGCTGCATGTTCACCGGTGATGGTGCGTCTCTCCACAGACATGAAGGTGACGCAGCTCCAAAACGATTTCATTAACAGATCAATCTGGATGTAAAAGCACAAACTTTTCTTTCCTCATTTCCACGTTTTCTGCTTATTTCCCGTCTCCAGCAGAATCGCTCCACATCGTTCGCTCCTCTCCGTGAGGTCGTCATTGCAGGTAGCAGCATGTTGCTGATCACTTCATCAGAGAGATGCATGTCACGCCCCAAAGGGAGGGATATCACAAGCAGATCAATTCTGTACACAGAGGAGGGGAAGACACCTGCTGACTCCTTTATTTCTATCACTTCGATGTGATTGTTCCCCCACTCGCTGTGCTTTGCTCCTTCTGTCACGATTGTTTTTTTATGCATTTGACCAAATAAAACCACATAAATGTTGACTTATAATGTAATGAAAGCAAAGATAGCAGTATCCAATATTTTGCGTGCATTGAATCAGATGTTATGTGAAACTGCAGCAGCTCTGCGGCTCCAGAGCCAATTAACAAAGTAACCAATTAACCAATTAACAAATTAACAAATTAACAAATTAACAAATTAACAAATTAGCTTGTTGTTTTCTGCCTTTATGAAGCACCGATTGGTTTACGGACAAAACACATTTCTGACTTCTCATGGGGAACTACACAGGAGTATTTATTACTACACAGGAGTATTTATTACTACACAGGAGTATTTATTACACACTGTTAGCTGCACTGTTTTAGCTTGTATTAGCTTTACGTTTGCTTTGTAGAAATCCTGTTGTGTCTTTTCATGTCGTCCTGTGTGTTTCATATCTTGTCTTATTGCCTTTCTGAGTCTATATTAACACATTTCCTGTCGGTGTTCACATCATTGTGTCTTCCTCTCCCTTTGTGGTCAGACATTGATTTAAACCACAGAAGATAATCACACGTTCAAGTTGTGCAGCTCTGTCTGCGCTACAAGCTAACTGGTCATTAACCCTCAAATCAAGACTCAGAGCTAACAGCACGTAGCAGGGCTAAAACATATTCATAATTATGGAGCTGAGGGAAAACAACTGGGTGTGTCTTTGAGATCAAAGTGGTGAAATTACGAGGGGGAAAAACATATTGACTAGATTATGAAATCTTGACTATATGAGAAAACATTTAGTGGAGGACTAAACTGTGGTAACGCCCATCTGAAGGCTTCTCCTTTATTTTAAATACATGTCAGTGTGAAGGTAAAACACAGAAAAGACGCTTAACACACCGGGTGCTGAACCACAGACGATGATGACGATGGTTGATGATGATGGTTACGTCCTCAGAGTTCGGTTGAAAGAGTGTTTAACAGATAAATAATAAAATAAGGCTTTTTCACCACCACATTTTTCCAATCCACAATTGCACATTTTAGTTTTCTTCTTACAAAGTTGAAATTGTATTCTCGGAAACCTGATCTTTTTATCCAGAATATTATATCCAGTTCAGTAATTCCTAAAAAAAAAAAAAATGCAATCTGCAGCCGCACAGCACATTTTGTAGGAGATACAAATGCGTTTCTCAACACTGCGGCCAAATGGATGGATATTCACCACGGTGGTAAAAACATGATAATTGCTGTATTTCCTGCCTGCGCTTCAAATTAACAACCAAATTGCATTTGAACGCACCATAAAAAATTATTTTGTGCTTCTTGTAAAAGCACCTCAGTGTGGATGAAAAGCAGGTTTCCACATGTAGCAGGTCCGTCTATGGAGACGTGTTTTCGAGCTCGAGCTCGTGATCCCGACACCTCGGCCCGCTCATCCACACGTCCGACACGCTTCCCTGCAAAAAGGTCACCTCTGTTATTAAAGGTTAGTCAGTTCTACTTTATTAGCTAAGAAGCTAGACTGTGACGGGGAGACGGAGAGAAGCGCTGCGACAAAGTTCACTTTGCTGCTGGAGGCTGCTGGTGGGAGCCCGGCCCCCAGCGCCGCCATCCCATAATAGATGTCCTCTAAATGGCACCCGGAGACAACAGGCCAACCTTTACCCCGTCTTTGGTGCGGAGAGAGAGCGAGGGGGGGAACGCAAGGTGGCTCATTGTTTTCCCATCCTCTGCATGCGGAGAATGATTATGGATATGAAATGCTGGTGGCATATTGTCGTGATGGATGGCACAGCCAAGGCGGGCCACTGTCCTGCTGGTATTGTGCGCTCGCTAATTAAATGACAAATTGTCAGCCAGGAAATGGATATTTGTCCCTGGAGTTGCCAAAAGAAAAGAAAGTGTATTCATTTTCTTTCTAATTCGTTACTGTTGGCTTGTTGTCTGTGAGTGTTATGCACGAGGACACGGTAAAAAAAGGTAAACGCACACGCAGATTTAGCCTTGTGTGTTTTTGTTTCATATAATCTTCTCATGAATCCCAAAAAAAGTTTTTTTACCTTTTGTCCTTCCCCATGAAACCTTGCTCAGATGATGTATAAACCCAATAACCGAAATTGCCACTGTAGTGGATCGCAATCTGGATGACGGTGTTATTATTGTCCAATCAATTGCTTCTATTTATTGTCCAATTCTAAAAGAAATAATGCGATCCAGCGCCACTTTGAAAGCATCTGCGTTCATTACACAGACATCTGAGTGCCTGCACAAAATGAATCCCATTAAATCACACCAATAACACGGATAATGCATGACTGAGCTGCATGAAATACCCAGAATAAAGGCCTTTCACTGCGAGTTTGAAACGCATACAATATCCAGTAAAAAACAACAATAACAGCAACACAAAACCAAAAAATAGACAAAAGAATAGGTTGTGAATTGCCATGAATCTCACTTTGGGACCATTTCTCCATGTTTCTGAGGATGTAGTGTCGCTCTCCGTGGTGCTGAAGTCAAGCGTCTCTCTTTAAGCTCTGAGACGTTTTTGTTTCGACCACAACATGAAAACATTTGTGCCGACCTTGTGAGCAGCGACTTCTATGAAAGGAAGCCGTACTGGAGAGGTAGTTTACAAAAGCCACAGCATTTTATTCATAATTGACAGAAATTAATCAAAACTATGAGAGTCTGAAGGCTGGAGGAAGTTTGGGCCATCCAGCAGGAGCAGAGCCTCCCCTTAAAGAGACTTCAGCACCATGGAGAGAGACACTATTACCTCAACACATGGAGAAATGGTCGCAAAGTGAGATTCATGGCAATTCATAACCTATTCTTTTGTCTATTTCTTGGTTTTGTATTGTTGTTTTTTACTGGATGTGGTATAGTTTCAAACTTGCTGTGAAAATGCCTTTATTTCTAAAATACTAAACTAGAAATAAACCTCTTAAACGGGACTACCAGACCTCCTCAAAGGAAAATGGAGCTGAATAACAGAGAGAAGGGGCTTCATCTCTACCAGAGTTTCATTAGAGAGAGTCCATATACTCTGCATGCATAAATATGTCAAATATTTAAGCTTCTGAAACACGTTCACCATAAAACGTCCCGTCTGAGAAGCCGCTCACAATCTGTGACCAGTTTAAAACAGTTGGCCGATGCCACATGGACAGGTTTCGTGGTTCTTTGCAGACAAAGGAGCGCCGGCTCCAGCGAAGGAGGAGTTCAGCATTTATCCTCTCTGCCCGAGGTAACAAGCTCTGGGGGCTGAATCAATCACGATGATGAAGGAGGTCACATGGAACAAGCTGTGCTGTGCTTGTACCGCGAGTGAAGACATCAGTTTCAACACGGCGGGTTAGCTGCACCTGCACCCGGATCAGACTCTGGACTGCAGCGAGTCCACCAGGGGGTCCAGGTCCACCTCCCTGGCTGGGAATTCACCTTGTGAGCGTTATTCACCTTATAGAAATAGAGCTGAGTGTTATTCACTTTATAGAAATAGAGGTGAGAGTTATTCACTTTATAGAAATAGAGCCGAGTGTTATTCACTTTATAGAAATAGAGCTGAGTGTTATTCACTTTATAGAAATAGAGCCGAGTGTTATTCACTTTATAGAAATAGAGCCGAGTGTTATTCACTTTATAGAAATAGAGCCGAGTGTTATTCACTTTATAGAAATAGAGCCGAGTGTTATTCACTTTATAGAAATAGAGCCGAGTGTTATTCACTTTATAGAAATAGAGCCGAGTGTTATTCACTTTATAGAAATAGAGCCGAGTGTTATTCACTTTATAGAAATAGAGCCGAGTGTTATTCACTTTATAGAAATAGAGCCGAGTGTTATTCACTTTATAGAAATAGAGCTGAGTGTTATTCACTTTATAGAAATAGAGCCGAGTGTTATTCACTTTATAGAAATAGAGGTGAGAGTTATTCACTTTATAGAAATAGAGCTGAGTGTTATTCACTTTATAGAAATAGAGGTGAGAGTTATTCACTTTATAGAAATAGAGCCGAGTGTTATTCACCTTATAGAAATGGAGGTGAGAGTTATTCACTTTATAGAAATAGAGCTGAGTGTTATTCACTTTATAGAAATAGAGGTGAGAGTTATTCACTTTATAGAAATAGAGCTGAGTGTTATTCACTTTATAGAAATAGAGCCGAGTGTTATTCACTTTATAGAAATAGAGCCGAGTGTTATTCACTTTATAGAAATAGAGCCGAGTGTTATTCACTTTATAGAAATAGAGGTGAGAGTTATTCACTTTATAGAAATAGAGCTGAGTGTTATTCACTTTATAGAAATAGAGCTGAGTGTTATTCACTTTATAGAAATAGAGCCGAGTGTTATTCACTTTATAGAAATAGAGCCGAGTGTTATTCACTTTATAGAAATAGAGCCGAGTGTTATTCACTTTATAGAAATAGAGCCGAGTGTTATTCACTTTATAGAAATAGAGCCGAGTGTTATTCACTTTATAGAAATAGAGGTGAGAGTTATTCACTTTATAGAAATAGAGCTGAGTGTTATTCACTTTATAGAAATAGAGGTGAGAGTTATTCACTTTATAGAAATAGAGCCGAGTGTTATTCACCTTATAGAAATGGAGGTGAGAGTTATTCACTTTATAGAAATGGAGGTGAGAGTTATTCACTTTATAGAAATGGAGGTGAGAGTTATTCACTTTATAGAAATAGAGCTGAGTGTTATTCACTTTATAGAAATAGAGGTGAGAGTTATTCACTTTATAGAAATAGAGCTGAGTGTTATTCACTTTATAGAAATAGAGCCGAGTGTTATTCACTTTATAGAAATAGAGCCGAGTGTTATTCACTTTATAGAAATAGAGCCGAGTGTTATTCACTTTATAGAAATAGAGCCGAGTGTTATTCACCTTATAGAAATGGAGGTGAGAGTTATTCACCTTATAGGAATAGAGGTGAGAGTTATTCACCTTATAGAAATGGAGGTGAGAGTTATTTACCTTATAGAAATGGAGGTGAGAGTTATTCACCTTATAGAAATGGAGGTGAGAGTTATTCACCTTATAGAAATGGAGGTGAGAGTTATTCACCTTATAGAAATGGAGGTGAGAGTTATTCACCTTATAGAAATGGAGGTGAGAGTTATTCACCTTATAGGAATAGAGGTGAGAGTTATTCACCTTATAGAAATGGAGGTGAGAGTTATTCACCTTATAGAAATGGAGGTGAGAGTTATTCTCTTTATAGAAATGTCATCTACTGGAACAGTAACATCCTCTTGAACCCTCATAACCCTCATCTGCACCCTTTATTTCCTTTATTTACTTTATTTCCTGCAGTTCTTTTCCTCCTTAAAATCCATTTTCTTCCCCTCAGCTGTTATTTATGAAGCAGGGGATCTGGAGCAGCGTTGGAGCAACAAAGTGCATTATCCTGATTCTGTTATCCATAAATTACTCATTTATTGGGAACACAATGAACTGTGTGCTGTAATGTGAGAGCCTCCTCTCGGCTCCGTGGCTCGGTGTGAGCACCGTGATGTACGACTGGATGAATCTGACCTTCTCCACCGTTTAGTGTCGTCTGGAGGAGTTTTTCCCTCCGAGAGCTGAACTCCGCGCTTCATCCCGGTTAACCAGCGTCTCCCGTCTCACGGTGAACCGACTCAGTTCAACACTTTACTGCAACGCGTCCGGCCTCTAAACCGGACCGAGGCTTCAGGTCTCGGCTGTCTGGCAGCACCGTTTATAGGAGGGGAGCCCGAGCCAAACCCAGAAACCATAGAAGAAGAGTCTGGAACGCTTAGATGGACGTTTGACATTAAACTGAAGATTATGTAATTATGCAAATAATTAACCAAGGGAGGGATATCTGAGACAGAACAAGGGACATGATGAATATTTAATATCACAAATGAGTAGAAACTGTATCTCACTTTTCCAGGTTTTCATATTCACGGTGAAATACCTTTTTTTTTTACTGTTTTTATTCATATTTTGCAGAGTAACGGCCTTGTTCAGTGGTTTCTGTGTAAAACTTCATCAGAAAAGCTTAATAGTGAAAATGCATTAATTACTTCTACACAAAAACACAAGATTGTGAATAGATTATTGAAGTAGAAAACAATGATCAGGGCTCATATTGGTGGACCAATAACTCCACTGCAGTAACATAATAAAACTGAATATTAGTGCATTATTCTATGACCTGTTTCACTATATTCAGTTTCCAGGTGTTGGATGGATGTTCTTCATATTTTGCATTAGTCCAATTTGAAACCCTGTAAGAAGTTTGCACCTGCATATATAAGTTATGTGAAGATGAAGTTAATTGGCATGAACAATGTCCTGATTTGCATATTTAAACAGAAAACTTCAGCAAGCCACGGATCCAAATCTATGTAAATATGTAAAAACATTTGACTCCAATATGCCAACAAAATGAACATGACGTGTTCTAACATGAATGAGAGGCTTCATGGTGATGCTGGTTAAAGAGGACGTTGTTACACTAACGTTACTTTAGGCTTTTGTCCATTTGATTATGACATATGTCGTTACTGTAATTATTCCTTTATACAAAATTATTTTGACACTTGACAAAAGCACTTTAAAAAAAAATGCATTCATTTAACTAAAGGCAGGAGGCGCATGTCATGGGAGGAGAGTGCAACAGAGAAGGATGGTTTCCATTCACGATGGCTGAAATATATTTCATTCATAAAATCCTTGTGCAATGATACATGAGGGGGTGTCAAAGAGCTTTTCCCTCGCTACATTGTTTCATATTGTTTTGCTGCAGGTGTCACATGACTGCATGTAGCTGCATGCGGTCCATGGCCTCTGGCTCTCAGGTGATGTTTCCACTGCACACGGCCTGAAGAAGGAGGGCAAAATCATTTAAAAACATTCATTTTAAAGAGAAGTTCATCAGTTGGACTGAATGTGGAGCCGTTTGGGTACAAAGAGACGTTTCTGTGATCCCTGCTGCCGGTTTCCAGGAGTGAGAAAGAAATGAAACCAATCTCGGAGGTACAGGCTGTCCGGAGCCTTCATGCTGCACAAATGTAATTAACTGTAGAAACTGCCAGTTCAGATTGTTCAGGCAAAATACAAATTAATATAAAAACAGGTTCCTGGCTTTGTTTCTCAAAGCTCAATCAAAAGTTGAAGTCGAGCACTTTTGAGAAGAAATTATGTTTCTGCCTGTTCGGGAGGCTGCGAGAGAAATGAAGAGCAGACACTATATGTCTGACTGGACGACAAGAAATATGAAAATATGAAGATGCAACACTTTATGGGTGAGTTCTCTGTGAATGTTCTTCACCGACACCGAGTTCAGGTCGCCTGGTGGTTTAAGACTCATTAGGAGAAGAGGAAGTGAGATAACTCTCTGACATCACTCCAACGGGTCACATGATCAACGGGTCACATGGGCTGCATGCATCAGTCCGTTGGGTTGCTGCTCCTCCATTCCTCTCTTTGTATCTGAGTTTGTCAGATGTTGTGATGGTTTTCCATCGTTTCCCTTCACCGTGAATATGTTTTTGGAGCTCTGTGATTGGCTCGGACACTGACATATGAAACTACCTTCATGATGCCAATGAAACCGGATCCTCTTCAGCATCTTATTGCTGCTTCCTGTAAGCGAAGGTGAAGCTTAAAGAAAAGTACATCCAGTCATAAATATATGAAATCTTTTATTTATAAGCTGGTGCAGGGTTGTATATTTCATACAGGACCCTGGCCAGCGCTGCACTGTGACACTGACTGACAGGTGATGTGCTGCATGCTGAGATAAGCATCACTCACACACACACACACACACACACACACACACACACACACACACACACACACACACACACACACACACACACACACACACACACACACACACACACACACACACACACACACACACACACACACACTCACACACACACACACGCTCAGCCCAACCCCGGAAAATCAATATCATCACCTTTTTGGGAATGATAAAAAATAATCCGCAGATGGATCGACAGAAGCTTCAGGGGACCTTTTAGCCGTCTGTGTGTGTGTGTGTGTGTGTGTGTGTGTGTGTGTGTGTGTGTGTGTGTGTGTGTGTGTGTGTGTGTGACCTTGCCTGGAGCTGGGCTGACCTCTGTCCGGCTCCTTCCCGCTGGGTCGCGGCTCTTCTCCAGACAAAGGCCCGCGGACCAGATGGCTTCGTTTCATTTACTGAGAAGAAAAAAAATAACTCTTTCATTTGACCTTTCAGCTTCGGACCAAAAAAAAAAATGTTTTGGCAACTCAGTGACAGCCAAGAAATTAGAGATTTTATTTCAATTTCTGCTGCGGTCCTTATTGGATATTTAATGGAAGGATATTGGATTTTTTTATGGATTTACTGGAAACCCTCACATTGAAATAATGATGAATTAAACCCTGGGGACAGGAAAACAGAAGGAAGTCTCTGCACCCAAGATTATGCAATAAGGATTATGCTTTTAGTTTGAAGGCCTACACATTAAAAGACGTTTTATGTGTTATTGTGGTGTAAGAAGCCCCTTCAGGACCCCTCAGAGCCTCCAGGTTCATGAACACCACGTCACTGTAATAATTAAAGAGTTGTTTTAGTTCTGATCGGCAGGCTTTAAATCTGCAGCTCCACAGAAATAACCTCCTCCGACTCAACGCTCCACATTTCCTTCCTTGTCATTTCCCAACAAACCAATCACAGCTGCAGCTGCACTCTCGGGACAACAGTCGTAAATTGCGTGTGTTTTCCTCCCGAGCGCGTCGTAAATCACTTCCTGCTTCGAACGGCGTGAAGCAACAGATGAGAGACGTGTGACGGGCGGCCACTGTCATCGTGTCTCTCATCATAATAAATGACATCATTACCTCCAGACGCGCATTACAGCGTCACCAGAGGGTCCCTGAACACACCGCGGCCTCTCGGGCTCAATATCACATCTCTGTATGAATAACATGGAGTAGATGCAATGTGGGAAATATTCTGGAGATTAAATATGACAACAAGACACTGAGACATCGAACTGGGAGGGAAGGACCCAGCAGCATTGAACTGGGAGGGGAGGAGCCAGCAGCATTGAACTGGGAGGGGAGGAGCCAGCAGCATGAACTGGGAGGGGAGGACCCAGCAGCATTGAACTGGGAGGGGAGGAGCCAGCAGCATTGAACTGGGAGGGGAGGAGCCAGCAGCATGAACTGGGAGGGGAGGAGCCAGCAGCATGAACTGGGAGGGGAGGAGCCAGCAGCATTGAACTGGGAGGGGAGGACCCAGCAGCATTGAACTGGGAGGGGAGGACCCAGCAGCATTGAACTGGGAGGGGAGGAGCCAGCAGCATTGAACTGGGAGGGGAGGAGCCAGCAGCATTGAACTGGGAGGGGAGGACCCAGCAGCATTGAACTGGGAGGGGAGGACCCAGCAGCATTGAACTGGGAGGGGAGGACCCAGCAGCATGAACTGGGAGGGGAGGACCCAGCAGCATTGAACTGGGAGGGGAGGAGCCAGCAGCAAGAACTGGGAGGGGAGGAGCCAGCAGCAAGAACTGGGAGGGGAGGACCCAGCAGCATTGAACTGGGAGGGGAGGAGCCAGCAGCAAGAACTGGGAGGGGAGGAGCCAGCAGCAGGAAGCAGGTGGTGAGGAGGAGAGGATCCTGGTTTTGTTTCATCAGTTCATCCCGACACTCGGAGTCAGACCCATTTGTTAAGAGCTGGAGATCAATGATATAAAAAGATGAGGATGGCTTTCTAATGTATTTGCTCTGACAGCTCATCTGCTTTGGCTATAATGACACACACACACACACACACACACACACACACACACACACACACACACACACACACACACACACACACACACCTCCTCTACTGAATTGCTTTCTGTTGCCAAAAGCGTGGATGAAAAGGAGGAAAGCCAGACTGCAGTTTAAGTTCAATCATGAAGTAATGTTTGTTTTGTTGAAGCAGAAATATTATTTATGGTTTAGACCTTCAATCATTAGTCCATGAAAAAATAATCAGCACCAATTTTAATAGTCGATCCATCGTTTAGGTCAGAGATGCCAAAATGTCAAAACAAAGAATTAATAAATGTTTTTAAATGCCTAAAATAAGTTTACGCTGTATAACGTACGCTGTAATAATTTATGTTTTCCATGAAAATAAACACTCTCCATCTATTTATATCTCGCATGCTTTTGTATTTGAAGCCGTTTTCCTTTAAAGTGACTTTTAAATCAAATTAGGAATCACTTCCTGTTATAGCAGGAAAAAGAAAGGACGACATACATGTTTACCATATATTGTGTTGATGTTGGTGTGTGTTTGTTTCTGTTACAGTTTTTCTTGATTGCTAAGACACATTTCTTGAAACGGTCACCCATTTTCTCAAAACTGTAAACACAAAACCTCATCTTCAAGCACTATTTACAAAACCTCTGAATCCTCTTGCAAAATGAAACTTTCGCCTCAAAACAGATTTACCTGTGCTCAAAATCAAACACTGCTCTCAAATCATAAACAAAGTGATCAAAATAATATACACTATCAAGCAGTCAGTAAACAATACACCAATAAATAGAAAACACATTGTTCAAAACATATAGTTCTCAGGGAGAAGTAGGTTTTTAATCTCAAAACAAATTTCATATTTATCCATCATTGTCTTTTGATGAACGAAAACATGTTACTATTACAGTAGCTCAAAATGTATCAGAAATTACTACTCTGCTTTGCTCTTTCTTTTGTTCTTCCTCCTCCTTGAACCCCTATTTCTACAGTACGGTACCCTGCATCTCACAAACGTGTCCTTTGTCTCTGTGATACTGTAATTCTTGTTCTTTGTTGATATGAACCTGCAACCAGTCAAAATCTATTGAGCAGTCAGTATTGTAACAAATAGAAAGCACAATGTTCAAGACCATACAATGTGTTTATAGTACATTATACAGCCTACAATGCACTGTAGGCCTACTACAGTATACAATACTACAGTAAAGGGGACACAAATCAAAGGAGTCAACATGTCATCAATGTGCTTCTTCTTGTCTTTGGGCTGGGTCAGGCCATTCTCAGACTTTCTCCTTCCCACCTTCAACCACCTGTTTGCTCTCTGAACTGGCTTATATTGGTTGTGTCACATCATTTGATACAAGTGAAATCAATTTTGAGTGATTGTGTTTAATCAATGACAAGTGTTCTTTATTTGTATTTGATTGTTGCCACTTGTGTTTACCAGTATGGATGACATGTGCATTAGAGTGCAGAATGTGTTTAGAGTTTTGCTGAAAAGTGTAAGTGAGATCTGCAAGTTGTGTTTTACCATGTGAAATAGTTTAAGGTATTGACAACAGACTGCACAATTAACTAAATGAGTTCAGGCAACTGAGATCTTTGTTCAGCCGATGGGTTTTAGTGTTTTAGCAACTGAGAAAAACTGTAATATCCTTTTGTTTATTGAAGAAAGGAAAAACAGGCAAATATGTTATTTGTATTTTTGTATTTATTATTTAGCATTTAAAACAATATGAAGCGCATCCTCACCACAGAAAACTAATCAATAATCTTGAGGCTGAGCGTTACAGACAGAGACAGGAAATCGAAGCTGATTTGTAAAGAAGAGAAGAAAAGAGGAGAGAAGAGAGGAGAAGAGAAGAGAAGAGAAGAGAAGAGAGGAGAAGAGAAGAGAAGAGAAGAGAAGAGAAGAGAGGAGAAGAGAAGAGAAGAGAAGAGAAGAGAAGAGAGGAGAAGAGAGGAGAAGAGAAGAGAAGAGAAGAGAAGAGAAGAGAAGAGAGGTTTTGGTTTTCAAAGTCCCTTTATTGGACCATTTTCAGATAAGATTCACAAACACAGAAAAAAATCAACATACAAAATACAGGACAAAGAAAAAAACAAAACATACAAAAAAAAACACAACAACACTATCAAACAACTATGTGCTTCCTCCAAATCAAAACCCAACCACCAACTCCCCCCCCTCCCCCACAGAGCACAACACTCCCCCTACAGCCCACACACGACTGAACACCAGCAAATTGTCCGTCATCTGGTAGTAAGAATGTTCCACCCTCAATCGGGCCTTGACCAGTCCTTCCAGAACCGGCACTGGCTCTACACTACCGGCTCCCTGAGCCCGGTTCCTGCGTGTTAGCCAGATGGCCAACTTTGCCGTTGCAAACAAAAAGTTCAGTAGAATGTGAACAGTCTTTTTTTGCTTTGTGTATTTTGGACCAAAAATGAACAATTCCAAAGAAAAAACCTCTCCAAAACCCTGAACCCACTTTTTAAGAATCTCTAGCAGATCTGCCAGCCGAGGACACTGAATAAACAAATGTTCTAGTGTTTCCACCTGAAGGCAAGAAGAGAAGAGAGAAGAGAAGAGAAGAGAAGAGGAGAGAAGAGAAGAGAAGAGAAGAGAAGAGAAGAGAAGAGAAGAGAAGAGAAGAGAAGAGAAGAGGAGAATAGTCTTCAGGACGGAGAACAAACGAGATGAAACAGGAACACGTTTCTTATATAAATTATATTTCTCATCAGAATTTATTAAAATACAACAACACAGTCGTCTTCTTTTATTTCACTCTGTAGAACTTCTCATAAACTAAAAACAGGTTTCATGGATCCTGAAAAAAGATTCAAAATCAGGTGAGAAATTAGGGAATCGTGAATAAAACCTGATTAAAAACATAAATAATAAGCTATGAACGTGTTCTCTGGTCCACATGTTTCTATTTTTAAACCAAGCTTGTAACAAACATTCTAATAAACATAAATCTCACTGAGCCACCGTCACATGCGTCATATTGATCGGTCAGACGGAGTTTAATTAATAATAATGAACGCTTTGCTTTGGCTCACTGGATTCTGATAGAAATGTTCATAATTTAAATGATTCTTCAGTCAATGATCAGGAGATAACGATAACTGTAAATGTGTGGAGGTGAACGATGATGTGAATACACATGGACATAATTCCCTGAATACCCAGGTTTCTTTTAGAAGATTGTTCCAGAATATATCAACTTATCAGCCAATGCTACGTGATTTTTATTTTTTTACGACATGCATTCTCTTATGGTTGCATCACTTCTATCAATACATAATTACTTTATTTGTGTAATTTTCTCAGAGATGTAAAACTAGCTGGTATTAACAATTAGATCGTAAAGATGACATGAATATGATTTTATGTATTTGCAGTCAGCTTCTCCGTCTCCATCTTGTTGACGCCTCTTCAGTGTAAAGACACGAGTCGTCACTGATTTGGGTTTCGTGGATTTGTGGTTGTCCGCCGGACGAGTATTTCCAAATGATGATGATGAGCCTGGAGACGAAGAAGAGGACCGAGGATGGAACGTCTCTGTGAATCCGTCTTGGATAAAAAGACCAAATCAAATCTTTCTTTCTCTCTCAGCCTGCGTTGAACAGATTGTTTCCCAAAAACAACGAGCAGAGTTGAAACGTCTTCCTCTTCTCAACCTCGGGGCACATTTGTTCCTGTGAGTGCCGACAATATTGTTCTGAAACACTCCCCCCCCTCCTCCTCCCCCTCCCTCCCCCCCTCCTCTGGGTGACAATCCGTTGGACACATTCCAATACGAATGATTTGCTCAATATGTGTCCCGGCCCTCTTGGGAAATTTCTCTTTCGGCACCCACCAATTCCCCCCTCAGTGAAATGGGTTTCCGGCGATTGCAGAAAGGGGGGGAGGTGGTGCCGTCTGGGCTCGGGGATACTTGCTGTAAATGCAGTCATCCACTGGATGGGACCCCCGTGGTCATCGTGAAGTGGAATCACCCGGTTTCATCGTGGAGGTTCTGATGCTGATGGTTCCAGACTGACGGTTCCTTTTCCACTTCCTGAGACCGAACACATGCTAACATCCCTCTGATGGGTAATCCCCTTCGCTCTGACTCAGAACACATTTGCATGCATCTCGAGTCTGCAGGAAGTGGATCTGCAGGAAGCGAGGGCAACTTTTGATCCTCTGCACGTCCCTAATGGTGCTTGAGATGATCAAATAAAAAACACCCTTAAATGAGAGCGCATTCATGTTAAAAGACGGAAATTACTCTTAATTTGATTTTGGGATTCTACATCTGACGCTTCAGTGTATTCACTCATAATCACAAGTGCCAGGCTGAATATCGTCTGACAAGAAGCTGGTATTTAACTTCTGCAGCTGAGTTCGTCACGGCCTTCTAGTAGTTCTGTTGCCTAAAACTAACTTAATCCATCCAAGTTTATTCTGAAAAGACTGTAAACATGTGAAGAGCTGACCTTCGTTGGAAAATCGACGAAAAATGAGGATTTCATTGTTTCCTTCTTCACGCAGCTCACATGACTCGGAACAGAATATCAGTTCAATGTGAGTCTTGGGTCCCCGATGTGTTTAGAGGGTTAGTTGTTGGAATCAGACTTCTTGTTGTTGTCGATATTTCAAATGACGAGTCGATACAGAGGAGTTTAGCATTTTGCTCTTTATTCACTCGTAGAATCGGCCATCGCTTTGCCTTGTGTGTCAGAAACGCCCGATGTCCCATGAGCCTTTGCGTTCTAGTGCAGAGGCGTCAGAGAAAGACGTTTGATGTCCTCCTTCATCAAAGTGCCGACGGCCTCAGATTTATTGTATTAACTCTGAAGCTCAGCTCTGAGTTGTTTTTCAGCTCTTTACCTCCAAATCAAATAACACGTTGTTTGTTCTCAACAGCCTCGCCAACCAGGATCTTTTATCTCGAGCTAATGTGAGAAATAATGAAATCAATAATCCTCCGTCTGTGATGTGATCTCAAACCGAGTCTTTAGAGAACAGCAGATGTGTCCTGATGTGTCCTGATGTGTCCTGACTCATAATTAGCAAACAGCAAACAGACTGAAGGGCGACGGCATTGAGCCGATCTCACAAATGTTTTCCATTAACATTTCTGACGGCACCCAGATTATTGAATAAAATACAGATCGGCCAGCAGCCGTAATCCTGTATCTGTTGGTGGCCTCGTGTTGTTGTTGTTGTTGTTGTTTTTACACTTTTTGGACATGAATTCAATGAACAGCAAAAGTAAAGAAGCTGTGCGGCGTTTGGAAATGGATTTATAATTTGAATGTTGACATCGTGAATGTGTGAGTATTTATAAATAATTATATGTTTTTTAATGTGAACTCTTGGAAGATTAACCAAAAGAGCTAAACGCTATAAAGAGATCCAAACCAATAAAAAGGTTTTCCTTTATTTGAGGAGCTGTCCACTGAGAAAGGGTGCTGAAAAGCTCCGACCCCTTTGCATGAATTCATTTTCTTAAAAGTGACACTTTAAACCAGAAGGCAGCAGCGTGATGCAAACAGGAAGTGAGTGACGTCTTCAGAGGATCTTCTTCACCTCCCTCTAAGAAAGATGTGACCCTGGAAACAAGCCGGTTATGAAAATACATTACATAACATTTATCTGAGGCTTTTATCCAAAGAGACTTACATGCTATACAGTAGACCGTAGACACAGCAACGGTGAGCAATGAGGGTTAAGTGTCTTGCTCAAGGACACATCGACATGGACTGGCTGAGCCGGGGATCGAACCACCGACCCTCTGATTGAAAGACTGACTTGCTAACCACTGAGCCACAGTCTGAGCACAGTTTGTTTTCACATTCAAGGAATTTGTCCTGGAGGAAGGTGCATAACATTTAACAACAATAAACATTTAACAATAAACAAAGAGTGCAATAAATGGAAATGAATGAATGAATATTAACTGCACAGATGAAATAAAACCGGGTTCGTTAACATGTCATAACGAGCGTTCACGATGGAAGTCGAGTAATTACGCGCTTCAAATAAACTCCTGACTTTGACTTGAGAGTAGGCCTCCTGTCTTCATCCTGCAGGTCACATGACTTCCTGTTTGCTCGTTTGGGTTTAATTTGACCAATTTGCCTTTTTTTCCGTCCCATAAGGTGTTCGGTAACCGAAGCGTTCGTTTCCAGCATTTAGCCACGTCCCCTTTTACTTGGTGAGAACACTTTGCATCAATAATGCACCACTTTTGTAGTTATTTGCCTTTTTATGTGTTTACTTCCCAATCACAGAGCATTATTTACCCTCAGCACGACCTCCAGCGTGAATGGAAGGCGCTCATCGCTCGGCTTTATGTAAAATTGCTGTTTTTGAGTTCTTTGTGTTGAATGATGATCGCCGTGTCATCTTGTTTGTTGCGTTGCACAACGAGCTGTGAAGCAGCTTTTAAATAAAAAGCTCTTCAACATTATTTTTTTAACCTCGTCCACAAAGCAAACCACACTCATCATCTCCATGGCAACTTCACTGCAGGTCAGCAGACACAAATATTGCTTTGATGTTTTTGTTGTTGTTTATTTCAGTTTAATGAATGTTTGTTGTTGTGGTTTCATACAATCAGACTGAAATAAAGGTTTATTAGCTTTTTTAAGGACTTTGTCCACTCGTCTGACACACACACAAACACACACACACACACACACACACACACACACACACACACACACACACACACACTATGTCCGTTCTAATGGTTTCATGAACGACTTGGTGGGCAGTTTATATGAAAACTGTAGATAGTTGATTAAATAAATAAAGTTATTCTAGATATTTATACATTTGTTTTTGAGAGAATTAGAAAGAGAGAAAGAGTTAGAAAAAGAGAGAGTCAGAAAGAGAGAGAGAGAGAGAGAGACACAGAGAGAGAGAGAGAGAGAGAGAGAACTTGAGCTGAGTTTCACGAATGTCCTTGAATGCAACAATTCTCCAAATTCAACAATATGAATAACAACGCTGGAGAAGCTTTGTGTTTTGTTTACTTATTGATCTCCAGCAACATCCAACATTTCTCTCATTGTGTCCTGAAGTGATGAATCGATTATGAATGTGAAGTTATGCTGGTACCGGTTTAATAATGACTGTTCATTCTGTTGTCTCCTCCATTGTTTCCTGTCTGTTGTGTTATTTCTATTATCACGAGTCTCCTTCAGTAACGAGATTTCATCACAATGAACGTCCTGATCAAATTTGAAAGAAAAAACATGTTTTAAGGACACAGGATGAGATTTGTTTTTTTCTTGCCAACTGATTTGAGTTATTTCAGAGCAGCAGGATGTGGACCAGAAGACGAGCGTCCATCTGCAGAGACACGTCTTCAAATCAAAAGCAGATCTTTGTTTTCATCTTCATATCTTTGTGTTTCCCACGATGGAGCAGCGTCTTCGATTTACTTTTCCATTTCCATTGTTATACAAAAGGTTGTGGTCACAGCAGCTGAACCTCTGGAGGTTTGTTGGCTGTTGATTGGTCAAAAAGACTTAAAGACACATTGAGGTGATAAATGTTAGTATGAAATAAATCACCTTAACTTCCCTCTTTGGTTCTCATGTTATTGTCTCAACTATAACGTAATTCTCAAGTGATTTCAATGAATGAAAACATGGAAAGGGAATTATTGGATAACAGATATATTAAAAAGTATTATGATTATTATGATTATAGGGATCCAAGAGAGTTAACACCAGGACTTCCATCTGGATGGTGTAAATATCCATGAGTCTGACAGGCCGTGCTTGAGGACTCAGACCATAAACACCTGAGAAGTGGTTCAGGCTCCTTTAAGTCCTTCCCTGATATCTTGTCCAACATGGATCTAAGCCTCCGCTCTCTCTCTTGAGGATGAAACTACAAACCTCTACATCCACTTATCGGCCCACAGGGGATGTTCGTGCTCCAAAGATAGATTTTGGGGACAAAACTGTGTCGCAGCTCACGGATAAAACATGCAGCGAGCCGGAGGAGGACCGGCGTGCCAGCTCCCCGAGCGGGGATCAGACAGCCGGGCCGCCGGCGAGACCACAACAAAGGAAGTTAGCTTATCTGCTGTGTGTGAAATGTGTCTTTGAGAACATCAGAAGATAGCATGTACAACAGATAACAGATAACAGCACATTAACCCTCACCCCGTGATGGGTTTACACAAGAACCACGAGGCATCCAACTTTCAAGAAGGTGGAGGAACCACAAGGGAAAAAATATGAATATGTATATATAAACTGAAATACATTATGGAGGGCATGGACACATGCAAAGTGCTTTCAAATGAACTAAATGAATCCTGGTTTTGAGTCAGGCCCTTACTGATATAACTGCAGAAATCGATCCCATCTCATGAACTGTTGATGTGGATGCAGGTCCGCCAAGAGGGTCCAGTTCCATGGAGCCGGTCCGTTGGTAGGACTCAGACCTTTTTGAGCGGTACTGGACCTCCACGGTAAAAGGTTGCTGCAGTAAGCGGCGGTGAGAAGGAGGTAGAGGGTTCGGGTATGGCTGAGATGTCTGATCCACATTGTTCATATGCATCGATGACGAAAGGCAACTCGCACTTGACCAGTTCGAGAGGTCGATGTTACCCAATCAGACCGATTAGTTATCGGCTCTATACGTAGATATCCGCTCCAAGACTTCCTCTCCCGGGCGCTGCTCACTGTTTACAGTCCGATCACCAACCTGAGATCAGAGTTGGAGTCGAGTACGATGGGATTGATGGTTTGGAAGTTTACCAGCCAATAAAAAGCTAAATCCTCACCAGACGAGCCGGCGGGTTCCATTATTGCTTTTTCGGCCAATGGGTTGCGGCTCTTTGGCCTCCACATGGACCGTAAACATGAACTCAACCGAAGCTGCTGGATGGGAAGCAGAGCCTCCATGTGAATACTGATTCTGTTTATCAGGATTAGATCTGGCCGAACCCCTCAAACAGTCCTGCAGAGCCTCTTCTCAAGCGGCTCAGGGTTCAACTCCCTCAGCAATCAGAATACTGGAGCTATCGCTCTGAGGCTGAAACCAGATCTGTTGAAGTACCAGTCAGACAGCAAACAGTGGGGTTTAGCCTGCAGAGGTTATTCCTGCTTTCTGGTCTTGGGCCTGTCAGCGTTTTGCAAATTGATAAATATAAAAGGTCCAAACGTTAATAAAAAACTGAGCCCTTCAGGAGCCGTCTGGTTTCAGGTCTGTCTCCAGGTCTGTCTCCAGGTCTGTCTGCAGGTCTGTCTCCAGGTCTGTCTCCAGGTCTGTCTCCAGGTCTGTCTGCAGGTCTGTCTCCAGGTCTGTCTCCAGGTATGTCTGCAGGTCTGTCTCCAGGTCTGTCTGCAGGTCTGTCTCCAGGTCTGTCTGCAGGTCTGTCTCCAGGTCTGTCTCCAGGTCTGTCTCCAGGTCTGTCTGCAGGTCTGTCTCCAGGTCTGTCTCCAGGTCTGTCTGCAGGTCTGTCTCCAGGTCTGTCTCCAGGTCTGTCTCCAGGTCTGTCTGCAGGTCTGTCTGCAGGTCTGTCTCCAGGTCTGTCTCCAGGTCTGTCTGCAGGTCTGTCTCCAGGTCTGTCTGCAGGTCTGTCTCCAGGTCTGTCTCCAGGTCTGTCTCCAGGTCTGTCTCCAGGTCTGTCTGCAGGTCTGTCTCCAGGTCTGTCTGCAGGTCTGTCTCCAGGTCTGTCTCCAGGTCTGTCTCCAGGTCTGTCTCCAGGTATGTCTGCAGGTCTGTCTCCAGGTCTGTCTGCAGGTCTGTCTCCAGGTCTGTCTGCAGGTCTGTCTCCAGGTCTGTCTCCAGGTCTGTCTCCAGGTCTGTCTGCAGGTCTGTCTCCAGGTCTGTCTCCAGGTCTGTCTGCAGGTCTGTCTCCAGGTCTGTCTCCAGGTCTGTCTCCAGGTCTGTCTGCAGGTCTGTCTGCAGGTCTGTCTCCAGGTCTGTCTGCAGGTCTGTCTCCAGGTCTGTCTGCAGGTCTGTCTCCAGGTCTGTCTGCAGGTCTGTCTCCAGGTCTGTCTCCAGGTCTGTCTGCAGGTCTGTCTCCAGGTCTGTCTGCAGGTCTGTCTCCAGGTCTGTCTCCAGGTCTGTCTGCAGGTCTGTCTCCAGGTCTGTCTCCAGGTCTGTCTGCAGGTCTGTCTCCAGGTCTGTCTGCAGGTCTGTCTCCAGGTCTGTCTCCAGGTCTGTCTGCAGGTCTGTCTCCAGGTCTGTCTGCAGGTCTGTCTCCAGGTCTGTCTCCAGGTCTCCAGACGACCCGGATGCATCCAGCCACCTGTGACCGGAGCCTCCAGGACTGTTATCCACCAGTTTATCAGAGCCAAACACAGCGCTGGCATTGGATGACTACACACATGACATCACATTCATGGAGGTGACACTTCTCAAGGCTGTTTCTTTCATGTCAGGTATGTTGAATCAGAAGCCTCCATCCTCCTCCTCATCCTTCAGTATTGTTTATATGTTTACATGTGCGTTGCAGTTTCTTCAATAAGGTTTTCACAAAGTCAACTCTGGTATTTCTTTTAGTTTGAGGTGAGCTGAAAATGTTCAGATAACTCATTAGCAGATAAACCTGAGAGCACATTTTCCTTTTCTGATCATTTTCATTTCAGGACTTCATTACATTACATTACATTTCATTTAGCTGACGCTTTTATCCAAAGAGACTTACATGATATACAGTAGACACAGCAACGGTGAGCAATGAGGGTTAAGTGTCTTGCTCAAGGACACAACGACATGGACTGGCTGAGCCGGGGTTTGAACCACCGACCTTCTGATTGAAAGACTGACTTGCTAACCACTGAGCCACCGTCGCCACTTCATTCTTTTCATTTGCGGTATGATATTCAAAAAGGAAGAAGATAATTGGTCACAATTCACAGACTTATTAAATAAAGGAGGCAGAGACCTTGGTGGTTGTAGAAATGGAATATACAATGAGAAGAGTCAAAGTGTGGAGATGAAAACACAACACAGCCGAGACAAAGACGTCCAGAAGACACAAGTCCATCATGCACAACATATGCATGTTGTGCATTCACCGGCATGTAACACACACACACACACACACACACACACACACACACACACACACACACACACACACACACACACACACACACACACACACACACACACACACACACGGTGCAAACACTAATCTTTCACACGTCACCAGGACTTTAAAAACATGCCAGGATGCATTGCATTAGGACTGCTAATATATACATATATATATATATATTTTTTTTTTTTTGTGCATTAAAGGCTTACTATGAAGCACAAGACTTCATAATATTAGAAAATATTGCTTAAAAGTAGTTTTCCCAGCTAATATAATTTGTATTTTTAACTACAAGCAAAAAAATACACCTCCATTTTAAAAGTGCCCCTTTTCCAGTTTAGTCTTTCACACACATACTCTGTTTTTTATCTACCTTTTTCCATCTCCTCACTGATGTGATGTTGATACAGATTAAATAATTATGATCTAAGACTCCATGTTTTGATGGCTGCGTTAATCACATTAAATACTAGCGGATATATTTACTGTCCTTGCAAAGACACAGGGTCCCCACGAGGATACACAACCCAGTTCAGTTGGTCTCAACGAAGCTGTCCCAAAGGTGCATCAATGAGCTTCCAGAGGTGAAGTTATTAAAGGTAGTTTCACATGTGGTTAGTTTGGACTCACTCAGAGAGGAGCTGCACAGACTCTGGATAACTGGCTGGATGCTGAACTCATCCTGGAGATCCAGAGAATACATCCATGAATGGAAGTTCTCATAGAGCCTCAGTCGATTGAAGCTGGGAGTCAAGCCTCATGGATGACAGTGTTTTAGAAAACACACACACACACACACACACACACACACACACACACACACACACACACACACACACACACACACTAAAGTTTGGGGTATTGGTTAAGTTTGTCATAAGTGGATTTAAACGCTGAATTACTTTCACATTTTACATTAGACAACACAAGTGTAATTACTATGAAGAATTCCTGACTTGGTGGATCAGGAGTAAAGAGCTTTAGACTTTTCAAAGGAGACCTCAGAGCCTGGCCAATGAAACATCAGAGAACACAACACACTGAGATTCAGCAGCGATGCTTACAACTACCAATCAGCCAAGATGCCTGTATCCATCAGCTGGCTGGTCAAATGGCTTCTGTGTGGAAAAGAAAAGAAAACGTACATTCATCGACTGTGGTGACAAGCGATTTGAGCCTGTTTGAACCATCAGTTTGTTCAACCATCAGTTTGAACTATCGGTTTGAACCATCAGTTTGAACTATCGGTTTGAACCATCAGTTTGTTCAACCATCGATTTGTTCAACCATCGGTTTGAACAAATCACGGCATACAATAAATGCACTTTCGCTAAGTGCAATTTCTGCAACAATTTTTTTTATATTAGGCTTGCATCATTCTTTCAAAGAAACAATAATATTTTGGCTCAGAGGACACAAAGATGTGAAGCGTTCCAAAATGACAGCTCCATCCATCTGTCACACACAAGCTGGACTGAACTATGGAGTTACCTGTTTCTTTGTATGCATTTGGACAGAGACTAAAGAGAAGTGCAATTAGATTATTACTTCGCTTCAGCATCCCACTCCATACACATCCATCTGGGAAAAGGAAGGACTTTTTAAATATGTTTTTCCATTTGGGATATTGGGCCATATACATAAAATACAATGTAACTTGTAGTACATTTCTGGCTTCACAGGACACTGAATGAATGTTGCCTTGCACAACCTCTTGTCCTCCCCACAGGCTGCTTCCACTAAACACAGCACCAAGCAGGAAAATCACTTCATAACTTTAGTTTTCTGTTATTTTGGCAATAAAAGGCAGAAACAGAACTAAAGCGTAAAACACTGAACCAGAAGAACAATGGACAATCTGGCAGGGAATGAATGGAGGTGTGCCAGCACATGTACGGCAGGCTGAGGAGGAGGGAGCAGGTGTGCAGGTGGGCGGGAGGTCAAGTGAAGTTATCACAATGCAGGTAAACAAAGCAGACGAGACAATGTGGATCACATGGTGACAATGTTACGAAAATTAAAAAAAAACATGCAGGTTTTGTTTAGTAGCAGCACGATGTCATAAAATGTCATTTTCAGAAAATTGCAAATTAAATGCATTTTTAATCTGATTTTATTGCCAATATAATTGTGAACATTGTTATCTTGGACATTTGTGTCACTTTCTGCATTTGACTTGTTTTGACCGTCATTTTCTCGTTTTTACATTTTTTTTATTCACCTTTTTAAAGCACTTGAGATATATATGAGATACATAACCATGTGTTAAATCAAAAAATGCAGAACAATCTCAGCTCTCTATGTAATGAGGCACCATTGTCCTAAGGCACAAGTGTAAAGAGATAATATGACCCTGAAGCTGAACAATGTAAGCTTGAGTGCTTGAAATTGGTTTAAATAGGTTCACAAAAGCAGTTGAATATATGAATATATTGGTAGATACATGTAAATACATGTCTAATATCACATTTTGTATTATAGTTTTTTGAGTAAAAGTGTTGTCTGTCACTACTTTTATCAAAATGAGAGAGAGTGAGATGACACATGACTGAGGAATGACTTCATACTACAGATCAAGCTTCATGGGGTGTGTGCAAATGAAAAATTATAACAGTTTGTTTTCAAACTAAATATGTATTATATATTTGAGTCAAAATATGTACTAAAAATGATTTTTTTTTTACTATTTTATTTTTGCAGTGTAGGTGTGTTGTAGGGCCTCTGACTGAAAGCAGAGTATAACCAACCGGTTCTCTCTCCTCCTGATGGGGAGTGTGTTCAACCCGTTCTCTCTGCAGCAGCTCTCGGTTCCCCTCGGACGGAGTGAGTACCCGACGCCCCACGAGATAGCGGACGACAATATTTACTGAGGCTGACACGCCGAGTTTTATCAACAGTGTCAACGTTTGAGTTCTCGTGAGGTCGACGCCCACATGAATAAATGAACCGGCGCTCCATGGAGTCCGTCCTCTTACATCTGAGCCTCAAGACCAGCTGCTCACAGATATTTTAGGATTCAGAGTGAGGTAGGAACAAATGAGTACCGGACCGTCGCCCATCGTCTCCCAGGACACTTCAGCTTATTTAATATTCTAGGTTTCCGCTTTGTAAAAGAAGCGAGGAAATCAGAGTGCCAGAGATCAGTGATCAGCAGAGCCCTTCAAGAGCTTCTCACTGAGCTCCTCGGATGCAGAGGAGTCGTTGAAATCTTCTCTGCTATTAAATCAAAAGCTCTTTGACGCCGACAACCACCAGAGAGCTGAATCTGCAGTGAAGTGGTGCTTCGCAGCTGTGAATGCAAATTACAACCATGAGATTAAGCTGTGGGGCTTCTCTAAATTACCACAGCTGAGGTGTCAGCGCCCAGACCTGAACCGTTTCATTTGTCAAATCTGTAACAGCTCCTTCTTTTCGGATGAGTACGGGAAGAGATAAGCTCCAGTAGAGCAACAGATAGATAATTAGAGGGTGTGGTGTGTGGCATAAAGTGGGACGGGACATGGGTGTGCATTAATATGAGCCATAAACCAGAGATCCTATTCTAGAGACATTAAGATGTGATGTGAGGGACAGAGGGTGAGTATGGTTGTTAATCTGAAGGAAAGATCCCATGCAGATTGTTTTAGAGAGACTTCTATACAACCAGCTGAGTCGCCCCCTGGTGGTCAGGAGAGAGAATGCAACACATGAAGCATAGACTTCTATACAACCAGAGGAGTCGCCCCCTGGTGGTCAGGAGAGAGAATGCAGCTTTAACACATGAAGCATAGACTTCTATACAACCAGAGGAGTCGCCCCCTGGTGGTCAGGAGAGAGAGAATGCAACACATGAAGCATAGACTTCTATACAACCAGAGGAGTCGCCCCCTGGTGGTCAGGAGAGAGAATGCAGCTTTAACACATGAAGCATAGACTTCTATACAACCAGAGGAGTCGCCCCTGGTGGTCAGGAGAGAGAATGCAGCCTTAACACATGAAGTATAGACTTCTATACAACCAGAGGAGTCGCCCCCTGGTGGTTAGGAGAGAGAGAATGCAGCTTTAAGACATGAAGCATAGACTTCTATACAACCAGAGGAGTCGCCCCTGGTGGTCAGGAGAGAGAATGCAGCCTTAACACATGAAGTATAGACTTCTATACAACCAGAGGAGTCGCCCCCTGGTGGTCAGGAGAGAGAATGCGGCTTTAACACATGAAGCAGACTTCTATACAACCAGAGGAGTCGCCCCCTGGTGGTCAGGAGAGAGAATGCGGCTTTAACACATGAAGCATAGACTTCTATACAACCAGAGGAGTCGCCCCCTGGTGGTCAGGAGAGAGAATGCGGCTTTAACACATGAAGCAGACTTCTATACATATATATGTATATACATTATATATATACTGTATATGTGTGATTCCTGCTGCCTGAGGTTCAGACTCACTCGTTCCCGTGAAGCGATGACAGACTCTCACTCTGCATTCAGTTCAGATCCCGTCAGCGAGGCCACAGTGGGATGCGTATTGATCCTGACACACAAACACACCTGAGTGTCGGCAACACAGAGATGGAGAGAATGTGTGAAACGTATGAAAGGAGGGAGAGAGGATGGCAGAAACGGAGGAGCAGAAAGAAGAAGTTAGAGGAGGAGAGGGAATAACCCAGAAGCTGAAACTTTATTTAAAGAAACTTTCCATTGACTTCAAGACTAAAATGTTTTTCTGTATTGTGAGAACGAGGTGGTGAAGAATAATCAGCGTTAGCATTAAAACGAGGAGATGCTGTTCCAAATAAATCTCTTTTTAAGGTCTCACATTAAATCTGAGCAAAGTTTCTGTGAGCTTCATTCAAACTCTTTGGCTGATTCACAACAAGCTGAAGCAACATGTTCACACCTGCTCTGCTTCCTGTCAGGCTCAGCTGTCTTACCTCCACCTGGCCCTGACAGACGCTGACTGACACCCTGCAGCTCGTATGGACACGCCCCCTTCCTGCAGCTCGTATGGACACGCCCCCTTCCTGCAGCTCGTATGGACACGCCCCCTTCCTGTTGGCCACTCTCTCTCCCCAAACGCATCAGAGCTGCACTCATCTTTCCATATTCACATCACAAATCAAAGCTCATCTCTTCAGAACTTCTTTTAATGTGTGACTGTGTGCTTTATGATCGTATTGTTTATATGTATTTTATTGTTTAGCTTATATGATGATTTTAAAATGTAGTGTAAAGTGTCTTTGAGTATCATGAAAAGCGCTAAATAAATTACATGTATTATTATTATTATTTAGCTGGTTGGCAGAGTGTCTGCTGCAGACTGAATGTGACGCTCTGGATGTGAGACTCTTCTATCCATGGTTTAAAGCAGGAAGGGTTCAGGAGTTTGACGGTCATTGTGTAAAAAAACTAAAATAAATAGAAATAAATGAAACCAAAAATTGAAATTGAATGGCTGTCATGTTTACCATGTGCCTTTATGAAAATGCATGTGAACACTCGCCGAACGAATCACACTGAGAAACTCCCCCAGAGACCGAGACGTGCACGGACACAGACACACACACACACACACACACACACACACACACACACACACACTAATCATAAACCTGAGAAAAGAGAAAAAGACGTTTTCAGGTCATCTTGCTTCAGAGGAACATGCCGGCTCACGGGGACTCACAATGTCATTGTCTGTCGGTATTATTAAATTCATATATTGTGCTTTAAAGGATGAAATACTACAGGAAACCAGTGGAGACATGTCTGGTGGGCTCAACTACCAACAGCAGCCTTCACACCTGCATGGAGGACCAGGACGGCTGAGAGGAACACGCTGACACCTGCTCTGGAGAGGGATGTGCAGACAGCTCCCATAATGCTGTGAGAGAAGAGCTCCAGGATGTGGATGAGGGGAAGAGGCTCTGCAACACCTTCACCTGTGTGTGTCTCACTGCCATGAGCCTGCACCTCTACAAACCTCTGGAGGACGAGGCCCAGCTGCTCCCCAGGTGGGTTACCTCCCTGCAGAATCCTGAAGGCTCCCACAGAGCTCTGCAGAGAACTGAATGATGCAGCTCCCACATATAAAAAAATAATATATATATATATATAATTATTTTATTGCACTTACAGAACAATACGCACCCCTCTCCCTCAGATGCTGGTGGCTGCTGTCTGCAGGCTGCTGTCTGCAGACGGTCTCTTCCAGCACTGAGACTCTCCTGCACAGCGCAATGCCATCGGGGAGCTTGTAGAGAACACACATCCTGTCCTACCCCCGAGCAGGTGTTGTCCTCCATGCAAAACACCAGACAAACACACCTGCAGAGGAAGAGAAGAAGAGAGGAAGAGGTGGAACATGGACGCTGTACTGTTTGGTGGCCACAGTTTGAATGTCGCTGCTGACAGGCTGTTAGAGGAGGAACACTGAGACACAGGAGGAGAGAACATGAGATACAGGAAAAAACAATGTGGGCTGGAAGAGCAGAGATGGCGCGATAAGGAAGTGGGACGAGATAAAAGGAAAGACTGGCAGAGGAGTCTTGGGAGAGAGGAAAGGTAGAAGATGAAGAGTTTCCACAGAGATGGAGAGAAAGTGATGGAAACGTTGACAGGAGGACGTGCAGCTGCAGGAAGGAGCAGCTGAGAGCTGCAGAGGTGAAACACGGCATAGCACATGATGATGGAGGTAAAGCTCAGCATCCATCACATGTTCATCACATGTTCATCACATGTTCTTCCACCAAGAGGAGAACCCTCAACATTCATCCCATCCAGAGGACAGCCAATCAGAAGGCTTATAAAAAAAACTCTGCTTGATTACATATGAAAAATGGAAGGAAATGAAAGAATATTCCTCGAGCTGCAGCGAGTTAAAACGTTGCTGTTCTTCGTCTTGTGTGAGTGATGAGTGCACGGCTGCATTGTGTTACAAGCTTGTGTGTGTGTGTGTGTGCGACAGAAAGAAACACAAACTAAAAGACTAAAAGAATAAAACCCGTGTTCAGAAAGGCCTTTTCCCAACGTGCAGACGTCTGCAGCTGTAAACACGTCAACGCTCTCACAGATTTATATGACATTAATGAATCCTCTGCACAGCTCCTTCAGCCACCGGCTGATTCACCCCCGGTGTGTGAAGGAGAGGTACCGCAAGTCCTTCCTCCCTGCTGCTGTCAGGCTGCACAACAAGCTGACCTCCCAGTAGCCCACAAACATTCAACTCTCAATACTTGAACACTTTTTTATCACTCTGGTCACTTTAATCCATTCTGGTGCAATATTTTGTCATATTTTGTAATTTGTATATTCAATATTCTGGTCACTTTAATCCATCCTGGTGCAATATTTTATAATATTTTGTAATTTGTATATTCAATATTCTACTGTACATTCAATTTCTTCTTTACTGTTTATTTTATTATGTTTATTACTGTTTATTACTGTTTATTTATATTACTTGATTTCTTTTATCTTTACGTACTGAGCAATGCTGCTGTAATCCTGTAATTTCCCCACTGCGGGACTAATAAAGGATTATTTTATCTTATCTTATTTTATCTTATCTTATTTGCCGTGTGCGTTCCAGCTGTTTGCAGCCATGTGATGTGAAGTCACTTCACCGGTCCTCAACTCAGATTAAAGTTTCACATGATCGACATCCAACCTGAAGCGTCTCCAGCCGTCTGCAGGTGGGAGTCTGAAACCCACAAGCCACGCCCCCTCATGGTTCTCTGAGCGGCTGATTGGACCGGTCGAGGCTTCGGATGGACCAGCTGATAAAACAAACCCCTTCTGATGGTTAGAGCTGCAGGATCGGGACCATCTTGCAGAAGAGGCTGTGAAGGACATTTCATCGTTCAGTTCTTCACTTCGTCTCCTCACAATCAGAGAAAGAACGACTAATGAGCACAAAAGGAAAGACAAAGAGGCTTTTAACAAAGAGGATTGGAGCACAATGGGGGGGGGGGGGGGGGAGGGGCAGAGACTAAGACGTGAAACATACGGACAGAGCGATAACGGAGCGGCGTCCCTTCATATGTAAATGTACTGCCGGAGGTTTGATGCTGAGGCTCGCCGCGCAGCATGAAATATACATGACCGTGATCAGGCATTGTGCTGGCACAGAAAGGTGTGAGGCACACACACACACACACACACACACACACACACACACACACACACACACACACACACACACACACACACACACACACACAGGAACTCTGTGAAAACTGTGAAGGACAGCAGTTCAGCTTTAGGTTAGCAGGAGAATTTGAGCGTGAGGAACAGAAGAGGGGGGGCTGCTCTTATCATACATTCAGAGACAGAGAGAGAAAGAGAGAGAGGTGTGGCGTTGCTAGCAGCAATAATCATGATTTGTGGATCTCTCCGTGGTGCATATCTCAGACACACCTTGATACAGATGTATTCACATCATCACACCTGAGACCGACCGATGGGACTGTGAGGCTTGAATCAGCAACTTGGAATAACAATGACGGTAATATACATTATTTATGTTTTCGGTGAGTCACACCCATTATGACATCACCGGATACGAATGCCCAATGGGAGTCTGAGTTAATCCTGATGGTCCTGTGTGTGTACCGATCCATCACCGAGTCAGGGCAGTCAGCTAATGGCTGCTGTCACTCCAGAGAGACAGCCGGTCCTCTGAGCGCTCCACGAGGCCCCGGACCCCCTGAGGCCCCGGACCCCACGAGGCCCCGGACCCCACGAGGCCCCGGACCCCACGAGCCTCCGGACCCCACGGGGCTCCGGACCCCACGAGGCCCCGGACCCCACGAGGCTCCGGACCCCACGAGGCCCCGGACCCCACGAGCCTCCGGACCCGACGGCCCGGGCGGCCGAGCGGTACTACTTCCTTTTTTGATGGCGGTAGATGTTGTGGGGCAGCTGGGTCATGTGATCTGAGCACTAGTCTCAGAGTATGAAGAGCACATGAATGGCTGACATGTTTTAACATCAGGCCGTGTCAGGGAGTGGGCGTGCATTACATTACATTACATTACATTTCATTTAGCTGACGCTTTTATCCAAAGCGACTTACATGCTATACAGTAGACCGTAGACACAGCAACGGTGAGCAATTAGGGGTTAAGTGTCTTGCTCAAGGACACAACGACGCAGACTGCCGGAGCCGGGGATCGAACCACCGACCCTCTGATTGAAAGACCAACTTGCTAACCACTGAGCCACAGTGCACAATGCCCGAGCCCTGGAAGCGGCACAACTAAATGGAATGCAGCCTCTTTTTCCTGCTTTGACAAGTTAAATGTCTGCCGTCAAAAGGGCCAATTACACGAGCCGGACTAAGAGCCTTTAGCAGTGAAGGAGTGTATTTAAGGCTTAAGTGCTTCTTGATGCACTGGACACCTGAACGCACCACGGTGATGATGCCACTCACTGTGATGATGTCACTCAGGCTCCTAACCGCCACGTGATAGATCATTTAAAGTAAAGGCGGCTCTATTAGTTGTACATTTACAGGTTTAGTCTCCTTGACTGTAATAATGTCTGTTATTGTGTGATTATTCTCTTTAACCTGCAGGTTCAGGTCTAACAGACTCAACAACCCCTCCTCCCACAGCGAGGCGGTTCCTCCACCTACATCCTTCATCCTCTCTTCTGGGTTTGACGCCCATCCCTCCATCTTCCCCTCGGCCCCCCTCATCCTCTCCACAGCGGAGCTCTCTGACTGCAGCTATTTGTAAAGCTAGCTTTAGCACCTTGCCACAGGGCTTTGTCTGAAAGCCTTTAAGTCTCCTCGTCTTGAGGCCTCGCCCCGCGTGGCGGCAGCATTACCAGGTGTGCTGCTGCACCGCAACACCTCTGCAGGGGAAGGGAGTCGGTTCTGTTGGATCTTTAGTCTGGTTCAGACTGGTTTAGTCTGGTTCAGTCTGGTTTAGTCTGGTTCAGTCTGGTTTAGTCTTTAGGTCCAGTTGGTTTTGCTTCTATCGTCTTTCTCATTTTTTTTATTGTTTATTTTTTAACAACTCCAGTATTTCTTCTCTGACTAAACCAAACTCGCAAAAGTTTGTATAAAGCAGCGGAATAAAGGGAATTTGTAAATGTACGATATGTCAACAACATAAAACATTTACTTCAGACCGTCTGAACTAACCTTCTAAATAAGTTATCGCTGATCTTTACCGTGACTTTTGTTTCTGTAGCGTCTTCTGATGTGAAATTAATCTTTATCTTCTCTTCTTTCAGTGATTCTCTGAACATTTCTCCTCAAGATGAAGCCCAACCCTCCTCAGCCGGACTATATTTAAAAGTCTAAAGCGTTGTTTCAAGTTATTTATTGTCAAATACAAACTACAGAAGCAGTGGCTCATCCTTCATGTCCCGGCTGGACTGCAGCACACGAGGTCGGCACCTCCCTGCAGAGCGACTCATGTTCCCTGAACACAACGTTGTTCGACGCTTAGCTTGAACAGCTGCAACTTCATCAAGCTCTGAATGAAGTAGCTGATATTATTATATATGTGATGAAAGTAGAAACATTGGATCACATGATCACATGCATTTACAATGTTCTGTGACTTCCCAATGGAGACGATTCAAACCCATCAAGGGGAGCAGACTGATGAAAACACAATATAAAGACCATGTGTGTCTGTTGCTGAAACCAATGACCTTTTTAATTCATTAAAAATCACCCAGGCTACAGAAGGAAAGCAAATGAAAGCGTTTTCAAAGCTAACAAAGTATTTTGTTTGCCTTTGTGAGTTAATCCCGCCTACCGCTCCCGACAGAGACGACGACGAGGTCTCACAGAGCTTCAGGACCAGAAGATGGATTATTATTTTGTCCTGATGCATTTCTTATATGAAAAATTGCTCAAGTGTGACTGGAGTGGTGTTCATGTGTTAGAGAGAGAGAGAGAGAGAGAGAAAGAGAGAGAGAGAGAGAGAGAGAGAGAGAGAGAGAGAGAGAGAGAGTCGCTGCCTCCCTGGGCTTTTATTCCCTCTGCTGGAGTCTGAAGGTGCTCTGAACGGCCAAGAACCAATTAACCCACCTGCGCCGCTGAGGGCTCTGACTGGAGCTGGGCTCTGCGGTGCCAGACTACATAATGGTCCCGGGCTCCCGGTGCAGTGGGGGCTCGTCCTGGCGGAGCGGCTCCGGCTCGGCCGCTGAGCGATGACAATGTGACAACAGGTGATGATTGTGCGAGTCCCACTTGTCCTCGCATGCTGGCTGAATTGATTCTGCACTTTGAATCACCAAAATGGAAAACTGTCGCTGGCACAAGGAAAAGGGGAAAACAGAAACTAGCTGGAGCTCGTCAAGAGAAACGAGACTCGAACCAGAACCCAGTTAGCAAAGCAGGTCATTGTGATGCTGGTTCTTGTACCTGGTTCTTGTACCGGGCTCAGAGGGACTGGTCTGCATCAGCTGGTAAACTGAACCAACAGCAGCGTTGTGATCGACAGGAACATGAAATATAATAAAGCCACTTTAGATATGAGTCATTCTTTTATAATCTGCAGTAAAACACAGAACTGGAGCTGATGAGGTTGTAAAGTATTAAACATTGAATGTGATGAAACAGGATCAGTGACAACAGTTTATTCTGAGTTAAACCTTTATTGATCACACAGGGAACATTTAATAGAGAGAGCTGCAGCTTCCCATCACAGATAATCTGAATGAACAACGTCTCTCATCAATTATCATACAGACTTACTCCACTCTTCCATCAATGACAGACCAATCAATAGATGCATTGAAGGATAAATAGACTGCTATAGATATCCATCCATCCATAATATAGACGGAGAGATAAATGCACAGCAGCAGGATAAAGATACAAATGATTTGACTTCAGGCTGAGCTGCAACATCTGACTTCCATCGACACATGAGATCATTACTTTTTGCACTCCGTACTTTCAGCTGGAGCCGGCTGTACTTAAGGACTACCGGAGAGTTCTTTATTTCATTCTAAATGGATCTGAAGTGGCGCTGGTTTAGAGGTGAACATGCATCCAACGTGAAGTGCTTAGTTAACCTGTTAAACCCTGGAACACATCTGGAGCTCAGAGCGGTGCATCCTTTCAGACGAGAGCGAGGGAGATAAAAGCCCATCAGAGAACTATGCAGATCCCTTTAAGAAGCCTCCTGTGATGAGGAGAGAGGCTGAAACCTGTTGAGCTACTTTTTTATTGCTGTGGAAATATCTGCATTAATAACACAAACAAAAAAATCAAAAGCAACCAGTTTCAAACCTTTTAAATAAATGTTTTCTTTCTGATCGGGCAACACGATGGTGTCACAGAGCTCCTCTGAGGGGTCACATGTAATACATGTTGTATTTGTTCCCTGAGGTCACTTTATTATTTTAATTCCTTTAATTATTTGCAATCAGAGACTTGTGTGTTTATACTTTATGCTACGAACACGTTTATTTTTTTTTAGGGGAGGGAGGGGAGGGGAGGGGAGGGGAGGGGAGGGGAGGGGAGGGGAGGGGAGGGGAGGGGAGGGGAGGGGAGGGGAGGGAGGGGAGGGGAGGGAGAGATGGGAGGGGAGGGGAGGGGAGGGGAGGGGAGGGGAGGGAGGGGAGGGGAGAGATGGGAGGGGAGGTGAGGGGAGGGGAGGGGAGGGGAGGGGAGAGATGGGAGGGGAGGGGAGGGGAGGGGAGGGGAGGGGAGGGAGGGAGAGATGGGAGGGGAGGGGAGGGGAGGGGAGGGAGGGGAGGGGAGGGGAGAGATGGGAAATGATGAAACTGAGAATCACATTTGGAGGAAGAAAAAGAAAAATAGGCTGAACAATATGATGATTAATACAGGAGGGAGAACATGAACAGACGGTTGAAAAATGGGCCGAGTTATACCACTATAAACGTCTAGTTTCTTTTGAAACAGCTGGTCAACACATTTTAATTTTTTATAATAATTCCCTGTTTTGTGCGGCAACGAGAGGAATCAATAGAAGAGAGAATACAATAATTATTACCTCGGCCAGGAGAGAGATCACGAGTTGTGAACATACCGATTATTTAAACGTTATATTATACGATTAAAATAAAGTGAGCGCACATATGATTTATGGAAACTAGCTTATGATCGACGTATGCAACCAGCAGCTGCTCTCATGGGCTCATGATGAGTCTGTTGCAGCCCGAGAGCTTTGTGTGAGGGTTATGGTTATTACATTACATTTATTATATACAGTTATAATAACCAACAGAGGCCAAAAGAACAGAGTCACGTCTCTTAAGAAACTCCTCAGACTCAAACTCCTGATGTAGGAAGTTAATGTTTGAAACACTTTTTTTAAATTTATTTTTTAACTCACTCAAAGAAGAGCATTTTTGTTCAAAACATGAATAATAATTCATCACAGGCTCTTTGTCTCTTAGTTTCTTCACCAATGACTTATAATTTGTTCATGTTGCTGTTTTCATGCTGATATCCATATTTTAATAAAGAGGACTAAGCTCCGCCTCCACGTGCACACACACATCACTCACCCTGCCTCGTAGTCAACTTGAACACAATAATTCACTCCATTCATCCTCTGACTGGTCCTCTCTCAGCCCCCCCCCCCCCCCCCCCATTTCATCCCTGAATGCAGCGTCCAGACAGTAATTACAGCTTCCCGGCCACAGAGCGACTTCATGTGCTTTTAAGCTGCTTGTTTCCACAACGCGGCAAATTAGACACTTTGTGCTAAACGGCCGACCTCGGCTTCCTGTCGGCGGTTAATTGTGTAAACAAACCTCACGAGGCGCGGCGGCTCTCCGCCTCCACTTCAACATATCTGATGACGATCAGTCCTTCTGATTCTGCAGCCTCTTTTCATTGGACATGTCTCGTGTTTGTGTCATTTTAATAATTCTCATGTTTTTAATCACCGGTCACGTGGTGAGGTCGTCTGGCTCACTGTTCTCTCTTTAGGAATGTTTTCATGTCTTTATGATCTCATATTACGACCGTCCAGGTGTGTGTTGGGCTTTTGGCCTCCAACAATTATCCCGGTTTGTTGATATAATAAAAAAAAAAAAAAACCAGGATGTTGCACGGTGGTTAGCGCTCTCTCCTCACAGCAAGAGGGGCCGGGGGTTCGAACCCTGATCCTGTGGAGCAGGTTCTCCCCGTGGCAGCGTTGAGGTTTCCTCCCTCAATCGATTTGTGTGTTTCATTTCGGTCATAAGAGCTGCAATGTTTGCTGTTCATGATTAGTATTGTATATGCAAAAGTAATCTCATGGAATGGACCTTATCATATTATTCTTATGGCTCACAGCGCGTTGGGTCAATTTCATGGGAATCACAATCAGTGATCACATGACCTTCATGACATGAATCTGCCCTCAGGCTGCTGGAGCTGTATGTGTATACTGTACATGTTGTATGTGTATACTGTACATGTATGTGTATACTGTACATGTATGTGTATAATGTACATGTTGCATGTGTATAATGTGTATTTCATTGAATGTATATATAACACAGACACCAGGAGAGTTAAACTTGGCCAGCAGGGTAATAATCTCAGCCGTGGCTGGACATCCTCAGCTGACGATGCTCCTGCACTAATAAACTCGTCTTAATGAGTGTTCTATTTTCCTGAGGCTGAGATGTCCCTGAAGGTCCCACCAGGTGCTGCAGGAGCAGCTAAACTCTGCAGAGGTGCTGCTCTTCATGTCGTATTAAAATGTGTCGGGTTGCATTTTGGGAGGCGTCCGAAGATGTTGCGTCAATCATCGTAAGAAGTACATTTTCAGGAAAGTAGCTGTGACATCATAATGTGATGTCCTACTTATTGTTTTTTACAGCGTTGGTTTAAGCACACTTTATTGATGCCTTCCTTTCTGTTTTTTCCTTCCCAGAAGCTGCCGTCAGCAGGATGAAACTACTTTGAACAGTCTTATCACCGGCAGCAGCTTCGCCATCTGCATGGCAGAGAGGGAGGAGAGGAGAGGTGGGGAGACGGGGAGGCAGTGATGAAAAGATAGGAAACAATTTGTGGGAAGGGCAGGGATGGACAGAGAGAGAGAGAGAGAGAGAGAACCGGGAAGATGAAACCAAGTTCAGGGAGAGGACGTAATAACAAGCTGGAGACCGAGAGAATCAGAGGAGACGAGGATGAGAGTCAGCAGCGTCAGTGCACCTTCAGATGGAGAGCTAGGTGTAGTTAGCATGTGAGCTAGCATCTGAAGCTACACATGCTAGTTGGAAGCACAACATTGATGAACGTCAAAAGATATTTAATATTATACGCAAATAAAGCAGTATGGTGACACCTGGATGACTGTTGAGCTGTTGTATCGTCACCGTGTTAGCCAACAGCTTCTACCCGGCTAACGCAGGTCCAACGCTGAGTATCTTCCAGCTGTTTTGTCTCTTCAGCGTCTTAATGATGAACTTTGTTCAACGGTGAGCGGCTGAAGCTTTCTAACCACGTGTACACCTCACTGAAGCGTAGCGTTTGTTTTTTAAGAATATATATATATACATACATATGAGGCAATGTGATGGGCAGGTAGATACAATGTCATGAACGTATATCTCAAATTAAAAGTATATCTCCTGCCTGTCTGTGAGCACATGGTCTATAGAGGGTTTTAGCCTGTGGGCCGGACAGGAAACTGAACTCTAGGTTTAAGACTCCAAGAATGTAATGGCAGCAGATTGTCGGCCATGTTGTTACATAACTGGAACATCTCTAGTTGTCAAGTTTTACAAAAGTTAAACTCTTCATGTGCGAGTTGGCTGCAGGATAATTATTATACCATATATGTTCATAATGAGTACAACACTGAGGAACTCGGGGTTAACGTATTCCACCATCCACTCATTATTTTCAACCTACATTGCAGCCGAAAAATCAAAATCTGTCCATTCTCCTTGGATGTGTTTTGGAGCCGCGATGCAGCAGCACAGTGACAACTGTTATAATAACGCCTACATCTGTGTACTGCCATGTTCCGGGCCGACGGCATTCATCACCGAGGCTTTGAGCTGAGCTGCAGCTGCCTGTAGTTATAAAGAAAAATCAAACAGGCCGAGACAGATAAATGGAAAAGGAAGCGATGCCCTGTGGACAGCGGACGTCTTAACGATGCTCCTGTGTGAAGTCTGGCAGCTGCAGCTAATGATGAGGCTGTTAGGTGGGGGGGGGGGGGGGGGCTGTTTTAGGGGGTGTAAGCGGTAGTAGTCATGAAACCTGTCTTCTCTGTGGTCAGTCTGGCCTCAGCTAATGATAAGTTAGCTAAAGGCAGGTGAGGGGGGGGGGGGAGGGGGGGTATTCAAAAGGTCAGATCTTTTATTCAGCTCCATCTCTGCTGAAGTCCTAACCCTCTCTGCATGTCATTTATCATCAGCAACCTTTTCTGCATTTCAACATGTATCATTTATTTCCCGGGCCGGTGTTCGATACCGGTCCGCTACGCCGCTGACATCCATTACACGAGTCAGTGACGGCGTCTCAATACATGGTCATTACCTGGGTAGTGTCTTAGCAAGATAACCTTCGATCTTCACAGGAAATGAGGTTTAAGATTCACCTGGACTGCCTGTCTTTGGACTGTGGGAGGAAGCCGGATCACATAAACCTGTCTTTGGACCGTGGGAGGAAGCCGGATCACCCGGAGGGAACCCAAGGACCGCCCGGGGTCCAGGATCGAACCCCCGGCCCCTCCTGCTGTGAGGTAACCATGCAGCCCTAATGGTTCATATCCCTTCTGCCAACTATAGTTTCTTTGTATCGGGAAAACAGAAAGTTGTTAAAATATCAGCAACTGCATCATGTTGCACATCAGAAACGTCTGATGAAAATAAAACGTGTTTCCAAGTCCCATTGGCCCAGTAGTGGTGTGATCAATACTCACACCAGTAGGGTATCAATGTTTCGTGTCATTCCTCCAAACAGAATACTTTAAGACGCAGTGTGTTGTCTTGTGCGTGAGACCTTTTCCTGAGAAGCATTTCCCCGGTTGGGGCGAGAGCCCTCAACCCCCCGGCGCTCAGCTGTGTGAGCGTCCTGCGTCGTGTTCACAGTCACATTTACATCGTTTGATTAATTACAGGCGGGAGGGGACGCAGGCCGAGCGCTCGGCATCATTAGCTCGGCCTTGATTTGTCTGCTATCTCATTACCTTTGTGTTTCTCAGTGTTTGTGCGTTTGTGTGTTTGTGGGCCCGCGGGGTACAAGGTGCTGTTTACATATTCAGCCGTGCCATCTGTATCCGCTGCGGCAGACGAGCCGAGGCTGCTGCTGCAACCGCGGCGAGCTCCCACAATGCACTTTTGCATAATCGCTCTTTAAGAGAGGGCTGTCATTACAAATTGTTACTCTGCTCTTTTTTTATGATACACTCAGAAGCCTCGTAGAAATGAGTTGTTCTCAGTCTGGTCTCTTGATCACAAAGTGGCGATAATTATCTTTTCTCTTTAATTGAACTTTATTTTGGAGCTGCTGCCCTCGAGGAATGCAGCTTCATTAGCATCTAGAATAGTACAAATAAATGTGGAAGCTTTGCATCTTATTAATAAGGTCATTGTTAACATTGTTATTATCAACATCATCATCATCATCTCCTAATCATTTATCACCTGCAGAAGGAGAGGAAGCGCTGGAGGGAGAGAAGGTGAGCTGAGGCACATTATGATGTTTTAATAGCGTTCCCCGAGGACCGAGTCCTGCTCCACTAATGGAGGGAAGGAGAAGGGGGGAAAGGGGGAGAATGAGAGGAGGGACGAGGGAGGGGGATGAGAGGAGAGGAGGGGGGAGGAGAGGAAAGGAGGGAGGAGACAAGAGGAAATGAGAGGACACGTGGACAGAGGAAGTCCTGATTTCACCAGCTGATAGGACCATCATGTAGATATCCCTCTATGTGGTACTTAGTGTGTAAATACTACATACTTACTGTGTACTTAGTGTGTAAATACTACATACTTACTGTGTACTTAGTGTGTAAATACTACATACTTACTGTGTACTTAGTGTGTAAATACTACATACTTACTGTGTACTTAGTGTGTAAATACTACATACTTACTGTGTACTTAGTGTGTAAATACTACATACTTACTGTGTACTTAGTGTGTAAATACTAAATAATGACTGTGTACTTAGTGTGTAAATACTACATACTTACTGTGTACTTAGTGTGTAAATACTACATACTTACTGTGTACTTAGTGTGTAAATACTACATACTTACTGTGTACTTAGTGTGTAAATACTACATACTTACTGTGTACTTAGTGTGTAAATACTAAATAATGACTGTGTAGTTAGTGTGTATTAGCACCTTGTGTTAAACTGTTGCGTTACAGTTTGTTGGTATTGTACTGACATCATGACGTCATCACACGGTTCAAATTGTGAATTCAAACAAAAAACACTGCTAGATTTCAGTAACTCTGCATGTTTGTGTTGAACTTAACTAAGTAAAGTGAGATACAAACTGTCCGGCCCCAACATCCCTGGAGCAGCGTTGTAGCTCAGCACCGGCCTCCTGGTTGAGTCCTGCATGGCCTGTCATCCTGTCATCACCCTTCAGGCCGCTCCCCCGGCTGCAGACTCTTCCTGTTGTTTTTGAGTATATGAAAAGCCCACAGCCCTTTGGCATTTTGATATGTTGGGCTGTGACCCCGGGTCACCGATGAAACGCATCACATCTGCAGACTGCAGCTCGAGGGACGAGCCTCCACTCAAACCTACACTCAATATTAAAAAATATATATTTCATGTGAAGTATTTATTCAACACAAGGACTGAAGGTCACCCAGAGGTCAAACATGGTGGATAATATCATTTTAGAAAGAAGAGAAACTGGAGCCAGTGGAGGTGGGTTAGATAAAACCTGTGATGTTATACTGAGGAACAATGTTCATTAAAAGAACGTTTCGTAAATGTGAATTTAGAGGAGAGGCAAACTACACTTCTGGGACTGCTTCTCCCACATCATGTATAAATCTATATAATAAAATGTTGTTAGTGCGGCTTTAAACTTCTCTTTCGCGGCGCAGCGCTCTATGAGTCACGCCGTCAGCGGCTCTAAACCATGAATAGCTGCACTCGGCCCTCGCTGGCAGTGTGATCGCCGCCTCGGGCTCTGCAGCATCTGAAAGCTCAAAGAAACAGCTGGAGCCGCCCTCAGCCAAACAGCCTTCATGCTGCATCCACTGCCGGCGCTCTCCTCTTATTCTCTCCATCGATTACTCCAATCTGGTGACTTCTACTGGCCTGACATTTGACGTGTTTCCAAAGAAAGCTGCAGCGGTTAAAACCACGTTAACGTCTTCTCCGCGTTCGTCTCCTCGTCACTCCGCCTGCTGAACATGATTCAGACGGAGAAAAACTGAATAATATCCATGACAGCAGAGCTTCAATTCAGCGTGTTACGGTAGTTTCACTGTGCCCTCCAGAATTATTAGTGGCCTTTATAAAGAATAGCTCATTACTTTTACAGCTCTTTGGCTCATCCTCACCAAGGGTGCCAATACTTCTGGAGGGTTGAACTGTATACTCTTCCCCTTCCTCCTCTCAACGTGCAGCCTTATCTCACTTTTAAGATCATGCATAATTCATAGACTTTTTCTTTTTTCTGTAAGTGGGAAATTATATTTTAAAAAATGAGCAAACAACAGGGATTTGATTATCTGAACAGGATTACGCTCCAACAGGAGATCTGTGCATGCAGCGCGAGTCCTCCAACCATTGTTAGGTGGAAACTCACAGCGGGCATGAAGGGAAGGCTTCATGAAAGCTGAGCCGCTTTTAAGTTCACGAGCAGACAAAATAAATAGGCAATTTGTTCGTTTATAACTTGATTTGATTCTAGCAAAACCTTGAAGTGTGAACCCTGAAGTTCCCACTCGACCCCATGACGCTCTCTTCCTGCATGGACGTCTGATTAAGTGCTGGAACAAAGAAGCACTAAAATAGTTACTGCTCTGCTAATTGGATTGTTGAACGTAAAGTTTTACAAACTTGTCTCTGATTAACAATTAAAATTCAACGATTAACCGCGACTAGCAAGCAGGACTTTGGTCGGTATTAAATTTAGACACAGTTGCAGACAATTGACCAAACAAAGCACTGCATTGTGTTTCCTTTGCCACCATGTTAGTGTTGGTACATTGTGACATAGAGAAATAATGTAATATCATAATGAATATTAATGTGACCTTTTGGAAAACACATGACAAAACACGACTAATAGCAATATGAAGACTGACAGGAGAGATTTAACGTTTACTTTACAAAGACTCTAATAAATCATCGTTGAAGAATAATCGTCCTCCGGCTTTTTAATGTCTATACTGCAGAAAAGCAACTTAAAATATTCCTAGCTGAGCTCGGGGAGATTGGGAGGATGTGATGGAGTTCGGAGGGCAGTGGGATGTTTTGTTGAAGCAATAAATTAGCAGCTTCAGCTTCTGGTGCTGTGCCAAGGTATCTGGGAATCCATCCAACACCTTGGAAAGACCAGCTCAGGATGCCATAATGGCCGCTATATGGAGCTAATTGATTTTTTTTCATCCAGAGGAAGATGATTGTATTCATGCAAACACGCAGTGCTTATTCCAGACACAGATCGTCAGTACTTTTATGGACTGTTGTACATCATGTTGGGGGTTTTATGGCCAAAGCGTCGAGTGAGTAATTTCCTTTAAGGTGCCTTATTAATCATTATTTATTAATTCGTTCCCAGACAATTTACTGTGGCCCGGGATGAGGATAATGTTTCTTCTGAGAACTGCTCTTGTTTATTGAGCTTGGGGATATGAAGAGCTTGCAGTCTCTGCATTGTATTAAATCTTATCTTTTAGATGCAACTCATCAAGCTCATGGGGATCTGGGGAAATTAAGCACTACAGTTGGGGAAGAAGGGCAAGAGACACATGGTGCTGTCCTTGTACTGTAAAACTGAAAGATCAGCCCATTGAGAACCAAACACAGTCGAGTTACCGATCCAAACTTGCAGCCAACCAAAAGGCTGCCTACATATTCACAGTATAAAGGTCTTGATATTTAAGATTGTAAATTATCTCCAACTTCGTGATACGTTCTAACAAACACAACCGACCATGGTTGTGCATGGGAAGCCAGTGAGGGATCGTTTCCAGGTTAAGCTCATCCTGAGGCTGATGAGAAGAGTAAAGGTCAACAGGACTACATCATCAGCATAAGCAGAGACAAACCAACACCAGGGATATGACAGATGCTACTAAAGACTCTTGGTGGAGTTCCTACGAAACCCAGCCTGAGGGGAATCTTCGCAGGTCGAATGACAATCACAAGTACCGGCAACATGATGGGTAAACTCTTAGGACCCCTTCAGGATACTACGAGAGTGAAGAGCTGCTTGGCAAACAGAAGGATCAGAAACCTGGAAACAATCAAACCACTTATAATATCCTAATAAACATGATGGTTAATGTTCCATGTAAACATCAGATCCCAAACGTGATAAAAGACGGACCAGTATCTGTAAGCTCAGGATGCGTATAATAATATATAATAATATATAGTAATATATAGTAATATTTCACTGAAAACCCTAAACATCAATCTCAATTTAGTAAAAATAAACAAACACACACTCACACACACACACACACACATCAGGATCTGAGAGAAGCTGCAGTAGCTACGGGGCACAGAAACACACACACCCACACACACACACAGTGTGTGGACTCATCTCTTTTGCCTCCCCTCTCCATATACTTTTAGTGCATTATTTAACGCCTCTGGAAATGGAAACGTGAGCAGGAAATGATGCATCATACGGTGGCTCAAAAGCAGACTTTATGATGAATCTCCCCTTCCTCCAGCTCTAATATCCCAGTGATAATATTGCACTTGTCCCCTGATTTATTACGTAAGGGTCCGAAGTCCTGCGTTGACTCCATAGTTCAATCTGATTGCCTTGTGAGAAGACACACAGAGCAGCTGCTTCACATTATTCTCTGATGTTCCAGCTGCAAAGCAATCAGCTTTTGGTGGTTTGTTTGTGGCCACTGTTTCTTAATATTATATTATAATATTCCAAAGTCTATTAAGAGAAATGCTGTTTTGTATACGAGGAAAGAGCCAATACAAGTTCTACTCCGTATTTCTTTGGTGGGGCTTGTTTTGGGAACAATAGTTAAATAATCATGAATGAGTCTCCATAGATTAGATGTATCTGTGGTATCACATGACAGAGTCATGCACTTCATTGAGATATTCTTCAGTGTAACTTTAGGTGGATTACTGAAACAAGTATTCAGGGATTTAAAAGTGTAGTATGTCAATATTGAACTAGATTCTTCATTGCGAACCCTATTTTCCTTCAAACTATTTGTTTATATATGTCTGTTGGAAGTCATGCTTTAGCCTCATGACCTTTGCACAGTGGAGGAACGTAACGTTCACAGCACTATAATCTGCATCATATAGGTCATGCTTATTTCTACAGAAAACATGATATGAGAACGTTGCCCTCTGTGACATTTTCAATTTTTGACTTAGTCATGTTCTGTGTCCTGAGTGAGAAATACGACAAAGTAGAAGCCGTCGCGGATTGATTCCCTTCCTTTAATGTCATGTTTTCCTGTCCGCCCTGAAGGGAAGCCGAGGCAATCACAGGAGCTTCAGGTTCCCAAACATGGCAGATATGGATTATTGTGGTTGAATGAGATTTCCTGTTAAAAATACCTCCTGCCTCTACTTTGGCTGTATTTCATCTATCTCATTTTCTCTCCCAGCTGCTTTCAGGTGTGTTCAAGGTTGACATTATGAGGAAAATAAAGGGCTCAGAGTCCTGCAATTTACCAAGAGTTCAATCTGGGATCCTCGTCTTGAGGGAATGGAGTTTTAGAAACATTTCGTCGGCTTTACCATCATAGTTTTAGCTCGCTGTGATTGGTCAAACTCTACTTATGTTATATAATATTGTTTTAGTCATTCATCGTGTTCCAGTTTTATTAAGAGAATAATATAAATAATTATTCTAGTAGTTTTCTGATAGTTTTTATATTGAATAATATTAAAACTTTTTTTGGGGGCCAAATGATCTCTTTGGGAGTGCTCTAGTACAAATAAAGATCTTTACTAAATAGAGCAGAGCATCTCTTGAGCCATGGCGCTAGCAACAGACAATTATTATGATGAAGCAAACATTAAAACTTATGGTAAGGGAAACCAAAATCCAGTAAAACAAATAAAAAGAATGTGAAACCTCTGCCTGAGAATATGAAACTGTACAGACTCATACAGGGATAAAGTGTGAGAAATAAAGCACATAGCCGGGCAACGAAGCATCTTAAAGGAAATCAATGGGATCAGAACACCAGAGGCCAGTGTGAAGCCTGCAGCTAAAGTCTGTTGAGTCCAGACCCATAACTTTTGATTAAGACAGATAATGAGCAGCAGCATTGAGCAAAATAAAAGTTGTGTAGAGCCAACTGGAGCTCTCTGTGGTTCACTTCTCTCAGCAGCTGCCAGACAGACAAACACATAGAAGTGTGGGTGTTTTGCGAAAGGCCAGTTATTGCTCTGGTCAGGAAATGTGTTTGGCACCGAGATATTATGGCTATGGAGATTTAATAGGGATAATTCAGATTCTTGCCAGTGCTTCTGGGTATATTGAGCTTTGTGCTTCCACCAGGTGTGATCTACGTTAAGCACTTATCCTGGGAAAGATATCACAGTCTTCTAATTTATATCCAAGGGAGCTCAGGATTGTCAGACACTCCGAATGAACTGGATGGAGGGGACTAGCTGGAGGGTTAGGGTTGTGTTTAGCATTGTAAAGCATAACACATGACGTAAATTACATAAATGGATGTACACAATTAAAATGGTATATTTGTTGAGGTATTTCAGTCTGGATTTCTGTGGTGTCATCCAAAAAAAAAACAAGTTATAACAAATTACTGATTTCACGTTACCGCTTCATTACTTATTTACAATTATCAGATTACCAATTCACATGTATATAATATAATTTTGATAGACCCCCTAGTCAGCCAACACAACTTACTGGTACCACATTAATTATTAATGAGTGTATTTTTTTCATGTATGGCTAATTGTTTGTCCAATCGCATACAGCTCTAGATTGGCAGTACAAAATTACCTTAAGTGTTAATTTAACTCTGGTATGTAGACTTTAATACACTGTCAGATTTAATTCCCACTGATCTTAATGAGTTTTGACTTTCACTTCCAATCCCACTGGATACAATTAGGTTGTTGTTGTGAAAACACGTGGAGGGAAGAGTGTCCACCAAATGGTGATCTTTATTTTAAAGCTTGTGCCGACCCACACAGAGCAGAGAATGTGATGGTATTGATATTTAACATGAAAAATTAATAATAAAAAAATAATAAAAACTCTATTCTTTCTGTGGAGAGAATCCCTTCATTGTTAGAAAAAGGCTTTCATTCTAAAAATATTTTTCGGACATGCAGTGGCTTGTACGGTCTTAATAAATGAATAGAGGACACACTTTTAAATGTGGATTAATATTATTATCTACATGTGTATGAATGTCAGTTAGGTGGCTCCTCCCATTTGTGTAAGAATGGGTGAATGATGGCATGTAGTGTTAAAGCACTTTAATTGGTTAGAAGACTAGAAAAGTTCTGTACAAGAACAAGTCCATTTACTGCATTTATTTGCCCCTTTCTAGCCCTTACTGGACAAGGCACTTTTTAATTTGCCTCATTAGAAACACACATTTGTACAACAATTGTGGTGGTGGTGCCAATCAAAGCACATCTAGGGTGATGTTTTTCCCATTATATGTACCTTGTGGGGACCAGTGTGTTGTGGGGACCAATGTTTTGTGGGGACCAGTGTGTTGTGGGGACCAGTGTGTTGTGGGGACCAGTGTTTTGTGGGGACCAGTGTGTTGTGGGGACCAGTGTTTTGTGGGGACAGTGTGTTGTGGGGACCAGTGTGTTGTGGGGACCAGTGTGTTGGGGGGACCAGTGTTTTGTGGGGACCAGTGTGTTGTGGGGACCAGTGTTTTGGGGGGACCAGTGTTTTGGGGGGACCAGTGTTTTGGGGGGACCAGTGTGTTGTGGGGACCAGTGTTTTGTGGGGACCAGTGTTTATGGGGACCAGTGTTTTGTGGGGACCAGTGTTTTGTGGGGACCAGTATTTGTTTTCCCCAAATAGCAGGAGATTCCACATAAAAGCGTCACTCTATCCGTTCCCACAAAGTGACTGAGTACAGTAACATACAGCGCTCTGAGAAGGTCACACACCCCCTGTAGTTCTTATTCTATTCAGAGATTCTATATTAAAATAATACAAGGTTTATAGATTCAATTCAATCCATTCTCCGATTTTCAGCCGAGCTCTTTCTCACACAATGTTCCTCCTTGAATGGTCAACTGTGCACTGCTGAGAGCTGCAGGTTTACACAAAGGAAATGCACTCTTCTATTTCAAGCTTGATGGCACTGCGAAGAGAATATCAATTCTGCGCCAACATAAGGCGACCTTAGCATGTGCACACAGGTGCATGTGTTTCCTGCGTTATCTTTCTCTAGAGCTACTAAACAGGAACACGCAGATACGGTAATTTCCTTTGACAAATTGTTTCACACTGCAGACAAGAGTTTCAGCAGCTCCACACAATGCAGAAATAATTACCTCGCATGTGAGAGGATGCAATTAGCAGAATCGAAGAGATTGAAATCAGCTTAGACTCCTAATCTCTACGAGTGAAACAATATAAATACAAATGGCAGGAGTAATTGCATTCAGTCCATTCATTATTAATCAAGCTGTTGGCTGAGGCATCGCAGACATTAAATAACAAAGCTAGTTGCCACAAAAAAAGAAAAGTTGAGTGTGTGTTTACGAAATACAGGGAGACCACTGCAGTGTCTCTTTAACACAAAGATGCATGCATGTGCACATACATGGACACACCTGCCTTTAAGGGGAGACACGACAGGTGAAGACAGAACCTCCCCAGTGGATTACTTATGCTAAGACACGTACTTTTTGTACTAAAAATCTCTTTTTTTTATCTCTCCATGAATCATAAAATACTGTCACCAGTATAAAAAAAAAAAAACTTTTGCCATGATTTAATTAATAAATGTCATGTGATATATGACAAACTCCGTCGCTGAAAGCCTTTAGAATATAGATAGGAATTAAACTGGAAAGTGTTGTTAGAGCTGCTGAAGTAGGGATTTTTTTGTATTATTAAAAAAAAGATAATTTTAGGAAACAGCCTTTTAGGATATGAATTGTATAATTCAAAACATTCAAAAGACATTACAGTTTTTGTATTATGTTTAAATGCTCAAACTAGGCATTATTTAATATTTAATATGTGGTTTTACTGATGTGCTGTCACTCCATATAAAGGGCAGTTGAGGTTGTTTGGCCGTATTATTAAAAATATTTACAGAATGCATCAACAAACCAAAGAAAGCTGCAACTCCCTTGTCTCCTCCACAGTCGATGACATTTTACAGAATAACCCAAACCTATATTTTGGCATTTACTGCAGAACACTGTGACCTATCTTTCTTTATCCTAACAGTTTTCAGCGCAGTGCAGCTGACAACAACAACACGTTATCAAACCATAAAATAAACAAAATAAACAAGTGTGTGACATGCATACACTTAAACGCACGAGGTATCAAATGCATACATTGGATTGAAATCAACAGAATGTTAATTTGGGCAGATAGGGCCGAGTGAGGAAAGGGAACCTACTCACAGTCCTGTTGATCAGTGAATCACTGAAGCAGAAGGAAGTCAGTGTCAGGTGAGGGCCGGTGAATGGGGACAAATGGCTCTTCACAAAGTAGCCTCGCTTATACGCTCACTGATTGATGATATTTAACACTGAAAGAGTAAAGGAGTTAAAGGTTGATTTTATTTCCCTTTAAAGCGGCCCTAAAACCATCTCCACCAACTTTCAAGTATAATTACAACAATTGATCTTGTGGCGGCTGACTGAGGCAGTTCACTGACAGAAAAGCAATGTACTGGCCGAGAGTAGCAGAGGACATGTTTACTGCTAATGAATGATGTTCCTCCAGCTTCCCTCTGTACGCGGTGCGGACTTCCTGCATCGCGGGACACACACCGGTGTATTTCGGACACATAATCACAACCACGGTCTGATGCTCCGCTGAAGGCCGAGCCACCGCGCCGGCACAAAATCATTCCACTCGGGGCTCCTTTCCACCTTCTTGATATTCAAGGTGCAGCACCGGCACTCCAGCGGTGCGTTCAGGGCTTTCAGGGCTTTCAGGGCACTTTGCAACGAGCCACACAACCTATTTTGTCTCCATCAGCCCGACCGCTTATTAACTGACATGTCTTACAAGTGGCAGGGAAAGCATCTTGAATAAGTAATAATTCAGATGAAAACTACAAGCTGAGAAAGACACTCAGCTTGGTGGCGATTGGAGGACGGAGACAATTTTACCTGAAATCTTTAAATTTACTTTGACGGTTTCTTATAATAGTCAATACCTGAGAGAGTTGCAGCTTCTATTTGTGTTCCTGTTTGTTTCCAACAAAGCCTAAAATGTTATGTAACAATGTAGCAAAGAATACAAGTTTAAGATCCTTACAGTTTATTGGAAGCTTTACTTGAAAACAGCAGGTGTGTTGAGTGGCTACTTTTTAAATGAAGTGATATGTATATATATATATATCATAATGACATTTGCAACACTCACTCTTGTACTGGAGAGTATTATAGTAGTTATCAGATGCACTGAAGTGATGGTCAGTTAGTAGTTCTTAACATGTTTAATTGTACTTGATGATAAGGAAGAACAGGAAGAGTCTTAATACAATTTAGGACTACACAAAAACATTAAAATCCAAATTTAGGTGTGGTCTGAAATTGCAATCTCTATAATATATTTATATTCACACAGGTACAGTGATGTTTAACTTGCTGATGCTGCAGCAGCTGGATGATGTCGGCTTCGTCCCCACAAGTTTAATCTCAACGTGTTCTCGTGGGTCGGCCAAACCAAAACAACGTAACGTTAGTACAGAAATCCCTCGACGCCGTCGTTCTCCTGGCTGAACGCGTTTGACGCCCTCGAGGGAGAGTTTGTTTCTGTCGATTCATTTTTCAAACCTAAACTTTGATCCGAAGCCGAGTCACTGATTTAAAATGAGCCTCGGCTGGTTCAGGATGGAGACATCAAGCCAAATGTGTTTGAAGTCTGGTGCTTTCAGCAGCTTTCAGGTTCAGGTTGGACCGTTAGCTGCTTCTGTGGATGAAGACATTGATGTCCGTGCCCTTTCTCTGATGACTCCCTCCCTTTGATTGTTGAACATTGGTGCAAAACAGCACTAAAAGCTGACATTTACTTCTGCGGCCGAGACATGTTTTGTTCTCCGAGTTCATTGAGGCCGAAACGCAACACTGACAGTTGATGAAAGAAATACAAATCAAATGTTTTCTCTTTTCTTTATTGATTCATTTATTTTGTTGCCATTCAGCTGTTTTTTTTTATCGCTGTATCATTTAGTCCTTGAAGGATGTTGTTCGGCTTATTGTGAGTCACAGCTCATTTGCGAAGTCACCCGTTCAGCTTTTTAAATTTTGTTTTGTTTGTGAATATTGTTTTTTGTTCTGCGGTGCAGCTGTGTGCGTTTTCATTTATATTATTTACTTTTCTCAAAAATTACCAGAAACAGAAGTCCTCACTTGGTTGGTGTAGCGTGATAGTCCACTGTTGGTAACGTAGGAATATGTGTGTGTGTGTGTCTTGTATACTTACTGTCACTTCCTGTTCAGGATCAGCTGGATTGTTCTTCTGGCTCTTATTGATTGATCTTTGATCAATCACATCAGATAATAATATTTCCTTCATGCATTCAGCCGTTCCAGTATAGAACATATGGACCGTGGATCAAATGAAGAAAACAACGTTCAGCCTTGTTATGAACTCTTATTTTGACATTGCTGTCCTCCAAACCCCAAATTGGGTGAGTTATAAAACCCTGTGGATGCAGAAGTACGGTAAGTACTCCAAATATCATTAATCCTCAAACTGAAAACTGAATTAAACTGGGGATTTATAGCAAACCTCTCTCGAGGGAGAAATAAATAAATAAGAGGTTGCTCTCCAACTTCTTCCAGTGTCTGAGGGGGAAGCAGGTGAGGAGATAACGGCGGCACATGAAGCGCTGCCAGCTCCAGAGCAGCTTACTGTCCCGTCGCAGCCGGAGTCCAATCTGACAGATAAGCAGGCTGTCATCCCGGTGTCCGGGTTTCACTGCCGGTGGGAAGAAAAATGGAAAGTCAGGAGCCCATAAGTGTTTCTTTTCTCTTTTTTTAAAGTGAGTTTGTGTCAGGAAGTTTGCTGGAACAGAAACCGAACAAGTCATTATATTTTAGCTCAGTAAGCTTCCCTCCGGATAGAAAGAAGCTGAACAGGATACTGGTTTCAAGGAAATATTGGGATGTTTTGGCTCGAAAATAATATCTTTATGATAAAACATTTTTCTACAAGGTTCTGCATTGGACCTGGTTTTATACATGCTGTCATTTTGTTTATTTATTTGCTTTTTACCCAGTAAACAAATAAATATTATGTTATACTCATCTTATCTTTAGATGTCTCCCTGAGGAAGATCTCCGTCGGCTGCGAATGAAAAGGCTCTTCATAACCCACATATTTGTAATTAAAGCCCGACTCCTCGGCCCGGATCCAGAGCCAGCCGGCTGCACCTGTCCCTCCTTTGGCTCTGATCTGGGTCAGCGGATCCCTGACAGGCCTGCAGAGCAGCTTCTGCACGCGCTCAGTCTGCGCCGTGGCCAGCAGCGAGTCAGGATCCATCTTATTGGACATGCTGCTCAGCAGAATCTGCCAGCGTTCAAATCTCCACAGGTTTGTTTGTTTCCCTTCTTTGGGAATTACAACCGACTTCCATGAAGCTAACAAAAGCAAAACGCAGCACGGAATTCAGTTTGATTCACCTTGTAAATAACAAATGAAGCCACAGAGTGTGTGTGTGTGTGTGTGTGTGTGTGTGTGTGTGTCAGCCCTTGGCCTCCGGCAGCAGCTGGTATGATATCTACGTACAGCATTGAGGATTAAGAGGAGTTAAATGTTTTGGGGGAAATGAGGACAAAAGCCTTCAAGTGTCGGCAGCAGAGACGCCTCATGAAGCATTAAAGATAAGAGTCGTGATATTCTACCAGAGAAGGGTTTGGTTGTAATTGTTTATTGAAATCAATTAATAAAATGTTGTGATAAAGAAATTAAAAAGAAATCCGATATCTTCGTCCATTTCTTTCGACCTTATTTTAGTTTTTATTTTCTTCTTTTCCACCCCAGTCCACCGCAGTCCCCCCCCACCCACCCACCCGGCTCCAGGACCGACCCCCGTCTGGACTCAGACCGCATTGAGGCGTAAACGCTCCGGTTCCTCAAACAGAGTCTGATGTCCGTCTGCCTCCCTCCAGAGTCTCGTTATCTCAGCGTTGGCTCAGTGGAGGACGTCCAGCCCAGCGTCAGACCATCAGATTCCCATGAAGCCGACGCCCAACAAACTAACCAGCACCATAAAGCCTCGTGGAGCCTCGTGGAGCCTCGTGGAGCCTCAAGGAGCCTCGTGGAGCCTCGTGGAGCCTCGTGGAGCCTCGTGGAGCCTCGTGGAGCCTCAAGGAGCCTCGTGGAGCCTCGTGGAGCCTCGTGGAGCCTCGTGGAGCCTCAAGGAGCCTCGTGGAGCCTCGTGGAGCCTCGTGGAGCCTCAAGGAGCCTCGTGGAGCCTCGTGGAGCCTCGTGGAGCCTCGTGGAGCCTCAAGGAGCCTCGTGGAGCCTCGTGGAGCCTCGTGGAGCCTCAAGGAGCCTCGTGGAGCCTCGTGGAGCCTCGTGGAGCCTCGTGGAGCCGCCAGGCCCACTGGGTGAAACCAAGTAGGCCCTCATCTTTCATACCGGACCCGAGGGCTTGAAAACAGAACATCAGCAAATGAAGAAGCAGATATTGATCGTATTAGTCATGCCGCCAATGCAGAAACAATCAGTGTTAACTAATAGTTTCATTACAAAGATCAAAGTGAAGGAACAGCCTCAGGGAGCGAACCGAGCCAAACGGCTTCAAGTGTAAACTCGTATGTGGACTGAGGTCACGTCCTCTCAGCCTGGATACGCCCACACCGCCATCCAGGACCGCAGGATGTAATCACTGCTGAATGCACGTAGCTTTTTATTTCTATGAGGAAGCTGCGTATCCACCATGATGAGGAAGATGAGGAAGATGAGGGAGAATGGAGGGCGTTTTCTTTAGCCTCAATAAAAAGAAGCTCTTTGCGTATTGATTCTGTCGGTTCGCGTTGTTTTGGACAAACGTGAATATAAGCGATGGCATAAATGTGTAAAGTCAGAAGAGGAGACAACAGGAAGCAGACGGGGTGAAATTGGCGTCGGGCGAAGCGGCGCTCGGCTCTTGAAGGGCCGTTAAAGGGACGCGGAAGAAATTGCAGGGAGTCGCTGGAATGAATCGCTGCTTTTAGGCTTTAAATGTTGGGTTGGTGTTTTTCCTCCTGTGTCTCGGGTTTTGTTCAGTGTGCAGAGACACGACCACGTTTTAAAGCTCTGTTTAGACACAGCATGGAGCAGGAGTTATATTTAAATAACCACAACCAGCAATATGACAATGTGGTCGTTTATCATATGGAATACGAAATAAATAAGAAATGAAATAAGAATGTGGGAGGGAGGCATACTTTATCACGCATATTAAAAAAAATATTATACGATTAAGATCATTGTATAAATTGAGCAAATCTGGCTATAAAACAAACTCCCAATCTACAATAAATTATATATTCTTTATGATTTAAATGATCAGCAACAGATCTTCCAACAGCCTTTATGGGAACGCTCTGAAGGTTTCCTCTTCCAGAAGCTGCAGAACTGGACTCCTCCTCTGAGGAGGAAGAGGAGGAGGAGGATGACGTCATCGAGCTCCAGATTGAAGCGTTTAACTCGAGGAGTGTGACGTTATCATGACAGACAAATGATCCAAACCCGAGGCAATTAGACCAGAAAAAAGGATAAAATAATCATCTTTTTATTTAGATATCTCGTCCAATGCCATCAGCTCGGCGACGGAGGAAGTGGAACATCTGGAGGCTGAAGGGGGATTTAATTCTTCAGGGGTCGGTGGAAACCTAACAAATAAACTACTTAAACCAACTCAAGCATGGATACTTCATGGAGGGGCGACTGGCTCAGTGGTTAGCAAGTCGGTCTTTCAATCAGAGGGTCGGTGGTTCAAACCCCGGCTCAGCCAGTCCATGTCGTTGTGTCCTTGAGCAAGACACTTAACCCTCATTGCTCACCGTTGCTGTGTCTACGGTCTACTGTATATCATGTAAGTCTCTTTGGATAAAAGCGTCAGCTAAATGAAATGTAATACTTAATACTGAAAGACACACACACACTAAGTACTCAGCTTCACAGTGTTTCTCTCCTTAAATCAGCTCATTTGAATGCAAAGCCTGAGTTTTCTTTCCAATTACACACTCGCAGTAGAGCAAAGTAAATCTGGGATGGTTTAAGAAATTACAGTTATTAGATTATGATGAGCGGAGTTCAGTTGGAAGCCTCTGCAGCTCTCACCATGCTCTTCTGGGGGAACCCTGCAGAACCCTCTATAATCACTGGTATACAGCTCATGCAGAAAGACTCAAGGTGCTCTGTGCCGTCATGCCCGCCAAAGTAAAAGCACCATGCAAACACATTTGTATGCTTCTTTTTGGAGGTGGATCTGATCCAATGAAAAGCAGCAATGTGAGGAGGAGTCACCAGAAAGATATGTTTCACATTGATGGACTCATATTTAATATCTGTTTACATCTATGTAGCAGGATGTCATGAACACAGTCATATCCTGTCCACCTCCACTCTGCAGGTAACACGAGACGTTCCCTTCAAGTCCTTTTGCTAATGGACTGTAATTTCATGCCACGATGGAAATGTGGGATTGTTCTCTTTAGAGCTGAATGAGTCACAGTGAATGTTGTGCCAGGCAACTCATTCACAAATATAAATATAAATATGTTCATCACATCCTGATGACCGCGATGGCAGCTGTGATGTGTACTGAGAATCAGAATGAAGAGGAAACGTGCACAGTGTTGGTGTTCTTCTGCAGAATGAGTCAGACTGAGATCTGATGCGAGAGCTGCTTATTAAATATAACAATACCAGATATATCTGCCCTTTTCTGGGTGGTAAGAAAGAAGCAGATCATTCAGGTTGCCTGTCCGAGAGTAAAGATGCTCACATGAACAGCAGAGCCACTGAGGCTTCTGGCTCTTTACACTTATGAGTTGTATGCTTTTAATTTGAAGTACCCTCATGTTGGGTATTTTACGTTTTGTAGACCTGGTGGGGTCTTCTTCTTCTTCTTCTTCTTCTTCTTCTTAACTGCTGTTTTACAACACATTCAATTTTCTTTTGGGTATTTGGGTGCTTTTGGGATTCCTCCTGTTTTCCAACCATGTTTGTTATGAACCTGATACAAAGATGTAGTTTTAGTCTTGTTTCTTTAAGAAGAGGCCATTGTACAGGCAGGTGTCATATTCGTCTCCATCGCCTCCATTATTCCCATCGTTAGGTCTTATTTTATTCTGAAGTTATAAACACAAACATGGCGCTACCAGCCACTTCACAGTGTCCATTAACCGTCATACAGATGGAATATAACATAATCGTGTTATGAATTCGACCTCAGTAAAAGTTTAGATTTCCTCATGAGGAAACCTAAACTTTCCATTTTAAACCCATCCTGTGCACCAGCTCTCCTTGCCCACCTACCCGTCCATTGCTCACTGTAATCTCTGTCCACCGACCACACATCCATCCATCAGTCACTCTTTATCTGCTCACGTCACTGTGGCTGCTGATGGCCGCCTGCAGGGATCTTTTTTTATTTTCTCCCTAGTTTGACAGTTCAAAAGACAAAGTGCTCTCGAGGCTGCCAGCCGCCCGACAGCAGCAGCTAAGTGGTCCGTCAGTCCACCACCGCCTGGCGAGGGCGAGCCGCCTCCAGGCCTGTGATCCTGCAGCCGGCGAGGCAATCAGAGCCGGTGGCGTCGGCCAGGAGACGCAGCTCGGCCTGCAGCTCGGCCTGCAGCTCGGCCTGCAGCTCGGCCTGCAGGTCGGCCTGCAGCTCGGCCTGCAGCTCGGCCTGCAGCTCGGCCTGCAGCTCGGCCTGCAGACCTCCACACGGTCCTGAGAATAAAGGCGTTCTGTCATACGGCTAAAGGTTCCTGTCACTTTGATGTGTACAAGTTCAGCACGTGTATGAAAATGTAAATCACATTTTTGGGTTTGTTCTAGGAAAGCCAGCAATACGAGTCAATCTTCAAGACAGGTATTTTCAAAATAAACTACCATCTTCACATGAAACAGCTCAGTTAAGTATAAACAGCTCAAATGTGCATTTGATTAAAATAACACAGGAGTGACGTTGCTGGAGTACAGAAGTTATGACAATAAGTCAACGTTGACTTATTGTTTCACGCATCACGAACATCGACGTCTGTTTACTGAGATCTTCTTTTCAAGCCGGTCTCATTTTCCTCTAATGGAAAACACAAAGTGCTTGTTTTTTTATATTTGTTCACGCAGGATTTCTGTCAAAGCAAAACAATTCCTCATCGAGCTGAGAACTTGAATGTATTACTTACATAAGTGGTGCCGGAGTGAGTGATGGAAACGAAGCAGGAAGAAGGTGAAGGAGGGTGAAGCTCTCTCTATCCAACATGGAGTCATCACTCATGTATACTCTATTGATTACATGTAGAAGAACAACAATAACTTCAATAACAGCTTGGTAGAGCTCCTCAGATCACTCAGGACGTTGAGCTCAGCATCGTCTTTGTCAACCGAACACAATACAGAGGCAACGCAACTCAGCTGAGCAATTCATATTCTCAAGTCTGATATTAGGAGCTTAAATAATTAAAAAGGCTTCCAACAATGTAAAACGTGCTGAAGGTTCTCGTGCAGCGAGTTTGAAACACAGAGTCAAACAAGTCAACCAATGACAAAACCAAACAAAGCCAATTCAAACATTCAGTGCATATTCTTAAATATTTCACATAGTATATAACTATACATTTCATATTCATACAGGGTATAACTACGTGGTTCGAGCGAATGGAGCGGTCCACCGACAAATGTTTGCTGAACCGGAAGCAATGTGGTCGGACATCATTTAACCAGAAGTACCGGGACAGGAAGTGACTAAACCGGAGGTCCCGCCCCGGAAGTGATTACACTGGATGTGACGTCATACCATGGCAGGAACAGGAACATTATTTGCTAATAACTATATCTTTAAATAAACAACCATTAATTAAACAAAACGAAATTGAAAATACCGTAAAGGCAACGCAAGTATTATTTAACGGATCAGAATAAACTATAACATTCTTATAAAATTCTTACTTGGCAATATTAGTGTATAATTAGTGTAAATAATGCACAGCCCCAGAAGTCAGACGAGGTGTATGATTTTGTTCAGTCCTCCTCAGACACTAATATCAGTTTAATAAGGAACGTTAAGTGAATGAGTAAAAAGAAAATTACAACAGATGAAGTATAATATAATATACATTTTAATAGAAAAGACAACAGCGAGGTGAGGCTAACAACACAGGAGTGATGCGATCAGCCTCAACAACATCAACAGGAAGTGATGCGTCAGTAAGGGAGGGGCCATGAGAACTGGACTGCAGGACCCTCCCCCTGCAGAGGTGTCGTCCACCCGGCTGAACCTGGGCCTCAGGTTGGTTACCTGTGGAGGGTTACCTGGGATCATTTTCCTCCAGTCACACCTTCAGCCATCGCTCTCCCATAATGCCGAGCTCTCTCTTTCCTCCCGTCTCCGGCTTCGTGCCTTCATCAGCCTCCAAACGGCCGTAATGGCTTCTGACGATCCTCCGCCTCATGAACTGGTTTAGTAACCGGTCCTCACATCATCAACCACAATGTGCTTTAATATGTATTCAAATACATCAGAATATCTGCTCTGTGCCACATGCCACCACGTCATTGTAACTTAAACATCAATGATCAATGTTTAATTCATTTGTGTAATTATCAAACCACTTTCAGACATTTTTATTGGAAGACGTTGAGATTGTTTTTTATTATTTATTTTGCAGATACTTTTCTATTATTTCATGAGTTTGTCAGTCAGCTAAATGCGCTGAGTGCTTTTTGCTGTATACTATGAGTCACAGTGATGGTGGTCCCTGCAGGACGTGTTTTAACTTTTTAGTCTCGTTGAAGAAAGAAGCTTCAACGAGACCATCTGATGGCGTGTCGGCCATCTGGACCGTACCAAGTGGAACGGGGGGGGAGAATGAATGATTACCTTCACCAAGGATGAGGTCATGTTTCACTTTGTTTAGTAACAATACAAACCACTGACCCAATGCTCATGACAGGTGGATGTAGCATTAAACGAGCTATGCTAGTCTGCAGTGGGAAGGTTAACACATTATTCTTCACTTGGTTTTGGCTGAGTTCAACGTTCCCAAAGGGCTCTTCTGCATGTCTGGTGCAATATGAAAGCAGAAACTACTTTTAAATGTACATTTCCAGTTTTGCCCTTCAGGTTTTGTATAAATATGACTCAGGGATCTCCATTACCAGGATACACAACCTTACATTCATCAAATAGATTTCTAAAACACACAAGAGGTCTGTTGCATTAGAATAAATCCAGTTTAAGTCGTACATCTGTGACTGAAGGTCTATCAGGCAGCAGAACTACGCACTGTGCTTCATAACAACAGATATTTAACAACAATGCAAAGTTATGATTCATTTAAACATGATTTAGATTATTTGTCTCAATGAAAATGAGTCAAATCAACCATGAGCGCCTCCATGTAAATCGGCCAGTGTGTTGGTGGACGGCGTTGCGTTGCAGTAAAGGTTGAGCCGGTACAACTTCCAGATGGATTACCCAGAATCCTCTGCCTGACGCCTCTGGCAGCAGCCCCGCCTCCAGATGGACGAGGAGGAAGTCCTGGACCCTGATGGTGGTCTGAGCCGGCCTTCAGCTCTCATCGGGCTGACGGGCCAAACGGCTTCACACCTGAAGGGAAGCCCGACGGCGTCCTGCAGCTGGCGGGTGGGCGGGTGTCATGACAACCACGGATATGGTGGCTCCAAAAGGTGGAATAATCCCAATTATTTCCCCCAAAGCCGCTCGTATGGAGCCACTGTCGCCCCAAACGGTCTCGTTACACAAGCAACTTATCGTCAGATTGCAATGAAATTTGTGGTCGTGGTCCCAAGAGAACGACTCGTTCTTAAGCCTAACTTAAGCCTAACTTAAGCCTAACTTAAGCCTAACTTAGTCAGCTGTCCAGACCTTCAGCTCTAGGCTCCCTCCAGCGTCAGGGACGGCAGTCCGTTTCCTAAATGACCCCCATGCTTACAAAACCATGCACAATGACTCAGTTTGGGTTTAAAGAATATAGAAATGATTTCACTTTGTTTGATAATGTGCCAACGAGTCACCGGACTCAGGATAACTACTGAGTCACATGACTAACAACACACAATAAGTCAATGTTTATTTTGTTTTGCACGGCACAGTAACAGTAACAGCGGTCTCCTGGGTGAAAGTCCTGGTGGGTCCAATCCATTTGATGAGATCTTGACCTTTGTTCTTGCATCACTTTAAGCTAAACAAACTATATTGCATAATGAAGCATATTCTCCTTCAAATGGACAATCCATTGGACTTCATTGATGCTGTGGTCTCTTGTTTTTTCTCAGCATACATCAGGACAAACACATTTCATTACTCGATGTCGTCTTTGTGGTGGGACACCAGACTCCTCTTCCCACAGGAAGCATCACCTGCTGGGTTGATTCCTCAGATGCAGCCGGCTGGATGACGTCACGTCTCTGAATGGTTGTGGATGAAACGTGGACGGATGCAGCTCCTCTTGGCGTCTCTAATGCTCTTCCCTGCTTGTGCTGAGGGAGGATTAGAGATCCCCTCTGAGGCCTTTCTTTAGGCTATCAGCCTATGTAAACATCAGACTGCTTATTAATTATGCCGGGCAGAGAGATGGAGGAAGAGGGAGAAAGGAATGAAAAAGAAACCCCACAGATTAGAGCGCAGCCTCCTTGACCTCTCCTCTCTCGTGGTACCTGCTCGTCTTCACAATAGGAAGAAAGGTATAAATATTTCAAGTCAAATAGAAAGCGGTATAAACTGAGTTTTCATCTTTTATTCATCAAAGCCGAAGGATGTAGATGCACATCCGCCAGTCGTAACGCCTGCAGGGCCAAAGGCTCTGACGCCGGATATTTTATGTGTGTTTTCTGTGTGTGTGCGTGCGGACACACAACTTTGTGTGGATAAAACTTGGTCATCAAAGCCAGGTGAAGATCAACTGAACCCTGCTTGTGTTTCCTGCTGCCATCAGATGTCTGTGACATCATGGATGCTGCATGCAGTAAAAACACGTTCATATCCTGAGTGTTTGATTTGTGTCTGCACAGTTCAAGTGGAGAGTGAAGATCACAAAGATGAAGACGAGGCGGGCGGCGTCAACAAATCCCACCGAAAGAACAAAAAACAACAATGTTGCGTCTTTCAATATTTTATGATTTTATGATATTCTTCGGTCTGCAGCCTCAAACACGCAGCTGCTGCTTGAATCTTTAAACACGCTTCACACATATTGACCGTGTTTCAGCTCCACCGGATCAAAACACGGAGCTGGAATCACAAGAGTCTGTGTTTACTCCATATGCAATATCATATGCAATATCATATGTGCAATATCATATGTGCAATATCATATGTGATCAGGCCAAACTGTGTTTTTCACACCTTCTCATAACTCCAGTCCCGTTTACGATGACTTTTACATAAATTGTTGGTCATTCAAAGCGATAGAATTAAGATTACATCAGCGACTGAAGAGTTTAATTTTAATATTATCATACATTGAATGCCATATCTAATTATCATAAATTATTTTTTGGGAAATTATGTTAATTAATTGTCAATTAATAATCACAGAGTAACACACTCACAATTACACAGCACAAAACAACATAATTTAACATAAATCCAGAGTAAATATTGTAAACAGCCTTTTACACGGACCCACACACCAGAATACATTTTAGAATATATATATTTATATTTAACAATAAACACTGCAATAATAAACATGAAGGGATGGAGTAGCCTTTCCCCCTCAACCATCTACTCATGACAGATATCATAACTGTGTTGTAGTCATAGAAACCAAACCTCTCCACATGAAGCTGCAGCTCTGGCTTCATGTGGAACGACGAGCAGAAAATAAAATGATTTTGTCTGATATTCACCTGAAATCAATAAAGCTTCTCCCAACTAATGCATATCTCAATCAAAGACATTTAATGAAAATAATTAATCGTTTTGAGTGATTGTGCTCAGTGTCAAAAAACAATTGATTTTTGATTAAAATAAATCATGAATCAGAATTGCGATGAACACTTTTTATTTATATTCAATTAAATTTGCTTCACGCTTTTTGTAAAACCGAGACAAGAATGACAGATTTATTATAAAGTTATATTAATACACAACTAAGGATTTGACGCAAGTTATGCATGGAAATTGAAAAGAAATGTGATTAAGCTGCCACAAAACAAATAACTGTGTGTGTATGTGTGTGTGTGTGTGTGTGTGTGTGTGTGTGTGTGTGTGTGTGTGTGTGTGTGTGTGTGTGTGTGTGTATGTGTGTGTGTGTGTGTGTGTGTGTGTGTGTGTGTGTGGGTGTGTGTGTGTGTGTGTGTGTGTGTGTGTGTGTGTGTGTGTGTGTGTGTGTGTGTGTGTGTCTTCTAACTGGGCAGGTGTATCAGTGGCTCCACCTTCACAACGTTGTGCGCTCACAGAAATGTTTCCAAAGGGAGACACGGCAACATTCAGATAATTAAACTCAATCACCTGCTCATATTCAATTGTCAAAGCAAATTATAAGCAAACCTTTGAAATGACGGGAAAAATAAATGTGAATTAGGTGCATTTCCACCATCTGGTTTGAGTTAACCAACGGACCAGGGACAACAGACCAGGGTCAACGGACCAGGGTCAACGGACCAGGGTCAACGGACCAGGGTCAACGGACCAGGGACAACGGACCAGGGTCAACGGACCAGGGTCAACGGACCAGGGTCAACGGACCAGGGACAACAGACCAGGGTCAACGTACCAGGGTCAACGGACCAGGGTCAACAGACTGACACCAGGGTCAACGGACCAGGGTCAACGGACCAGGGACAACGGACCAGGGTCAACGGACCAGGGTCAACGGACCAGGGACAACAGACCAGGGTCAACAGACTGACACCAGGGTCAACGGACCAGGGTCAACAGACCAGGGTCAACAGACTGACACCAGGGTCAACAGACCAGGGTCAACGTACCAGGGTCAACGGACCAGGGTCAACAGACTGACACCAGGGTCAACGGACCAGGGTCAACGGACCAGGGACAACGGACCAGGGTCAACGGACCAGGGTCAACGGACCAGGGACAACAGACCAGGGTCAACAGACTGACACCAGGGTCAACGGACCAGGGTCAACGGACCAGGGACAACGGACCGGGGTCAACAGACCGGGGTCAACAGACCAGGGTCAACAGACTGACACCAGGGTCAACAGACATAATTCAAATTAATTTCACTATGACAACAACAAAAAGCTAATCTGAGAGTTTTGAAATACTAAAATATAAATGATAAGCTCTCAGCCGAGATCTGGGTAAATAAAGAGCGGAATCAGGGGGTCGGCTTCGAGCAGGAGGGTGAGGCCTGCAGGACCTGGGTCATCGGGGTCTGACCCATCACCTGCAGGACCCGGGTCATCGGGGTCAGACCCATCACCTGCAGGACCCGGGTCATCGAGGTCAGACCCATCACCTGCAGGACCCGGGTCATCGAGGTCAGACCCATCACCTGCAGGACCCGGGTCATCGAGGTCAGACCCATCACCTGCAGGACCCGGGTCATCGAGGTCAGACCCATCACCTGCAGGACCCGGGTCATCGAGGTCAGACCCATCACCTGCAGGACCCGGGTCATCGAGGTCAGACCCATCACCCTTCACCTGCAGGCCCCCCACTCAGCTTCAGCCTCCCTTTCATTTCACAGTGTTGGATAGAAGTCAAATAATGAAACTGAAGATGTGACTTTATTTTGAGCTCACCTGCAGCTCGATCCAGCTGAACAGTCCGAGCGCTGCAGCCTGCCGGCTCACAACAACCTGCTTACCCTTTCCCTTCCGCGCTCAACGCGGGGTTAACGCTGCACGGAGGACGGAGGCTGTTGAATACAGATGTCTGCAGGCCGCTGACAGCCAGTCCTCATTAGCGGTGACGGAACCAGAGCGGCCGTCCACCAGCAGGAGGCAGCGCTCAGGGCCGGATGCTGCCGCCGGCTTCAACCTCCGACTGCTGGTGACTCTGTTAGGAACGTTGAAACGTTCCCTCTGTGCAGGAGCTCGTTCGGGGAGCCGGGAGGAAGCGAGCGGAGCTGTTAGTCCTCCGTCAGCAGTTCCTGGTTGTGTGGGTTCAGAGAGCAGCGCTGGAGTCTCAACCACTCAGGTATCAGAGCCGGAGCTGGAAGAAGTGAGCTCGGTGCAGCTGTTCAACTTTCCTCAGCTAATCTGGTGGATTCTGGAAGAAGAAAAATAAAATGTGAGCATCAGCACATGGAGACGTGCAGCGCTGGACTCCATAGAGTTAGAAACTTTATTCAATCTCTATAAGTTATGTTTTTCTATAATTCAGTCCTCACTTCCTTATTTTTCTCGGTGCAGAATTTAATTCATAGTTGATAGGAATTAACTTGGAAGAGGAAAGAGTCGTTGCATTTGAATCAATAAAAAAATGAAAATATTGAAGTCTGAAGAATGTGGATGTATATATCTGTGTGACCCAGTTTCCTGTATGTGAGACGCCTCTCATGAAGTCAGGTCATCTATGAAGGTCAAGATTTACTTAACTTGCACAGAAAAGATATATTAATTAGCATGTCATTATTTTATAATAGCCACAAGTTGCTTTTATAAAATAATATCCTCTGCACAACTAAACTTATATTTTAATACTTCAATAGTGTAAATAAATAAGGAAACACAAGATGTTCGATGTCCTGTTGGCAGCAGCTTTGTTGAGTCTCACCTCCCAGCATGCACCTTGTCTCTTATTGCTGCTGCACCACCTCCCAGCATGCACATGTCTCTTATTGCTGCCGCACCACCTCCCACCATGCACCGTGTCTCGTTGTATTGCTGCTGCACCACCTCCCAGCATGCACCATGTCTCTTATTGCTGCTGCACCACCTCCCAGCATGCACCGTGTCTCGTTGTATTGCTGTTGCACCACCTCCCAGCATGCACCGTGTCTTGTTGTATTGCTGCTGCACCACCTCCCAGCATGCACCGTGTCCTGTTGTATTGCTGCTGCACCACCTCCCAGCATGCACCGTGTCTCATTGTATTGCTGCTGCACCACCTCCCAGCATGCACAGTGTCCTGTTGTATTGCTGCTGCACCACCTCCCAGCATGCACTGTGTCTTGTTGTATTGCTGCTGCACCACCTCCCAGCATGCACCATGTATCTTATTGCTGCTGCACCACCTCCCAGCATGCACCGTGTCTCGTTGTATTGCTGCTGCACCACCTCCCAGCATGCACCGTGTCCTGTTGTATTGCTGCTGCACCACCTCCCAGCATGCACTGTGTCTCGTTGTATTGCTGTTGCACCACCTCCCAGCATGCACCGTGTCCCGTTGTATTGCTGCTGCACCACATCTCAAAACGATGCCATCAACAGTGAAGTCCCCAGACGGCCTCGGGGGCATCGGCCCTGCAGTGAGTGTCTCGAGGAAGTCAATGAAAGGTTTTGTACACGCCCACAAAAAGAATTGCTTTCCCATGAAGCACCACTTATCTTGCTGCTCAGATCCGTGTCAGCGGGCTGCGGTACAGCAATCTGGTAATTCGGTACTCGATCTAAATTTGGGGTGAGACGGAGGCAAACGTCCCCCGTCATGCATGTATGCTGCATTAGTAATAGAGACAAATATTGATGCGCTCATAGGAGACACATCGCTGTCTGCAATCATAAGAGGAGACTTCTGCAGAGAGCCACAGCTTTATTTTATTTTTCATATGACACTATTTGTACCATTGGAGTCTAAATCTATACATGTTCCAGGGCTGAAACCCTCCTGTGTTCTTACTATTTTACATATTTACTGTTTTCACCATCCTGCTTTCAGCATATTCGGCTAATTGTGGTTTACTCATTCTGTTTAATTAAGCTTCTTTATTTTCATATTTACTATGTTCTCATCACTTTGACATGTCTGTCTGTCTGTCTGTCTGTCTGTCTGTCTGTCTGTCTGTCTGTCTGTCTGTCTGTCTGTCTGTCTGTCTGTCTGTCTGTCTGTCTGTCTGTCTGTCTGTCTGTCTGTCTGTCTGTCTGTCTGTCTGTCTGTCTGTCTGTCTGCCTGCCTGTCTGTCTGTCTGTCTGCCTGTCTCACTTACATTTGAGGACATTAACATAAATAATTGAAATATGTTTTATCCTTTGAAAATGTAGAAATCAACTTCATGGTTTCTCTCAGCTTCTCTTTAAATCATCTTTGTAACCTTTACAGATTACAAGTTTTTAAAATATATAATTAGTTAGAGAAATAACATGTTCAAACCTCATGAGGTCAGATAATAAAGTTTAGAGCGACTAAAATAGAGATGCAGTAAAACAGTAATTAACGGGAATAATCGGCAGGCCACAGTGTGTTTATGCTTCTATTATATTCCTGTAAGGTTTCACTTGTGGCTTCCAGACAGAAATAGAAAAATTAAAATCCCAAATCAGAAGTTGTGGCTGTCGCGTCGTATCTCCGGGGCTGCAGGTCTGCTGCAGGGTCTCGGGCTCGTCGGAGGCTCGTGGGCCGCCGTCCTCTGGCTGTCGTCTCCGATGAGGGGAATGTGAAATGATTCCTTAAGCGATGTTGACTGCTGCACCTCTCTCATATCTTATCCATGCAAACAGATGCTCGTTAGCCACGGGGGGATTCGGTTTCCACAAAAACAACATGAGGATGTGAGGTGTGAGTCGGCAGAACCGCCTTAAAAAAAAAAAAAAAACGGTGGAAACCTGCATTTTGGAAACTGAACCCATCAAACCCTCTTTGGTGCAGCAGCAGAGCCACTGAATGCAACATGGAGGCAGCCTCTCACAACCACAGTCCACGAGGAAGGCTTTTATTACGTCTTCATCGGCCGCTGATGTGGAGCATGAAGCTGGTAGGAGATGGAATATGGAGCGTCTGGGAATCCATGATGGAAAACCTCTTCAGCAACATGCAGGTACACTGCAATGTCTCCTCCTTTCTGGGAATGTTTACAACATTCACAACATGGTATGTTTTTCATTATGATCACGTAGAGACTGGAACACAAGGGGACAATGTGAAGATTTAAACAGACATCAAACCCTGACTGGGTCTCAAAGGCTGTTTTTAACAGACGGCTCATGATATCTTGTGGCATTCATGAACGTTTATGAATGCATCATGTTACTCATGGAACCATCTTGAGTTTCACACCATATTCTGGACTCATTGTGAAGACGTGTTGCGTTACATTTCATTTATCTGAGGCTTTCAAACCATCAGGACTCAATGACACGTGTGTCTCCTGGACCCTCAGTCCTGGTTCTGAGTTAACCCGATGATAAAGTATCTGGTTATTGATCCGTGATTCATGATAACAGCAGCACGCTCACAGGCTCTGCACAATCTGCTCACAACACCTTGCCAGAGAAATCCAATTAACATTTTAACAACTCTGATATTTTCCACTTTGATTCAGTTTATAACCTTTAAGAATTTCATCACATCAAACCAACATTTGACTCTTTTCATGGCTGATATTTTATGGTGATTGAATAATGAATTGTCGATATAGTAGTCTACATTATATACAGTATTCTCTGTTTGTATATATAGTCTATATTAGTAGATTTCAGCTTGCTTTATGATTTTAATAATGCTTAATCTGCTGTTTAAAGACTTGCATAGCGTCAGTGTTTACAGACTTTACATTTTAAGTGTTTTTATTGGATCAGAACCAACTGACTGCCAGGTTAAAGGGATCAGATTCAGTATCTGACTGGTCCAGCTTCAGGGTCTCTGGCTCCTCTAAGCGGTCCCAGCTGTGAGCGTAACTATGTTGAGCATGTTTAATAACCTTTAAATATTCTTCCCGGGTAGATAAAGGTTAAAAGAGCTGTGAAGCCAGCAGCTGCCGGCCAGCGGATCCTGAACGTGTCCAACGAGCTCTCAGGAATCCTCTGACTGTGAAATGACAGCCGTCATGTGACTGAACTCTGTCGTCTTCACTCTCAAGAGAAGCACATCTGCTTCCTGCAGCATTACGACTGCTCGACCCCATCGAGGAGCCTGCTCCTCCAGCTGCAGATTACAGTACGTTGTTAAACATCCAGGAAGTACTGGACAGCTTCATATGTTCTATATAGAAACCCTGCAGACCAAAAGCACTTGTTGTGAATGTAGCCATCGAATAAGATGATGAAATACTAGAGCAGCAGGGGTCCATGAAGGCATTTCCCTTTTCTGACAGACTGTTACGTTCATGCTTTTCCATCTTCATAAAACGTTTGGAAAGCAGATTTTGATTGTATTATTGATTTGTTTACTTCCATGCGTTCTTCTACTTGGCAGAAACGTGTCTCGTAGGGTTTCAGGTTGTTCATTTGAGAACATTTCATACACAATATGAAGGTTTACATCCAAATTTAGAGCAAATTCCAACCAAAGTTGAAGGAAATTAACGACTTTTAAATGTAGTGTTTTCAGTTCTTGTTAGAGAAAATAGAAACAACCTTCTAAGAGTCCTGATTGTGAATCATATTGGTTTTATGTGACATCTGAAATATGAAGCCTGGTTTCAAGAGCATCAGTAAAGAAAAAGATAAATAATTGAAGGTTATTACCAGCGCACAATGCCAAACACGATGACCGACCACACAAATGAGCAGCGACCTCACATTCCTCTACAGAAGACACAATTATGAGTTTCCAGTCAGAGGTGTAAGCGAGCTGAAGCAGAGGCAGCGTCTGTGTTTACCCAGCGGCCGATGCAGGAAGTCAAGAGCCGGTCCAGAGGATGCAGGTCCAGAGGATGCAGGTCCAGAGGATGCAGGTCCAGAGGATGCAGGTCCAGAGGATGCAGGTCCAGAGGATGCAGTTCCAGAGGATGCAGGTCCAGAGGATGCAGGTCCAGAGGATGCAGGTCCAGAGGATGCAGTTCCAGAGGATGCAGGTCCAGAGGTCGCAGGTCGTCGTTCCGGTTCATCAAAGCACTCAGAAGATGTCAGTAATTACATTCTGGCTCTCCAGCAGCAGTCACTCGTTGGTTTTAGTTTGAAAAGCACATTTTAATAAGTTAGCCTTGGCTTTGTATTCAAGATCCGACTTTTACACCAATTACAGAAGTCAGGTGTGCTTCAGTTTTACAGGTAAAGACGCTGCAGGGTCACGACCCTCTGGGTGTGATGAGGTCCTGATCCTGGATGATGCACCGGTCTGTAGCTAGAAGTCTGTAGCTCGCAGCCTGGAAGGAAATGAACTGAAACCAGAGACCCTGCAGGCGGAGCGTCGCCTCGACTCACCCACAGCCGGGACGTGGGCGCAGCGGGTTGTGTCAGAGGATCGGTGGTTCGATCCCCGGCTGGGATGAAAGAGTCAGCTAAATGAAAAGTAATGAATCAAAGTGTGACAATCCATTGTTTTGTGTTTATTACACTTCTAATTTTAGATTATAAAGTTGTGTTTTCTGAAATGTTGTGATTTGAGACATGTCGGTATGTTCAGGGGCCATCGTTATTTGTGCTTTATCGATTTGGCTCCACCCATACTTCATAATAAATATGAAAAAGGTGAAGAAAATAAAACGTGACAACTTCACATTGCTTGTTTTGTTTTACCAATAGTCCATAAATTATGCAATACAAGGATATAAAGCAGTAAATCCACTCATGAATATCATGACACCGCAATACAATGTGATTATAGCTCACATAAATCTGGTACATATATTTATATAATAGGAAACAAGATAAATAAAGATAAATCACTGACTGCAGTGGAACAAGAAACAATTCCACCTTAAATTCTTGGGAAAATTAAACATTATTGTCAGAAAGAAACTGTTTACTTCAGCGCATAGAAACACTAAAGTTATTATTTTCTTATTAGATATCTTGTAATAATCCCAAAGGACACGAGGGAAACTGTTTGGAAAACTACAAAGAAACAGACAATGCAGGAGGAATTTAACTTGGTCCTCCAGCTGCTGATGATGGATTCCCATAACGGGAATATTACATTAAATTCAGGTTCCACTGGGTGTTCATATCCATATATCCATATATCCATATATCCATACGGTGTGAGAGGAGGATGCTGCGATGAGCAGGTTCCTCAGGAGACGCTCTCAATCCCTTTGAAGAATCCTCCGCTAGTCCGCTCTGCATGCCGCATGCCGCATGCCGCATGCCGCATGGGGAAGTGTTGACACTGCACGAGTCAACAGTGGAGGAAGCTGCGATGAAGAGTGATGCTGATGAGCCTGTAGATGCAGCAGCCGTTTTAAAGGGAGGTTTAAACTGGAATTTAAAGGGCATTTCCTTTTGTTTACAGGTCAGGAAGCGATCCCATATGTATATATTATTTATGCTTTATGCTTATTTATTCCTCAGAGGGTTGCAGTCCTGCAGGAACACGGCGAGCTGCCGCTTGTCTGTTATTGCTGACGGACAGCTGTGCGGCGTTGCCTGGCAACAAAAGGATGCCTCCGGTGTGAGAGGCATCCAGCCTCCTTTCAGAGAAAAGGTTAAACTACTGACGCCTGTATTCATTCTGTATTAATTATGGCTTCTCCATTTTTAACAATAAATATAAGAAAATTAGAAATACAATCCGAATGTAACGAGTTTCAAGTCTCTGCAATTTGTAATGAAATGCTGACCATCGGTTGGTTGACCCGGTTAGGGGGGCGTGTCCCTTCTTTTTGACACATCTGTATGCTGCTGACTACAAAACCCCCCCAAAAAATAATAATAATAATAATGGCTATTCGACGTGCAGGTAATGATAAGATTAGCATTAGCATGTCGCTATCTGCGATAAATTGTTATAGTAGGCTAATATGGAGGATGATGATTTAAGTTTGTATAGTTGGTTGTTGTGCTGGTATGTATTATATTATTATTTTTTATTTTATTTGTAGTTTGAGGTAAAGGGTAAATTGTATGAACAGAAAATAAAATATTTGAATAAGAAAATAAGAATACACCCGGGCCCCCTGCTCCCCTGGCCCCCCTGATCCCCCTGGCCCCCCTGGCCCCTCCCGGCCCCCCTGGCTCCCCTGGCCCCCCCAGGCCACCCTGTCCCCCTGTAGTTTGCACCCTGCTGACGGATGGGGAGCCGTGAGGAGTGCTGGGCCTCTGGAGGTCTGGTTCACTTGTCCCAGCGTGGTTAGACCAGCCGGGTTAATGAGCACCACGGGGCGCCGCCGGAGGACGGAGGGGAATCGATAATCTGATAGAAGGCTTTCAAGACAAAACACGGTGTCCTCCAGCTGTGCTGCAGCCGAGCTGATTGAATCCGACGTGTTTTATTACAAGTCCTGGCATGCTGCTCTGTGGTTTACCGCCAATTAAGGCCAGCGGCCCTCTTACCCTCTCCTCTCCACAAGATGAACAGTCTCTGTACACACTGATTAATGCTGTGGCCTGCATCCAGATCCAGAAGCTGGGCTCAGACAGGCCCAGATACTGCATCTAGATCCAGAAGCTGGGCCCTGGCAGGCCCTGGCAGGCCCTGCAGGTCCAGACAGTGACCATTAGCTACCGTAAGGGTGATCCACACTGCAAACATGTGTAGATAGTTTGTCTCAGACAACAGAAGTTGTTCTATTTCTACAAATATCAATCAGTCACTCTGAAAGACATATGCATGCAATGCCTTCAAGGCAATGAAAGTGCGTAATAACAGTTATTAATTTCACGCATATCACAAACTTCTCATTTTCCACCCCTGGCTTTAAGTCCTCTGCTGTGTGTCACAGTGTTTAAACACCTCAGTATTTAGTTTTGGTTTTGCCAGTAAAGAATGTCAAAATGAACGTCCTACAAAGGACTGGAAATGAAAGCACAAAGGGAATACAATTGGCGGTTTCCTCACATTTACATTTTTAGATATTCATAATTTTTCAGCACACAAGTAAAGTAGAGGCAGACTGGAGGGAAAGCTGCAGGGAGCCGTCATGTTGTCCTTTTGGGAAGTGGAGCTCAGGAAATGTTGCTTAAAGCTCTTCGTGCGGCTGCACACCTTCAGCAGCTCGTGACGGACGCAGAAACATGGCTGACTGTCGAAACACAAAGAGAGGCAAAGGAAAACAGAACGAGACCTCTGGAGATGACGTGAGGTCACAGTGACCTTGACCTTTGACCTTTAAAATCTGAGTTCACCTCGAGTACAGGTGAACGTTTCTGCCAAAACATCTTAGCACAAAGCTAAATGCAGAATCAAATAAATCCTATAACTCCATAAATGTGAAAAGATAAACTGCACATTCTGGTGAATCCAAACCCAGTGGATATTTTATAGCTCCCATCAGAATATACCTTATTAAGACTCTGACATTTTGTAAATGAATGAAATCTTTTTTTAGTGCTCGGTTTAACTGGTCAGTCTGAATTCAGGGTTAACAAATGTCACGCTCTTTAAAAACTGCCAAATGCAGATTCTGGCTGAACGGGTTGTGACGAGGACTCGTGGATAGAGGGAACGTCTCATTGGGGCTCTGCTGCCTGATTAATGGGCTCCTTCTTTTCAAATTGGGTATTCACCAAGAATTCTGATGAGACAATCATATTTCCACTGTAACATTATTCCTCCAGCACAATGAATGAATGCACTTTTCAAAGGGCCCATTGTTTTAATGATGGATTGCACTCTGCATCCTGGGAACATTGAATACATTAGAGATCAAGTTTGAGCAAGATCATGGAAGTTTTGCAAACTCTGCTCTTCCACAAATACGATGAAGATGTGAAGACGTTAAGCCGCCATCTTGGACCCTGATGGTCTGGACCCTGGTGGTCTGCACACTGATGGTCTGGACCCTGATTGGTCTGGACTCTCACGGTCTGGACACTGATGTCTGGACCCTGATGGTCTGCACACTGATGGTCTGGACCCTGATTGGTCTGGACCCTGATGGTCTGGACACTGATGGTCTGATGCTGATGGTCAGGACCCTGATGGTCTGGACCCTGATGGTCTGCACACTGATGGTCTGGACCCTGATGGTCAGGACCCTGATGGTCTGGACCCTGATGGTCTGCACACTGATGTCTGGACCCTGATGGTCTGCACACTGATGGTCTGGACCCTGATTGGTCTGGACCCTTATGGTCTGGACACTGATGGTCTGATGCTGATGGTCAGGACCCTGATGGTCTGCACACTGATGGTCTGGACCCTGATGGTCTGCACACTGATGGTCTGGACCCTGATGGTCTGCACACTGATGGTCAGGACCCTGATGGTCTGCACACTGATGGTCTGGACCCTGATGGTCTGGACCCTGATGGTCTGCACACAAATGCATTATTTGAAGTCTGCAAAAATGATTTTCCTGTGATTTTGTGATATTGCCTCCCAGCTGCCGTGCACGGTAACGTGCACTGACCGCTCTGTCCTTTTAGATCAGAGGACCCTCTAGCCTACATGCACAGTGACGCGTGCAGACCACAAAGACAACCGCTGTCAGTGCATTGTGTAGCCTCATAGTGACGTGAAACAATTAAGCCTCAGTCTGAATCATATAGCAAGATTAAATATAACATATAAATATAAATATATAAATATAAATGTGCTAATCCGTCCAGTTAGCATGGGCTCTGATGTTCCAGTATCTGTGATTGCAAAGACAAACATAGAAACATGATTGGAGGCTTTCTTAAGTCCACAAAGAGGAAAGTAAAAGCACATCTTATTTGCTTAATCGAGCAATTTACAAGTAAAAAGAATGTTGTTGTTTTTTGGTGTTTGTTATCAGCACAGCCAGCTGTGTGCCGGCTGTGAAGCACTGAGCAGGAGGAAAGGATTTCACTGATAAGCACCTTTAATCACAGAAGGAGGGTTTATTAGGGAAATCACCCGCGTTGTGATTGGTTTGAATGCATCATCAGCGCTCCGTGGGCTTCACCAACAGAGATCACGTCCACAGCTTGTGGAGGAGCTGCTTCCTTCACGGCCGAGGAACCGAACAGAACCACGGTCACAAAGCGAAGGAACCGTTCCTTTGGTTATCTTCTGCACTCGGGGAACATCTGGTTTTAAGTGAACAGTGAGTGACTCAGTTCACAGTGCTGGTATGTTTGTGCACGTCACACATGTGATCGGTAACGGGGCTTATTGTAGTTACAGCGATATGAATAACTCAATTGTTTCAGTCCTCAGTCACTGAGGTCACAGCTCAGTCTTCAATGTTGTTCTTGTAAATGAGAGGAACGCTGCATGGTTTTCTTTTTCTGCTTTCGTTCAATGCAATGTTCTCAAATCTGTTACCAACTCCTCAGGATGTACTGAATATTGTTCTCATGTCAAAAGTTGCCCACGTATTTGACCACAAGCAACGTTGTCCAGCGTAGACTGTATATTAGAAGTGTTGCTGTTAACTTCCATCTGCTGAATACAGACAAAACACGGAAAAGTCTGAGACTGGACAACAAATATTTGACTCCAAATGTTAAAATAATGTACTAACTGAACAGCTGTATTGAAGAAGACAAGCAACTGAGACCATAAACGCATATTTAGGATTCATTTTCTGAGGTAATAAATCAAGTGAGAATGATCTCGTAGACTTCTATACGACTTCTTTATGCAATCACAGGCGTTGCCCCCTGCTGGCCATTAAGAATAATGCCTCCACATTGGCTTCACTTCACACCTCCATTTGTTACTGTCACATAAAACAAAAACTGCAACTCTGGTGCCAGAAAATTGCTTCATTAAGAATTCTGCATTGAGAGGCATCAGCTTTGTGCCACTTAAACCTCAGCAGCTTTAAAAGGGAGCGGCCGAGTGAATCAATCAGCAGACAAGCTCTCCGCCTTAATGTTGAGCTGACAATTTGATTAATTAAATTCAGATTCCAATTGCTTTATGACTGATAAGTCTAGTTTTGCAGCCACTGCTGAATAGAACCTTTGATGCAGGTTGAAACTGGTGTGTGGCACATTTAGTACAACACAACTGCTTGTGTGTTGATATATTCATGCACAATTAAATTCTTCCATCCACTAATCTTTTTTTTTCAATTAAGCAAAGTTAATTGATCAAAGTTTATTAAAAGTTCCCTGTGCACCTGGGGAAAATTGCGTTAAATGGCTTTTGTTTTTTCAAAACAGAGCAAATAGATGTTGAGTGGAACTAGTTTTAATTCCCCGCTCAGCAAAAGCCGAAATTAGGCCGGACGAGACAGGAAGAAGCATCTCTCACAAGAATGTCACCTTGCAGGAAAACATCTGCGGTATCTGAAGGAAACGTATGAAATATATAATCTGTTTGGACTCCACCAGGAAGAGTTTTAGCCATAGAGTTATAGAGTTGTAGATTTAACCAGACCAGAAACTCACATTGCAATCATGGGCTTCGTCTTCGTCTGGGAATCCAATGTTCTAGGATGTAAAATGTCCTAGAAAGAAATGAAAGGCCAACCATTTATAACATGAAACATGAAAGATGCTATAATCACAACCACATTTTGACTGAAAGCCAGAGGAACCCTGAATAAAACCTGCATTACCTGTCCTTGAACTACAATAATAAAGCCTTTTCCACTACAAACTCACAAATATTGCTGTAATTACGGGGGGGAAAAGCTGGCATATTTCACAGGGTTTTTATTGGATCTAATAAAGCGGGTCCCTTCTTTGTTCCCGACCTTCGTTCCGGACGCTGGCGGTCGTCTCTGGACACGGCGGCCATCTGTCATGCAGCCTGTGGTCTGTGAGGATGTTGGGGTGGTGCAATGAGCCAGAGACACTGTGACAGAGGAGGTGACCTCATGGTGACCTTCACAGGTCCTCACATCGACCTGTAAACAGGAGGCAGGCTGCAGTAAGGACTATATAGAACTATGTGTTTTCTTTTTGTGGTAAAGTGAGCAATAGGAAAGCTACGGGGTGCCCTCCCCATTATCCACGACCTGCCACTGTTTTGTATTATTCGGAAACAATCAGCATATGCTATAAAACCAGTGGCGGACCGTAAATTTTCTCCCTGGGCCTTCTGTGCCAATGAAATCATATACATATCAAACATACTGGGTAACAGGTGTGGATGCGTACTGGCAAAAAAATGTCATAAAAAGTATAAGAAAGTAAAAAAATATCATTATAATATCAAAAGTTATAGTATGTCAAAAAAGTGAAAACAAAATATTTTTTCTAAAGAAGTATGAAATAGTCATGGTATGTCAAAAAAGTCACACTATGTCAAAAAAGTAAAAATTATAATTTGTCAAAAAAATTATGAAAAAAGTCATAGTATGTCAAAAAAGTAAAAAATTATAATTTGTCAAAAAAGTATGAAAAAAGTCATAGTATGTCAAAAAAGTCATAGTATGTCAAAATAATTAAAGTATGTCAAAAAAAGTAAAAAAATATAATTTGTCAAGAAAAGTATGAAAAAAGTCATAGTATGTAAAAAAATATATATATAGTATGTCAAAAAAGTAAAAAAATATAATTTGTCAAAAAAGTATAATTTGTCAAAAAGTCATACTATGTCAAACAAGTAAAAAAATATAATTTGTCAAAAAAAGTATGAAAAAGTCATAGTATGTCAAAAAAGTCATAGTATGTCAAAAAAGTCATAGTATGTCAAAAAAGTCATCCATCCATCCATCCATCCATTTTTATCCACTTATCCGGGGTCGGGTCGCGGAGGCAGCAGGTCCAGCAGGCTGACCCAGACTTCTCTCTCACCCGCAACATCTACCAGCTCATTCTGGGGGATCCCGAGGCGTTCCCAGGCCAGCTGGGAGATATAATCCCTCCAGCGTGTCCTGGGTCTTCCCCGGGGCCTCCTACCAGTTGGACGTGCCTGGAAAACCTCTAAAGGGAGGCGTCCTGGAGGCATCCTAATTAGATGCCCGAACCACCTCAGCTGACTCCTTTCGACACGAAGGAGTAGTGGCTCAACTTCAAGCTCCCTCCTGATGTCCGAGCTCCTTACCCTATCTCTAAGGCTGAGCCCTACAGAGGAAACTCATCTCCTTACCCTATCTCTAAGGCTGAGCCCGGCCACTCTAAGGAGGAAACTTATTTCGGCCGCTTGTATCCGAGACCTCGAAAGTCACGAACAGGACCGGTGATAAAGGGCAGCCCTGGCGGAGGCCAACACCCACCGGGAACGTATCTGACTTACTGCCGAGGATACGAACACAGCTCCTACTGCAGGCGTACAGAGACCGGATGGCCCGTTGCAACGGGTCCGGCACACCATACTCCCGCAGCACCCCCCACAAAAAGCCCCGAGGGCTTCAAAAAGTAATTATGTCAAAAAAGTCATAGTATGTTAAAAAATATATAGTATGTCAAAAAAGTCATAGTATGTCAAAAAAGTAAAAAAATATAATTTTTCTAAAAAGTATGAAAAAGACACAGTATGTCAAAAAAGTCATAGTATGTCAAAAAAGTCATAGTATGTCAAAAAAGTCATAGTATGTTAAAAAATATATAGTATGTCAAAAAAGTCATAGTATGTCAAAAAAGTAAAAAAATATAATTTGTCAAAAAAGTATGAAAAAAGTCATAGTATGTCAAAAAAGTAAAAAAATATAATTTTTCTAAAAAGTATGAAAAAAGTCATAGTATGTCAAAAAAGTAAAAAAATATAATTTGTCAAAAAAGTATGAAAAAAGTCATAGTATGTCAAAAAAGTAAAAAAATATAATTTTTCTAAAAAGTATGAAAAAGACACAGTATGTCAAAAAAGTCATAGTATGTCAAAAAAGTCATAGTATGTCAAAAAAGTGAAAACAAAATAATTTTTCTAAAAAAGTATGAAAAAGTCATAGTATGTCAAAAAAGTAAAAAATAAATTGTCAAAAAAGTCATGCTATGTCAAAAAATTCATAGTATGTAAAAAAAGTCAGAGAGGTCAAGAACACACCCAGCATGTCAAACTAAAGATCTGATTGGTTGAAGTCTATGACAATCAACGATACCGTCTTCTTCCATAGCAACATAGACGTGAAATCTGATTGGATGAGAGCTCTCCTTAATGGTGGCAGCGACTGCAAGCAGAGCAACAGACGAAGACAGGAGCTGTGCAATGCGAAAATGAGCTAATAGGGAAAAATAAATATAATACATGTAGTGTATTTGTGAAAAACAATTAAATTATAAAATAGCTATAACTTTGTGATTCTGTTTAGGCCAGCAGAGAAGACTTAGCACTGTATAAAACAATAGGTAAATATATAAGACAAATAAATCGCATCATCACATTTAACCCTGACGAACATTTGTGTCTGGGAAATACTAAATACATAAATGTATTGGTTATTCTATATCATGACCCTGAGGAAGACCTGGTGAGTAATGGATGACACTAATTGGCTGCTGGATGTGTGTGTTATAATGTTCCATATTTTGTTAAATCATAGGAGTGTGTGCATACACACAAACGGTCCCTGCTAGATCCTCTGACCTCTGTGTCTGTACACGGCCTTGCCTGGAGCCAGGCACACACACACACACACACACACACACACACACACACACACACACACACACACACACACACACACACACACACACACAGGCAGCAGTGATAAGGCTGCATCATTACCCCTGAAGGCACATTCTGCTGCAGTCTTTGGGTTCATAATCTGCTTCTGCAAGGCTTTCTTACTGTAGTGTAAAAAAAGAAAGAAAGAGAAGAAGAAAAAGATCTGCAGTTACTTTCTTCTTCTTCACCTTTGTCTTTGCTCAGGAAAGCAAAAAGCAACCGCTGGGTCTCAAACCAATTTGCTGTAATAGCGCATGCTCTTTCATCATAGCACTCCCCTTGTGATGAGAGAGCCAACAGGACTCTCACACTGACGATCAATGGGCTCCAGGTGTGATTAACTACTTTTCAGGACATTTTTTTAATATCCTTTCACACTTACTCCGGCTCTCCTTGTGACTCCATGGTAAGTGCTGCATATACAGCTCCATCTTTCAAGCTGTAGTGTTTCTCTCAGTATTGTTTTTACTCTGAAACATGGGTCCATACAACAGAATGTGTAACGTATAGCCCGTTGTTAGGAAAACCTAAAATAATATGATGAAATGTCATGTTTTTTATGGAGTGTGTGTTTGACTGACAGGTGTCTCGACCTATCACCTCATCCGGCCTTCTTGCCGACAGAAAGCAGATATTTTTGTCCGGCTCCAGTAACTCATACGAGCCAAACACAAACCCTGCATTTAAAAAATGTCCCTTTTTTCACCAGCTAGTGAAGCCTCAGAGGTTTTGCTGTAGGCACACACACACAAAAAAAAAATCATGACATTTGAATTATTACTAAAAGTTTCAAGTGTGGCACGGGGGTTTGGGTTCATAATAACAATGACTGACAGCTCTGCTCTTTACTCATTCACACGGTTCCCCTGTTGTTCTCGGGCAGAGTGTGATGAAGATGAAATAACTTTTATTCCAAGAAGTCTTCCAGGGTGAAGAGAAAAGTTCAGCAGGAAAGAAAAACAGCTTCCAGCTGTGATGCTTCCACGACGTTCACCGGCGTGGCGTTCCCAGCCCGCGCATCACATTTCTGGATCAAGACTCGCTGGATTGTGAAGCATTCATAAAACCCGAGCTGGAAAACAAGAAGCCGCTCCTCATTTATTATTTATCTCTCTCCTCCTCGCTCGCAGCTTCTTTCAAGTTTAGCTAAACTGGCAGCCGTGTTTACGTTCAGCTGCAGTTTATTATTTATGCACGATTATCCTGAGTGAGCGTGGAAGAGACACATATGTACATATTTTGAATTTCCATAAATGAGATATATGGATAAATGTAGTAAAACCCTATATGTACATACAGTATATGTGCAAACTACATATAAAGCATACTAGACATTGGAATATTTTATTATATGACGTATTTAGCCCAGAAATATATATATGTCTAATACATTTTCAGAGGTCATATATATTAATATATACATATAACATGAATGTATTTCCTGTATGTGTGTACATATGTCTATACATAAATGTTAAATGTTGCATCTTTCTGTATTTAAAGAAACAAAACTACATTTAATTGTGCTGCAATATCATATTTTTAACCACATGATTAAAAAAGAAAGAAACTCCAGCGATAGTCCAGTCCAGTATTTCTAGCTTTGGCTTTAATGCCACTAATTGGCTCCTGCTGGTGTCAGGAAGTTTCTGAACACATCAGGAAGATTTTCAGTTTTTATAATTATATTTAAGCATAATAACAAACTGGATTATGACATCACCCAGAGTGGGTTAAAATAAATTAATGAATTTAATACAGAACGTGAAGGTTGAAACAACCAGGGATTGGAGCAGAGAGACACGCCCACCTTCAACAAAGACACGCCCACCTACAATAAAGACACGCCCACCTTCCATAGCATCAGTGAGCAGCATGAAGCGACACAAGGACCCACACAGCTCAGACAAAAGCAACACAATGAAGATAACGTAACCACAATCGCTCGTTAGTGTTCTGAGTTAAACGTCTCCTCCTCATATTTGTTTTAGTTCGTTTACATTTACATTATTATAGTTACATTATTATTGAGTGTGAGTCTTTGCTTTTTAATTCTAGGAATCAACTTTGAGATAAAATAAGATAAGATAAGATAATCCTTTATTAGTCCCGCAGTGGGGAAATTACAGGATTACAGCAGCATTGCTCAGTACGTAAAGATAAAAAAACAAGTAATATAAATAAACAGTAATAAACATAATAAAATAAAACAGTAAAGAAGAAATTGAATGTACAGTAGAATATTGAATATACAAATTACAAAATATTACAAAATATTGCACCAGAATGGATTAAAGTGACCAGAGTGATAAAGTGTTCAAGTATTGAGAGTCCAGAATGTTTGTGGGCTACTGGGAGGTCAGCTTGTTGTGCAGCCTGACAGCAGCAGGGAGGAAGGACTTGCGGTACCTCTCCTTCACACACCGGGGGTGAATCAGCCGGTGGCTGAAGGAGCTGTGCAGAGCTGCCAGGGTGTCCTGCATGGGGTGGGAGGTGTGGTTCATCAGGGATGAGAGCTTGGCCATCATCCTCCTGTCTCCCACCACCTCCACAGTATCCAGAGGACACCCCAGTACGCTGCTGGCCTTCTTTACCAGTTTGTCCAGTCTCCTCCTGTCAGCTGCCGTGATGCTGCTGCACCAGAAGACCACTCCATAGAAGATGGCTGATGCCACCACAGAGTCAAAGAAGGTCTTCAGGAGCTCCCTGCACCCCAAAAGACCTCAGTCTCCTCAGCAGAAAGAGTCTGCTCTGTCCCTTTTTATAGAGTACATGTGCGTGGTCGGACCAGTCCAGTTTATTGTTCAAGTGAACACCCAGGTACTTGTAAGACGTCACCATCTCAATGTCCAGTCCCTGGATGCTCAATGGTAGCGGAGGAGAGCGTTTGCCCCGGCGGAAGTCCACCACCAGCTCCTTGGTCTTACTGGAGTTTATCTGGAGGCGGTTCCGCTGGCACCATCCTAAAAAGTCCTGGTTCAGTTCCCTGTACTCCCTGTCATCATCGGCAGAGATGAGGCCGACGATTGCAGAGTCGTCAGAGAACTTTTGCAGGTGGCAGTTGGCAGAGTTGTGTTTAAAGTCCGAGGTGTAAATGGAGAACAGGAATGGAGCCAGAACGGTGCACATCTTACCGGCTTTAGCTTTTTCCAGTCAGTCCGAGAACCAGTAGAGTCCACTACGGAGACCCCGGGTCCCTCCACCAACAAGCATTACAACCAAAATGTATTTTAACATTTGCTTTACATTGATTGGATTAAAACATTTAGTCAATTTATCCTCAATCTATCCAATGATGTAATAGAGAAAATCCAGCATGCATCTGATCTGTGAAGTCACATCCAGCGTTTCATTCCTTGTGAGATGCTCTTATTGAATCATAAGCTCTGTCGGTTCCACCAAGTGAAGAAAAGCTCTTCATGCAGGAGCCGCAGTTCAAAAGTCAATGAGTGAAAACGTATTGAATGGAAACATCTGACAGAAAATATGAATTCTGTCAGTTCGAGCAAAGACTCTGACGAGGATGGAAAGATGAAGCGTGACTGCAGCAGCGAGGCGAGGACCCGACCCTCAGGTCCGTGTGCCGCCATGAATAACAAACAGAAGACGGTTTGTTTCAGCTCCTGACGGAGAACCAGGACTCACATTTAAAACTTGCTCTGCTGCTTTTTACATATTCAGGTTTGTAAATTCAGATGTGAGCCACCGTTCAGGTGTCTCGGAGCAGCAGTCTGCCTCCTCCACGCCCAGCTGCTCCACCAACGCATGTCCTCACAGCAGCAACTGATTAGTGAACACCAACATAGTGTTGTGGATTAATCCATCAAATTATAAACTTCCATCAAAAGACTTTACACCAAGGCCGTCCATCAGCACAGGTGGATGCAATAATCTGGCTCTGAATGATGGCACAACTACTTCCTCTTGAAAAGCAATATGCAGCGATGTGACCAGCCAGAGAGAAGTTTATGTGATTAAAATGATGGTGACGGGTATGCCGTCGTTACAGTCGCTGACACGTTGTTTTTGTTGCAGCCGATGAACGGATGTCTCCATATTTGGGATGCAGAGGACGGACGTAGAGACGGCAACCTGTCAATCACAGGGAGCCCGCCCTAAAGCGGCCGCTTTACGTTCTATTTAACTTTAAACTGGACCATCATTTCCAAACTGAACATCGTGATGTATTGAAGACTTGAAACTGGAGATTGAGACATAAACTCATGTTCACGATGTTTGTACTAAATCAAGAGAGGAGAGACTTCTATACGATCAGACTCATTTTCAACCTGTGGCGTCGCCCCCTGATGGTCGGTGGAGAGATTGCAACGTTGGCGTCGCCTTCTCGCCGTACGGCCACATGCCGCTGCGTCTTCGTTTGTCTTTGTCATCGTGGTGGTGGTGGGGTGCGAGTTAATGATGTGTCATCCCAAGTATCCATCTCCCAACCTGACAGGCCTCAAAAGTGATATTGTGCAGTCTGACACAGATTGATTTGAGAGAATCTTTGGGCCAGCAGTCGCCCGCAGGGTGCCATGCAATCGCCTGCAGCGATTGCTGTTATCAACAACAACAAACTGCTGGTGAGCAACCCTCCCTCGGAGGGGACAGTGACAAATATCTTCTTCTGTGGCGGTTCTCGGCCTCTTGACTGTGAAATGCACAAGTCAGCTGTTGGGAAAAAACATTTGCTCGAAAATATTTTCAAAACAGTGTTTCAAAACAATGATGTCATTCTTTCTGTAAAGAGAGTATCCACCCACATGCATATGCCTTGACATACACTCCTGAGAGCCTATTTGAACTGCTTTCACATAACATTCATCTCTAGAAATCCTGGGAACGGTTCAAAGAGAAGAACACTAGCCCAGAGACGCGATCTGAGAATGAATAGCTATGGTAATATGTATAAATATATATATATATATAGTAATGTATAGTTACTATGAGTGATGTCACGGGTCAGGGGCTCACTCACGTACACTTGAGGACTCACGTCGATGGGATCAGGTCCCAGTGATGATCTCTCTGAGTCCCTTCCTCCATGAACATGCTGACAGCTTCCAGGAAAGCAGCAGTGATGTGAGAAAACCATCTTAAATTCATGAGGACTAGTGCTAATATTTAATATTTAGAGGGTAAAAAACAGAAGACAGCTTGTGCTGCAAGCTGTTTGTATTTGTGTAAACACTTACAGTTGAAGGAAGGAGATGCCTGGATGTGACAGAAGCTGTCAGGCTGTCATGAGACACATCTCCTTGCACCTATTTGGCATCTTTTTTTCATCAGAGAGGATCACCTAAATGCACTGTGTTCTCCAACACCAGCACTGGATGTATCCTGAGACTCGCGTGGTCGAGTTCCTCCCTCACAGCTCCTCTCCTCTGGAAATAGAAACCAGGCCATGACTGGAGCAGCTCGAGAACAGAGGGAGCTGCAGAAATCATTTGGTGTAAACGTAGTCGTGACTTCATAGGAACCCCGTCGAGTATCGTTGAGTGGAGCGGCCTCATCGTCCTTCAGCCAAACTGAGCGTTGACGAGCATTGACGAGCGCTGACGGTGACGAGTGCTGACGAATGTTGACGAGCGCTGACGAGCGTTGACGAGCGTTGACGAGCGTTGACGAGCGCTGACGAGCGCTGACGAGCGTTGACGAGAGCTGACGAGCGTTGACGAGCATTGACGAGAGCTGACGAGCGTTGACGAGCATTGACGAGAGCTGACGAGCGTTGACGAGCATTGACGAGCGCTGACGAGCGCTGACGAGCGTTGACGAGAGCTGACGAGCGTTGACGAGCATTGACGAGAGCTGACGAGCGTTGACGAGCGCTGACGAGCGCTGACGAGCGCTGACGAGCGCTGACGAGAGTCGACGAGCGCTGACGAGCGCTGACGCTTACGAGCGCTGAGATTCGTCCCCAGCGCCGGAGCGATGTCGGGTTAATGAACAGAACCAATTTCCACCAAATTAAAATCCGTTTGCAGGAGGCTTAAGTGCATCTTGCGGATACATTTCCATAAGCCGGCCGGGGCTCAGGGGCAGCACTCGAGGCGTTACTGCGCTTGTAATAACTGAATTATAATTTTATTAGAAGCAGCTAATTTCAAGTGAAGAAAATTACTCTGACAAGTCGGAGAGGTTTTGGGGACACTGAATGAGGAGAGGCGGCGCATTAGAGAGGCTCTTCACTGTGTGTGTGTGTGTGTGTGTGTGTGTGTGTGTGTGTGTGTGTGTGTGTGTGTGTGTGTGTGTGTTTTAGTATTTGGTTTAATGTCTGCAAAGGGAATTGCTTCATCAAGGTTTAATGCATTTTACGGGCTGGAAGAAGCCGAACTAAGTAGGTCATGTTTACAATGTGAAGTCTGAATATTTAACATAACCAATGACTTACAGACACAGTGGGGATGGGAAAGAATTTAGCTCAGTTTTTGGAAACTTAAATCTACATGTATCAATATTTAGATATCAATATTGAATTTGACATATAAAAAAGCTAATATTTTGTCATATTGGCAGCCTTCTCCCAGTTTACGGAGCTTTTTTAGTCTCATCAGACTCTGTTGCCTGAGTGAGGGATGCAATGCTCCGTTATGGGTGAAAAGCGGGAGTTCATATGAGGATCAAGGGTTTAAACCGGTTGCATAAAGCCACACTGGAGGCCCAGAGAGAATCCGGCTGAAGGCGAAACACAGCGTGAGGTGGGTGGGAATGTCGGATTGTCCGTTTCGGAAAGTTACACAAGGATCCCTTGCTGTTTTTTATTATTTCATCAAAGTGGTTTTAGATATCTAAGTTTATCTGGATCCACCTGGTGATACAGATCCAGATCAGTTCGCCCTTCACCCAGAGGATCGGTGGTTCGATCCCCGGCTCCGCTAGTCCATGTCGACGTGTCCTTGAGCAAGACTCTTACATGACATGAACCTCGGTCCATGTGAGGTCACCAGGAAATGAATGGCCAGATTTCCACACAATTTTCTTTTAATATTCATGGCTGCCAGCAGAATAATGTTAATGTCTTTGACCTTCAACCTCAAAATAAGCATAAAGCCTGCAGACCCTCCTCATCCTCAGTGAGCTGCTGTTATATAAGAACACTGGATGGTCCGCTTACAACCTTTCTACTATTCATTTGCACTCACAGGAATATTTTAAATCCTGTTCTTTATATGATTTTACATTAGCAGCGAAACCCGTTTGCTTTGTTTCACCTCGTCAGATGAATAGTGTTTAATCTATAATTCATTGTCTAATGTCCCAATTTATAACACTCTTTTTTATTTCTCTTCTTTCCTGTTTTGGCAAAACTCGTTCATCATGTTCCCGAGCATGTCGAGAGAGAATTAAGGAAATATTCATTTTGCTCTTCTCCTCTGACCCTTTCATTATAGATCGTCTGTGATGACCTTTTTTTTTTCAGAAGAACGAATCACCATATTTTACTTCTTTCTTTTTCATTTCCATCCAGTGATTGATTCCATTGGGGGATGAACACCTCTGTGGATGGATGAGAGAATGAAAACGAGGACGTGGGCGAGGTGTTCGGACGTGTGGATTGATCAGGATTGGCCTTCAGGTTGCCGCGGTTACAGCACATTAAAATGTTCCCGGGGATCAATAAAAAAACAACAATGATCCTAAAGATGAATTTCAAAAAGGGAGGAAGTGAAAGGAGGCTAAATCAAGAGGGGCAGTTATGCATATTGAGTTTCAGACCTTCCATACTGTACCAATGTTGTAGAAAAACACATATAATACATATTAATACTTGAATACTTAATCTGTGTGTTGCTGAAGGACTGTTGAAAAGCACTCTCGGTAATGTATGAAGTTACCAAGTTCAGGAGGCATGGAGGGATGACAGAGATGAGTCACAAACACAATCCCACCTGGATGCAGTGACGGTCCCAGAAGGTGAAACTTACCAAAGAGAGAAGGAACATTTTGTTCATTTTAAAAACCCTCCAGCTTTGAGACAAAGCCCAGCGAGTGCCGTGAGACGCCACTTAAAACACGACGCATGGAATTAAAGTGACAGCCCATCTGGGGGGTGCAGAGCCAAGTGTTTCCTTCTCAGCGCTGAGACTTGAAAGCGGTTCAGATCTCAGAGCTGACATCCGTCAGCGCCCGTAAGAAGCCGTCAGTTAGTGAGGAATGCTGCAGCTTCTGTTTGGAGGATTGTCTTTATTTTTATGTCATTCCTCAACTTGCTGAGAGGATTCAAAGCCCCCAAAAGTTATCAATCTCACTCTCATGCATACCATGTATACTAATATCTCCTCTGTGGCGTAAAGGAATAACACATTATTATTACACATTAACACAAGACTAAAAGCCTAAAACCTTGTTAGGAGGCTGGAATGTGCTTTACACCAACAACATGTGGAGCCAAAGTCTAGATGTGAGTCGCAGCAGCAGCGTGTGTGTTGCAGCAGCAGCGTGTGTGTTGCAGCAGCAGCGTGTGTGTTGCAGCAGCGTGTGTGTTGCAGCAACAGCGTGTGTGTTGCAGCAGCGTGTGTGTTGCAGCAGCAGCGTGTGTGTGGCAGCAGCAGCGTGTGAGTCGCAGCAGCAGCGTGTGTGTGGCAGCAGCAGCGTGTGTGTGGCAGCAGCAGCGTGTGAGTCGCAGCAGCAGCATGTGGCAGCAGCAGCGTGTGTGTGGCAGCAGCAGCGTGTGTGTGTGTGTGTGGCAGCAGCAGCAAGCGACTGACTGCCGTACGATGCTGCGGTTCCTGCTCGTCGCTGTCGAAACACGCTCGTTGTTCTGCGGCTCCAGCTCGTGATTTGCTCGCCGGCTGAATGTGTTTATGTAAATATAACAACAGGTATTTAACTCCGTCACTGAGCCTCAGAGAAGGAAAATAAATACAAAGAGTGACGCTAAAGGAAATATGCAGAGGGAGGTACGAGATGTTGAAGGGGAGGAAGGAAACAGTGAACACTTGATATGAAGTCAAACCAGGCTGCTGATGTCACTTAACTTCCTAAGTAACGACTGCAAAGTTCATTTTTGATAAAACTGGATGCATATCGTGCTGCTGCACATATCCTACAAGCCGCAATGTAAGGACGCCTTACACAGGCCTTACGCAGACCGGATGCAAATGTCAACTATCGACAGGTCACCTCAGGAAGTCTAGTTACGTATTTAAGAGTTGTTTTACCCCGGAGCAAAAAAAAAAAAACTTTACTGTCACGAAGCACTAGGAGAAAACAACTACATTATTTTTTCCCTTAAAAAAAAAAAAACACAAAAAAAATCAAATTGAAGAAAAGTTTGGAGAGAATCATCCCTCGTTCAGCCTTGAAGGCAACGAGTGGGCGGGCCGTCTGTTTGAAGTTCAGGCCGCAGAGATGAGAATAAACTGAGATGTAAATATAGCAGCGGTGAGAACAGACAGCGTTTTGTTAGGATGGAATAAATAAAAGATGTGCGGTTTTATTTTTAGCTAGCCGATAAGCTAATTAGCAACGTAGCCCAACCTGCTTTAGATCAGGTGAGAGGGTTTATCTCCACCTCTTCATGAGTATTGAATCATTCGATGTGCGTGAACAGGAAAACAACAACATCCAGACATGAAAACAAAACTGCCTTTTGCAGACAGCGAGCAGCGTTAAGGGATTTGACCCCAATACGTCCGCCGTGTCCCCGGCGACTCGAGCCCGGCCGCCGCTACTCCACCGCGGCCGTGATTTCCCATTAGTGTGACAGCGGGCCTCTAATAGCAGCGAGGCCCTGTGGAGAAGCAGGTTAGCTGTAATTATTCAGCTGACGGTGGCGAGCAGAGCCGCCTGTCACACCTCCCCGGCTCCCTGGGCCGAGCGGATTAAAGGAGACGCCGTTATTAGTCTCCGTAGAGAGAAGCCGCTCGCTCTCCACGATTCATTTCATACTTCATTATGAACTCTTTCAGTCTTATCGCCGACATGCAACTCCTTTAATTAAAGGGCCATTAGCCGGATTAACACACATGCTCATAAGAAAGTCGCTTTTCATCCTGACCTATTTCTGCAAAATATACTTTCTGCACGTTAAAGATAAAAGTTGACTGGAGGAATAAAGTTTTGTCTCCGGCTCGCATCTCTTTTCGTGTTCACGTCGCTCGTCATTAAAAAAAAAATATTCGTTATATGACGGATATATTACGGACTTGACAAAAAGCATTACGCATACAGCAGAGAGAAGATTACCCAGCATTCACTTGTGATCGTCCGATGTCATCGCTTCAGCCTCTTGTCTTCTCTTCGGGCAGAGAGCGAATGGAAATATTATATTTAATCAAAATGTTTCCCGTCTCCGTCACTTTAAACTCATTTCATTGGCGAGCAGCGTGTCCTCCAGACTCATTGTGTGGAAAAGACCCTGGAAAGTTATTAATAAACATAATTTCAGTCACAAAGGTCTGATTGTGACGGGTGGCAGGTTTCCTTGATTTCAACAACTGAGAAGCTCAATGATTCTCAGGTTTTACTTCCAGCTGCAGACGAGCTGTGATGCAGTCGCAGGTCAGACAGACGGTGCATCCACTAAATGAGCAGAAATACTTTGTATTCATTGGTGCATCATGTGACCTGAGGGGAGACGGGTGGATGCTTTGTAGCTCAGCAACAGGAAGATCTGCAGCATTAAGGATTGTATCTTCACAAAGAAATGCCTGTTTAAAAGTAAACTATGAAAATGAGATGAATGGAAAAATATATAAATTGGTTTAAAAATCAAATGTTGAATCTGATTCTGAACTTCTTCATAAGAGACGTTTCACATCCTGATCCCATGATGTCTCTGCAGTAACTGACTGTGTGTCATAGTCGGAGGTCAGAACCTTCGAGTTCCGAGTCGTCTTGAACGCAGCATCAGGTTATGGAGGCGAATCAGCGCCAAATGTTTTGTTCAATAGAAAAAAAGATTTGAACCTGAAAAATGAAGTTTTGTTCTTGAACTTTGAAAAATTCAACAATATATTCAAAGTGTATGAAAGGTTGGGTTAAATATCATTTTGATTCAGTTCTTTTTTTTTTTTTTATAAAATGTATTTTTTCCAATTTTCAGTAACATATTTTATACTTTCACTCTTTTTTTTACAGTTTCAAATCTTTTTTTTTCAGGTTCAAATCATTTTCTCAAGTGAACAAAACATTCGGCTCCATATTAGATTGTTTACAACTGACTTTCATTTGTTGATCCGACCGTTCCCTGTGAAATGAAGGACCATGTCAGCGGTGTTCGGCCTTCGGGGGCGTTACATTTCTGGACTTCCTCTCCATGTGATGTTCATTGTTTACAGTCTGAGGAACTTGAGACCTATAGAGGTGCATGAGCGGATTGTTCACATGTAGTTTACCAGGTTACCAGTTTACCAGGTTACCAGTTTACCAGTTTACCAGGTTACCAGGTTACCAGTTTACCAGTTTACCAGGTTACCAGTTTACCAGGTTACCAGTTTACCAGGTTACCAGTTTACCAGTTTACCAGGTTACCAGTTTACCAGTTTACCAGGTTACCAGTTTACCAGTTTACCAGTTTACCAGGTTACCAGGTTACCAGTTTACCAGGTTACCAGTTTACCAGGTTACCAGGTTACCAGTTTACCAGGTTACCAGTTTACCAGTTTACCAGGTTACCAGGTTACCAGTTTACCAGGTTACCAGGTTACCAGTTTACCAGGTTACCAGTTTACCAGTTTACCAGTTTACCAGTTTACCAGGTTACCAGTTTACCAGGTTACCAGTTTACCAGTTTACCAGGTTACCAGTTTACCAGGTTACCAGTTTACCAGTTTACCAGGTTACCAGGTTACCAGTTTACCAGGTTACCAGGTTACCAGTTTACCAGTTTACCAGGTTACCAGTTTACCAGGTTACCAGTTTACCAGGTTACCAGCTAATTGCTAACCAATAAGCTAAAACATTATCAGATGGCAGCAGCCATCAGAACAAGGAGAGCAAAGGTATTTCATAAATACATTTATATCATATAACAGCACAGACTACTATAAGGATTTCAATAAATGCAAATAAATAATAATAATATTTTTTTGCTTTATTGGTCAGTAGAAAAGAATTGCACTTCAAAGACTGTTCTGTACACGACGGTGTTCCTTGCAGCTCATCTGCATTGTGCAGGAATAAAAGTCTCACATTGTTCAGTTTCCTCTGCAGAGTTGTGTTTTGCATATTATGTTTTGATGAAAACATAAGCAGAAGTTCTCCCATCCTGGACGTTAAGGCAACAATTGAAGAAGACGAGGCAGAAGATCAGACGATCCATTACATCCAGCAGAGTTCTTGTTTGACTCTCAGAAACACAATAAAGGTCCAAACTTCAGCCGGTAGGAGCTCTGGGTGTGTTTTCCATGTTTAAGGACAATCAGGAGTCAGCGTGGTCCTCCACCCCCCCTTCCCCCCTCCTAGGGAAGCACAAACACAAACAATTAAATGACTTGTTTAATCAGTTTTATCTGTATTGTGGTGATGAAATGTGCTGTTAAGGTACCTTCATGCTCATCACGAGCTCCTCCGTACGATAGTATTCCTGCCGTGTGTGTGTGTGTGTGTGTGTGTGTGTGTGTGTGTGTGTGTGTGTGTGTGTGTGTGTGTGTGTGTGTGTGTGTGTGTGTGTGTGTGTGTGTGTGTGTGTGTGTGTGTGTGTGTGTGGTCCGACCAGCTCGTCCGCTCCATGTTCCTGAAGCGTGTTCACATGCAGCTCCGGTCTGATCTGCAGAGCGACAGGTTACAGTGAGGTTCCTCATCTTCGTCACGTGGGTCACATGTTGAGAGGAAGGAGACACTCACCGGTCAGACCCGACCACGGCCTCGCGGCCTCTGAGGACGTCTCAGCGCCCCGGGGCCTCAGTTGGCGCCCCGGTTGAAGAGCTCCAGCACGGTGGCGTTGGTCTTCTCGAACACCCACTGCTGGCTGAGAGAGGACGAGTCGCACGAGTTCATGAAGACCCGGCGCTCGCTCGGGCTGCTGTCGATGCAGCTGCTGCTGACGGGGTGGTAGAGGCTCTTGTCCTGAGGAGAGAGAGCCAATCAAGTAAGCCCTTTTCAACGAGGCGTTCACCTTCTTTATGTGACTTTAAGGGCATTTCGGGGAAAGATGAAATAACTTTGCATGATATTCCCAGCAGGAACCTCCTCTCATCATCATGAGCTTTAGCTCGTGTGATTAATAATCAGAACCAAGTCAAAGCCGGACAGTGGACACATGTCAGCAAATGAAACCATTATTCTAATATTTAACTTTAACACGTGTTATTTAGACTTTGACGAGACGTTCAACTTTCTTTGGATTTTATTTGATCTCCATCAAAGGGGCGACTGTGGCTCAGTGGTTAGCAAGTCGGTCTTTCAATCAGAAGGTCGGTGGTTCGATCCCCGGCTCCGGCAGTCTGCGTCGTTGTGTCCTTGAGCAAGACACTTAACCCTCATTGCTCACCGTTGCTGTGTCTACGGTCTACTGTATATCATGTAAGTCGCTTTGGATAAAAGCGTCAGCTAAATGAAATGTAATGTAATGTAACTCTTAAGGGGAATACTTGGCCTTTTGAAATGTATCTAAATGTTAAAGTATGAAACAATATATTAACTGTTGTAGCTTTAAAGCCACTCAATGTTTTAAAAATGGCCGACATCCACAGATCTGATGCTGATGTGAAGGATCTGAAAGCGTTCTTCAGGTCACATTGTGACTTTCAAGACATCCGGTAAGTGAACCATCTGTTGTTGATGCACCCTTCAGCCTGCCTTCAGATCCATTTCATCAGCTGTTCACCAGATGGTCACCATTATGTTCAGATCACCCATTAATGGACTGAAGTGATGCGTAGCTGCCCAGTTGGAAGGTTTTAGAGGCAGCAGCTGTGAAGCCGCCTCCAGCCGCCTTACCTCCCTGTAGCGCCACAGCTGGTTCCCCTTCATGCCGTGGCAGTCGTACAGCGTGACGGGGCTGTTGTGGGACACGGCGTCGAAGCAGACCTTCCTGGTGTGGACGGGGTCCCCGACCCGGATGTCCTCCCTCCAGCCGAACGTTAGCACCTGGGGGCGGAGGGGACAAGTCTCAACTGAAACCAAGCACCACACCGTTGATGCTCTTCCAGAGGTTTCCAAACGGTTTCCAAACGGCCGACGTTGGTGTCTGAAGAGCTCGAGCGGCTGAAACCCAAATAAATGGACAAGGACACGCAGGTGCCTCCGTCGGTTCTGAAGCAACTGGCCAGCGGTCACCTCCTCATCAACACCTCATGGTGGTCTCGGTCCTGACAGTGAGCATCTCCAACCTTGTGTGTTCCATAAACAACCTCCCAGGGTCCGGAGGCCTCGTGGGCCGTCTCACTAGAGAAGGTGTACCGGGTGCCCTCACCTGTCCGTGGCTCCAGGCCACCTCGCCCCGCCCCTTCACGCAGCTCTCCATGCGGATCGGGCTCCCCGACACGAAGTGCTTGATCTCCATGCACATGCCGCTGGCCGCGTTGCGAATCTACGAGACACAAAAACACAGTCAGAGAAACGGGCTCGCTCCTCATGGGTCGGACCAGGTCGGACCAGGTCGGACCAGGTCGGACCAGGACATGTTGTTTAATCCACCAAAGTCATGTTTGGAGTTAGGCCTGGAGTTAGGTTCATGGGGTTCTTAGGTCCGGACCTGCAGACCATGTGTGTCGTGGCTTTACTTGGTAAACAGACAACTGTATTTCATCAGGTTCCTCACAAGCTGACATGTGGATCCTGGCTTCTGATCGCTGTAAACAATAGTTCTGCTTTGCTTTGTTTCTTTAACACATCTTGTTCCTCCATTCCAGAGGGACCGTGCCGTTGGGCTCAGATACATTAAATGTTCTTTTTTTATTTTTTTAATACTTTGAAGGCCCTAAAGGTTTGTCCCCTTGCCGTGGACCCACAATGCACTAGTGATAGAGAACGCAAGCATCCGCTTTTATAGCAGACGTGTTTCATCAGTTTGTTGTCTGTTGTTCTCACTGGGAGTCTGCAGCTGCATGCACACTAACGCCCACCAGTGAAACATTACAGGTAGAAACTCTGCACACGTTAAAGCACCGTGACGGGTTTGTGGTGGAGATCCCTCCAAAGCCCCCCCCCCCCCCCCCCCCCACACAGCTGTGCATGTAACTCTACAACCGTATTAACAGATGAACTGTTCTTCATGAACAACACAAAACGTTTAACAATGTTTAAAGCATGTAAACGTTGTATTTCCATGACCTGATTCTGAATGAATAAATTAATTCATTAACTTTTAAAGTGTTTCCTGGGAGCAGTAGTTGGGGAAGAGCCTCCAGGCGTTAAAAAACATTTCTCTTCTTTTTTTCTTAAGATGATTTAATGAAAAGGTGGAAACAGCTGACATTTTCAAACCGAGAGATAAAAACACGGTTTGCTTTTAGCCATGCAGCGGTTCATACTCATGTCCTCATCCTCTGATATTCATATCCTCTCTGCAGATTGCCTTTTTATATCTGAAATACCCCTCAGACCTCCAAACCTCCCCCCTCCGCCCCCCCTCGACCCTCCTTACCTCCCCCCAGGCGGCGGCCGGAGGCTCCACCATCGGGTAGTGCTTGGGCAGGTCCCAGGCCACCTCGCCCATGAACCACTTGAAGCTCTTGCAGCCGAGCCGGTTCCTCAGCTCCTTCTGGGCCGTCATGTCCCCCGCCGACAGGTGGCGGTACTCGGGCCGCCGCTGGTAGACGAACTCGGCGTACTCGTCCATCCACACCTCGGCCACGCGCTTCAGGTTCTGAAACCAGAAGAGAGAGTCTGGGTTGGGGATCCGTTCACTGAGCAGCCGGCCTCCAGTCTGCCAGAAGGTCTACGAGCCGCCGGCAAATAAACCCCCAATCCCCGCCGCTGGCAGGAGGCCTGGTGGAACCACATTGGACGGTTTTGTGAACATGAATGTTTGCTGCTCTCAGAGTCTCCTCCGCCAGCGGCATCCATTTATTGACTCGCCCGCTCACAGCAACGCGATGCTACTGAGCTGCAGCTTTCTGAAACCTCTGAAGACCGACTGAAGGGAAGCCGACCTGATAGGACGGTTCCCTGAAAGCACATCGATACAGGAAGACGTTTGAAGTGTGATCAGAATTTAAGAGGAAAAAAACTGATGATCACATTCAAATTCAGGGAGGCAGCGAGTGGATTTTTGAGAACCTTTATATACATTTCCTCCTTCATCTCCAAGGTCGGCTCATGAGGACCACCAGGCCTCAGGCCTCCCCCGAGGATCCAGTTTGAGCTGCTGGTCAGAATAAAGAGTCCCAACAGAAGCTGCTGCATACGTAATGAACAGCAGATTGTTTATCGCTGTTAGACGGGTTTTAGAAACTAAAGCTCATTCTTCACAGTCACACCTGCAGACGCTGTAGAACGTAGAGAGTAGGGGGTACACGGAATAACGCCTCATCGTGGTCTCTGGTCGCAGACCACCGTATATGCAGAAGTATACAGTATGTGTGTGTGTGTGTGTTTTGCATTTCATAATCCTTGTACTCCAATAGTTTCCTGAGCTGAAATCTTCGTGGTTTCCCATCAAGCCCCGTGCACCACCCAGCACCTCGTGCACCACCCTGCACCTCGTGCACCACCCTGCACCTCGTGCACCACCCTGCACCTCGTGCACCACCCTGCACCTCGTGCACCACCCTGCACCTCGTGCACCACCCTGCACCTCGTGCACCTCGTGCACCACCCTGCACCTCGTGCACCACCCTGCACCTCGTGCACCACCCTGCACCTCGTGCACCTCGTGCACCACCCTGCACCTCGTGCACCACCCTGCACCTCGTGCACCACCCAGCACCTCGTGCACCACCCTGCACCTCGTGCACCACCCTGCACCTCGTGCACCACCCTGCACCTCGTGCACCACCCAGCACCTCGTGCACCACCCTGCACCTCGTGCACCACCCTGCACCTCGTGCACCACCCTGCACCTCGTGCACTACCCAGCACCTCGTGCACCACCCTGCACCTCGTGCACCACCCTGCCCCTCGTGCACCTCCCAGCATCTTTAAACTACACAGAAGATCTGATCTGCTGAATTGTATTTTCTCATGAAGGCGGTGTGAAGAATTACCTTCGCCAGGCTGATCCCACCGGGGACCTTGTAGGGGACGTACTTCCTGTAGATGTGTCCTACCCTGGAGCAAGGGATGTCCTCCATCCGACCGCCGCACATCCACACCTACAGAGAGAGAGAGAGAGAGAGAGAGAGAGAGGGATAGAGGGATAGAGAGAGAGAGGGATAGAGAGAGAGAGAGAGAGGGAGAGGGATAGAGAGAGAGAGAGAGAGAGAATCTGGTTCAGCCGGGTCTCTGCTGCATTCAGACGTTTTGTCCATCTTAAGTTTCAAAGACAGAAAGTTGTGGAAAGGTAGGAGGAAGGTGAAGGAAGGAGACGATCAAGGAGACGAGCAGGAGAGTGATGGCTGAGAATAAAGGAGGCATGAAGTACAGTGAGCCTAACAGGCTTATAAATCCTGGGAGAGCAAGAGGAGGGAGGCGGGACTTCAGAGGGAGGGCAATAAAGATGAAATTGCAGGATAAGAGGAAGAAGAGAAGAAGAAGAGAAGACACCCAAACCAAATCTTCATCATGGTGACCTGGAATCACCTGAGCAGCAGGTACGGGTCAGAGGAAGACTCATTGATTATGACAATGTTTAAAATCAGCTGATATGGGAGAAAAAAATGGCGACGTTTCAAAAACTGTCCAGGAAAATAAGGCCTGTTGTTTCTTAGAAATATTGATTTCAACATTTTAAGCACCTTGATGTGCAAACCTTTCTTTGGTTATTTTATCTCTTATCTCCCTTTCCCTCGTCTGTCTCTCATAACCGACACATCCGGCTCCTCGTTGTAATCCTCCAACTATAATGAAGTCATGGTTCTCCGTCGTGGAACGTTGAAAATAACCCTCGAGAGAGAAAGGAGGCATCGCGGTGAAAGGGAGACTTAGCGACAGCAGCCGAGATGGAAAAAAGGTTTTTGTTTTAAGACAACAGCAGAATGAAAAGATGGATTTAAAACATGAAAACAAACACGCTAAGTACGAGCGTGGAGGGCGTGCAGATTGTTTAAAGTCCTTTAAAATGTAAAAACGATGTTTGCTGATTAAAGGCTGGGAGTTCAAGAACATGGGCAGGAAATATGGAACATGAAATATGCTTTAAATATGTTTTACATATGATGCATGTTTACATATGATGCATGTTTTACATATGATGCATGTTTACATATGATGCATGTTTTACATATGATGCATGTTTTACATATGATCTCAAGGTGTTAAGCTTGTGCGATGCAGAGTTCAGAGGGGGTGTGGCCAAACTCCTGTCCAGAGCATCTACAGGTGAGCGGTTGGCCCCGCCCACTCTGCATACTGCCACTTAAAAACATCATCAAGCCCTTTTTAATCTTAATTAAAAATATGCACGAGTTGAATATGCTCATGTTATTCATCATAATTCTTTGCTAGATACTAGGGATGCACCGATACCGGTATCGGTATCGGCAAGTACACAAATAAAAATACTCGTACTCGTATCGGTTTGTAAAAAATGGTATCGTTGCATCCCTACTAGATACTTGTATTAGTATTAATTATAACACACACACTGGATGTTTCTCTGGCACATTAATGTCCTTCAGGATTAATTTATCTCAAAATAAAAAATTCAAAAACCATCTTGGGCTGTTCAGCTGAAAGCTTCATTCATAAGGTTGACGTTCCAAACCAAGATTTAAAAACAGTATATCTGAGCAGAAATATAGAAAAATAAATAAATATCGTATTAATATTGTAATACTAATAACACGTATACAACATGCTGTTTGTTATTTAAACTTGAATCTGATTGTTTCTAACTTGACGTTACAAACTAATAACCACATGGGGATGATTTTAATAACATGAGGGTATTGAACCACCCAGACGCAGCTCAGCCCTCATCGCCCTGTGATGACATCATCGCCCTGTGATGACATCATCGTCTCTCTCTGGTCGTATAAAGTTCCCAGTGAACAGACTCAGATCCGTAGATAACGAGAAACTACAGAACAACAGAACTCAGTCCGACTTGAATAAAACAAGTCGCTGTGAGACAGAAGGCGTCTTGTTGTGTCTCTGTTGTGCGTTTGTAAATAAAACACACATTCAGTGTGTTGTGGTTATTGTGTTTCACTGCAGGATGAATAACGATGACCTCACCGAGTCAGAAACAAACCATAAAGATCAGAATGAGTCTGTGTGCTTTGTAACAGCTGCTTGTGTGTGTGTGTGTGTGTGTGTGTGTGTGTGTGTGTGTGTGTGTGTGTGTGTGTGTGTGTGTGTGTGTGTGTGTGTGTGTGTGTGTGTGTGTGTGTGTGTGTGTGTGTGACATCCAGATGGAAACTCACTCAGTCGGTCATTAACTGGATGCGAACATATTTCATGTCATAAACAAATCAGCTGGTGTTTGCTTTGGAAAACAAACACGTTGCATCCTGATGGGATGAAGCTGCTCCTTTATTTGTTTACTACTCATCCAAAGGGATTATTGCTAAAGTTCTGAATGCAAATTAAAATCATATCATGTATTTTTCAACTCATGCTTTAGCCGGTTAGCTTACGGCTACGTTTGTGTGGCTCCTCTCATGGAAGTGTAATTATTCCAGCTGTCAGAGGAACGTTATCATAACTGGAACTCCTTCCCGCAGCGTTATTAAAAAATAATCCATCTTCTTGTTCGGCATGTGAGGTCATGTGCTGGGATTATTCACCCTGGATGAGTTGGGAATGCTCGGTATTCCCGTACTAGTGAGACCACGATGAGCTTTAGATTAACTGTGCCGGTGGATGAAGGGAGCGACGCTCCCAGCCGGCTGTGAGGATCAGAGGAGTTCCTCAGGAGGAACCGCATCATGAAGAGGATCTTAATGAAGAGGAAACCAGATTGAATATCTTTGGACTCAAAGCCGGGAAGAGGCGCAGCTGGGAATGTGCTGATAGCAACGTTTAATGCTGTGATAATCTGGGCCAAAATAATAACCTTGGTTTGGGATATTATCCGAGTAATTACTTCAATATGATGAAAAGCTTCATAACGGTATTAAAATGTAAGAGTTCCGCTCTGCCCCGGGTCACGGGGACGTTAATGGAGGCTTCGGATGAAGGATCCTCCCCTCCCCGCTCAGGACAGAGGTCACAGAGGTCAGACTGGAGGGTCAGATTTTAAATGTTGAACCCGCCCCCAGCCTCCCTCCAGGAGACGATGTCATTCCATGTGAGGATGTGGCAGCGTCTTCCACAGCTGTTATGAAATATAATTAATATGAAGGATCCTCTGGAGAGGTTAGAGATGGTTATGATGACCGGAAACAGGAAATGAAACATCACGACTCTCTTGGAACAATAAGAAGATAAAGGGGATGTTTTGGGAATTTTCTTCTCTCTTGCGACCCAAAACATGAACGTCAGAGGTCAACACATCCAGGGAGCTTCAGGCCGGATGGGAATGATGGGAACACGGCCGAGCTCATAAAGGATCTCTGCTTCCTTACTCGTCTTCAGGTGTTTTAATCAGTTCTTCTTTCAGTTGTGTTTTTGATTCAGTTTGATAGAGAAAACATGATCCCAAAATAATAATGTTCCCATTCCTGCCGGAAAACAATTCCCACCAAGGAATTCTACTGGATTTGAAGGGGAACATTATAAAAAGAGCCGGACTCTCAAAGACAAAGCATAGAGATCTTCTTGGTTTTATAAGAACATTATTTTTAACATCCCGTCATCCAAACAAGGAAAACTTTAACTGGAATTCTTTGGGATTTGATGGTTCTTACCTTGAAGGAGATCTCGTACTGTTCTCCTCCCCAGATCTCCAGACCGGTGTCGTATCCCCCCAGCTCCCAGAACCACTTCCTGTCCACAGCAAACAGTCCACCGGCCATCACTGGAGACCTGAAGGACACACAACACACAACACACACACACACACACACACACACACACACACACACACACAACACACAACACACACACACACACACACACACTACTTGCAGTACATGTTGTATGTTTGCATCACAGCTGCAGCTCTTCACTCCACAACCACCAGAAGAATAAACATCTAAACAACAACAACAACGACGAGATCCTTGAACTCGACACTTTTTTGGAGTCAAAGGAACAAAATGGGCCGAGAAAGCAAAATGAATATCAGAAAGCATCTTCTAACAACGGAGATATCAAAATGTTGACAGGTGGATCTTCTCAGGAGAAACGGAGGCCGACGTGAAGATGAATATTGATCTGAAATGTTTTAGAAACTTCTTCCTTGAAGCTTGAAGGAAGTCTTGGCTGGAATATCTGCTCGGTACACGGAAATATCGCCTCTCGCCTCCAGAAGGTTATCCGACTGACAGCTGAACAAAACTGCAAACATAATTATTGTGAAATAAAAAAAATATTATTTTGCTGAAAATGATGTTAGTAACAATCAGTTAAAAAAGTAAAAGGTCTAAAAAAAAGTATATTTGTGCTCAATTATTGCTGTTAAAAATAAAATAAATGTGGTGATCTTTTGTTTGAATATATGAATGTGATGGACGGAGAGTTATGGATGTGTGACGATGAAACATTAAATCCAATTTCTTCTTTTTTTGTGTGTTTCACCTTAAAACCAGGTTCTGTATCTAACGTACCGAATCCAAACGGCTTTTGAAGGGTCAGGGTCAAGATGTATGAATGGAGACACAGCAACGGTGAGCAATGAAGGTTAAGTGTCTTGCTCAAGGACACAACGACATGGACTAGTGGAGCCTGGGATCGAACCACCGGTCCTCTGATTGAAAGACAGACCTGCTAACCACTGAGCCACAGTCGCCCCACACGATGGTGTTTGATTCCTCGTTAGGAACCCGACCCTCACCACAGGCCTTCCTCTATCCCCTTCACGTCACCCTGATCGTACCAATCAATCACACCGACCCACAAACACCGGTCTCCGGAGCTACGAGCGCTCCATCAGGTGGGAGCCAGCGGCAGGAAGCCAGCGGGACTCGTCCCCGAGGAGGATCCATTAAACCAGCCTGTCAGCGGTGAGGCTCTCGGCTTCACAGCCTGGTGAGCTGTGAGCACCGACTCCGTTCCCGTGGTGATAACGGACGCTTTCAGCAGCTTTTCTTCTCCGAGGGAGAACCGGATGAAACGAGTTCCATCAGATAACGAGACCAACACCTCTGCTCCCTCACAGGCTCTCCTCTTCAACGCTTCCACATCACTTGTTCTATTTTTATAGATGTGATTCAAGTAAAGATGATGTTTTAGATGGTGAGAATATGTTTGTTGTGCATGCTATATATATATATATATATATATATATATATATTTAAATATCTTATATATTTATATGTGCCCTGAACAAACGGCTGTTTGCTGCGTGATGAACTCGTCATCATCTCCAATTATATTTTCTCAATGACGATAATGTTTTTATTCAATATTGACACGTTCACAGTCATTTTCTAGCACAAAATTATGGAAATGATGTGTTTTCATTTCTTTTGAAAGGCTTTGTGGGTGGAGGTGCATTGTGGGTGGAGGTGCATTGTGGCTGGAGGTGCATTGTGGCTGGAGGTGCATTGTGGGTAGGGGTGCATTGTGGGTGAAGGTGCATTGTGGCTGGAGGTGCATTGTGGCTGGAGGTGCATTGTGGGTGAAGGTGCATTGTGGCTGGAGGTGCATTGTGGCTGGAGGTGCATTGTGGGTAGGGGTGCATTGTGGCTGGAGGTGCATTGTGGGTAGGGGTGCATTGTGGGTGAAGGTGCATTGTGGGTAGGGGTGCATTCTGGGTGAAGGTGCATTGTGGGTGAAGGTGCATTGTGGGTGAAGGTGCATTGTGGCTGGAGGTGCATTGTGGGTAGGGGTGCATTGTGGGTGGAGGTCGTGGTTCTGGTACTAAACTCTTTATCAGCTGCTTCACAGTTAAGAACATTATTGTCTAAAATACATTTGACTGTTGAACATGATGTTATAAGTAAAATAATTTAATTTGAGGAAAATTAACTAAAAATAAATAAACATGTCAGCGTGTGGACAATGAGCCGGATTCCCAGAGTAATATAAAACTGTTTGATTTTGCCTGGAATAATAAACCGCCGCTCTAAAAACTGGCCTTAATCTATATTAGTATGGATCTGAGCACAAAGGAGCGCTTGAATCGTTGCAGGGGAACAGACTTAATTACCGCTGAGGCACCGAGAGCCAACAGCTTTGTGTGTTGATTAAAAAGCTGATATTAAAGTAACAAAGGGACACGTTGGGCCGTTATAATTACAAAGATTATTGTATGATTTTCCATTGTGCACGGAGAAAATCAAATCCACACTCCACTGGCTGTTTTCTAGTCAGCAACACAAACATGCTCGTCTTCCTCGTCTTCCTCGCTGGACCAGAGGCAGCATGGAGGTGATTAGCTGCAGCACAGCAACGGTCTGCTGATGAAGGGACTCTCGTCCATATTGATACGTAACAATAGATCTGGAATGGCATCAGATCCCCGTATCGGGATGTGAGCCTCAGAGCTGCATGTTTAATGTGTTGACACAGAGGACGGACGCACGCACACACACACACACACACACACACACACACACACACACACACACGCCCCCCTCCTGCTCGGCTATCAGCAGAGAAGGGAAACAAAAGGAATGAAACATCGGGAACGTCCGCTCTGTGTGACCAGCTTCCTCCATCCATCTTATCATGATAATAACTCATATTTAAATACACTTTATCTTATTTTTATATTCTACTGTCAACTGTAAACATTCATTCATTCCCACTCTGTTTACTATTAAATGTTAAATGTTATGCACCTTCCGCCAGGACAAATTCCTTGAATGTGAAAATGTGAAAATGTGGTGACTGTGGCTCAGTGGTTAGCAAGTCAGTCTTTCAATCAGAGGGTCGGTGGTTCAAACCCCGGCTCAGCCAGTCCGTGTCGTTGTGTCCTTGAGCAAGACACTTAACCCTCATTGCTCACCGTTGCTGTGTCTACGGTCTACTGTATATCATGTAAGTCACTTTGGATAAAAGCCTCAGCTAAATGAAATGTAATGAAAACAAACACAGCAATACCTGGTTCTGGTTCTGGTTCTGATCATCTTGATAAGTTCTGTGACGTCTGCCAGCAGGTGTGTGTTGCATCATTTTAAAGCCACAAAATGACCCTTTGTATTTTCAGTGTTTCATTGAATTCTTGAGGAAAACAGAGTCCGAAAAATTGATTTAAATAAATGTGATCGAGGTTTAAACAGCAGAAAGAACAGTTCTCACAACGTGTGTAGTTTAACTTGTGTAGTTTAACTTGTGTAGTTTAACGTGTGTAGTTTAACGTGTGTAGTTTAACGTGTGTAGTTTAACTTGTGTAGTTTAACGTGTGTAGTTTAACTTGTGTAGTTTAACTTGTGTAGTTTAACTTGTGTAGTTTAACTTGTGTAGTTTAACTTGTGTAGTTTAACGTGTGTAGTTTAACTTGTGTAGTTTAACGTGTGTAGTTTAACTTGTGTAGTTTAACTTGTGTAGTTTAACGTGTGTAGTTTAACTTGTGTAGTTTAACTTGTGTAGTTTAATCCAAATCCACTGCTCAGAACTTCCCAAACACGGGAAACTTTCCCACAATCTCACTATTTATAAAGGTGCTGGATACGATATTGGGAATATTTTAAATTCTGTACCGATGGAGAGCATCGGCAGCATGTTTACCTGATCAGTCCAAGGACGGGTGAGGAAACATCCCATAGTGGGTTAGGGTGAGGAAACATCCCATAGTGGGTTAGGGTGATGAGACATCCCATAGTGGGTTAGGGTGAGGAAACATCCCATAGTGGGTTAGGGTGAGGAAACATCCCATAGTGGGTTAGGGTGAGGAAACATCCCATAGTGGGTTAGGGTGATGAAACATCCCATAGTGGGTTAGGGTGAGGAAACATCCCATAGTGGGTTAGGGTGATGAAACATCCCATAGTGGGTTAGGGTGAGGAAACATCCCATAGTGGGTTAGGGTGAGGAAACATCCCATAGTGGGTTAGGGTGAGGAAACGTCCCATAGTGGGTTAGGGTGATGAGACATCCCATAGTGGGTTAGGGTGATGAAACATCCCATAGTGGGTTAGGGTGAGGAAACATCCCATAGTGGGTTAGGGTGATGAAACATCCCATAGTGGGTTAGGGTGATGAGACATCCCATAGTGGGTTAGGGTGATGAAACATCCCATAGTGGGTTAGGGTGATGAAACATCCCATAGTGGGTTAGGGTGAGGAAACATCCCATAGTGGGTTAGGGTGAGGAAACATCCCATAGTGGGTCACTCACTGGAAGGGCTCGCTGGGGTCCTGGCTCTGCAGCTCTGGGGGGATGGGGATCCGCTTGTAGTACATCTCCCAGTCGAACGCCCCTCGCATGGCGTCGCCCGCCTGCGTCTCGTAGCCGAAGTTGTCGTGGTCGATCACGTCGATCATCGGGCACACGATGGTCTTCCTGTTCTGGGCGATCCGGTCTGAGGGACACAGATCCACATCATCAACACCCTGAACATGAGCAGGGTCCGGTCTGAGAGCCAGATCCACATCACCAACACCCTGAACATGAGCAGGGTCTGGTCTGAGAGACCCAGATCCACATCATCAACACCCTGAACATGAGCAGGGTCCGGTCTGAGAGCCAGATCCACATCATCAACACCCTGAACATGAGCAGGGTCCGGTCTGAGAGACCCATATCCACATCACCAACACCCTGAACATGAGCAGGGTCTGGTCTGAGAGACCCAGATCCACATCACCAACACCCTGAACATGAGCAGGGTCTGGTCTGAGAGACCCAGATCCACATCATCAACACCCTGAACATGAGCAGGGTCTGGTCTGAGAGACCCATATCCACATCATCAACACCCTGAACATGAGCAGGGTCCGGTCTGAGAGCCAGATCCACATCATCAACACCCTGAACATGAGCAGGGTCCGGTCTGAGAGACACAGATCCACATCATCAACACCCTGAACATGAGCAGGGTCCGGTCTGAGAGACACAGGGAAGGAATGTACTGCAAGTAGTGTGTGTGTGTGTGTGTGTGTGTGCGTGCGTGCGTGCGTGCGTGCGTGCGTGCGTGCGCGTGCGTGTGTGTGTGTGTGTGTGTGGTCCTTAAAGGTGATTTGGTTTGTCCCACTTCTGCTGTTAAATTCTAAATTGTAGACCGTTAACAATTATTACACGTTGTCTTTGAATGCCTCACGCGGTGCCACTCGTCCTTTAGCCACACCCTCTCTTTCCACTACCGAACACACACACAGCTGTTCATGTCACACACCGGCAGACACGCACTCCTTTCCCCGAGTATTGTGGTAACAGCGATGCATTGTGGGTCATAAAGTTTGTTGTTAAAAGGGTTTGATGTGAGACGGCATCATGCTGGGAAACACACGGGTCATTAAAGTGTGTGTGTGTGTGTGTGTGTGCGTGCGTGCGTGCGTGCGTGCGTGCGTGCGTGCGTGCGTGTGTTGGTTACTTAAACATGCTGTGAGGACCTTGAGCTTCAGGGCCGTCTTCTTAAAGAGAGAACGTAGAGGGAAATGTAAACTGTGTGTGTCATTGTGTCTCATTGTGTGTCTCATTGTGTGTCTCATTGTGTGTCTCATTGTGTATCTCATTGTGTGTATCATTGTGTGTCTCATTGTGTGTCTCATTGTGTATCTCATTGTGTGTATCATTGTGTGTCTCATTGTGTGTCTCATTGTGTATCTCATTGTGTGTATCATTGTGTGTCATTGTGTGTGTCATTGTGTGTCTCATTGTGTGTCATTGTGTGTCTCATTGTGTGTCTCATTGTGTATCTCATTGTGTGTCTCATTGTGTGTCTCGTTGTGTGTCTCATTGTGTGTCATTGTGTATCATTGTGTGTCATTGTGTGTCTCATTGTGTGTCTCATTGTGTGTCTCATTGTGTGTCATTGTGTCTCACATTGTGTGTCTCATTGTGTGTCATTGTGTCTCATTGTGTCTCATTGTGTGTCTCATTGTGTGTCTCATTGTGTATCTCATTGTGTGTATCATTGTGTGTCATTGTGTGTCATTGTGTGTCTCATTGTGTATCTCATTGTGTGTCATTGTGTATCATTGTGTGTCTCATTGTGTGTCTCATTGTGTGTCTCATTGTGTGTCTCATTGTGTGTCATTGTGTGTCATTGTGTGTCTCATTGTGTCTCATTGTGTGTCTCATTGTGTGTCTCATTGTGTGTCATTGTGTGTCTCATTGTGCGCTCCTCACCCAGCAGTGGAGGCAGCCAGTTGGCGTTGGCCTCACAGTGTGAGTCCAGGAAGGTGATGACCTCTCCTCTGGCCGAGGCGGCGCCCAGCAGGCGGGTCCGGATAAGCCCCTCCCTCTTCTTGGTCCTCAGGATGCGAACCTTGGGCATCCGCTTCATGTACTCCTCCAGCGCCCCCTTCAGGTGCTCTGCAGAGAGATGGAGGGAGGAAGGAGGGGAGGAAGGAGGAGGGGAAGGAGGGGAGGAAGGAGGGGAGGAAGGAGGAGTGGAAGGAGGAGGGGAAGGAGGAGGGGAAGGAGGAGGGGAAGGAGGGGAGGAAGGAGGGGAGGAAGGAGGAGTGGAAGGAGGAGGGGAAGGAGGAGGGGAAGGAGGAGGGGAAGGAGGGGAGGAAGGAGGAGGGGAAGGAGGGGAGGAAGGAGGGGAGGAAGGAGGAGGGGAAGGAGGGGAGGAAGGAGGAGTGGAAGGAGGAGGGGAAGGAGGAGGGTGTGACCATCAGCGTCATGGTTAGTGTATTATTCACTTCATCATGACAAAGGCTTCCTCTCAGGATGCTTTCGTCCTCCATCACCGTCCTGGCTCACATGTTCAGACACTTTGGTTCGTGGGCTGGATACAAAGCCACTAACCCTCCTCATCACAGACCTGTACCCTCCTCACCTCACCCACCTCACCCTCCATGTCCACCTGGACCTCAACATCCTCATCAGCCTCTCATTGCGGTTCATTAACCCTCAGCCAGACTGCATGGACTCCCATTTGCAACTCCTGCCTGTTTTTTTTTGGACTGATTGAAAAGATTTCAAACTCTCAGCTGCTTCGGTATCATGCTCTTTCCTTTAAAGGTCTACTGTGTCGTATCCTCTGCATATATGTGCAGGTCCCTGTGTAGACTGGACACCTGTCCAGATGCACCTTGCATCTGGCCCACTGCATGCTGACAGGTGGGAGGGGCTCCAGCCCTCTGCAGCCCTGCAGACGGATGTTTACTGCAGTGAAAGTGAAGGACGGGTTCAGGATGGAAACGCTATAAACAACAAAGGTTGAGCGGGTCCCTGAACGCCTCTACGTAACACAACTGGTTTCAGCTGCCTGCTGGAGGACACATACGAAGACTTTAAACTGCACAGGCAGAGAATCAGACACTGGTGATGCATAGTTATATTATAATATATATTTAATAGTTATAAACAGCACACATCTGTGTGTTGCTGAGATGGACATGCATTTATTAATGAGACACAAACAAAGGGCTTCAGACAAACTTATTATCATAATCAGCTGATAATCCATCACCCTGCAATATAAAGCAGATCTTCTTTAAGTGGGCGCCTACTTTAAAAACAAGACCATGATCAGCTGGGTTCTCAGTCTCTTTAGGGGCAGATAGCTGGTCATCATTATGATGGGAGTATATGATGCTGAATTATGGCTCATATGTTGTTGCAGTCATGTGTGGAGTTGATACCATTTGTACCACAGATTTAGCTCAATAAATGATAGAAATATGCTGAAAACCCTCCAAAATACCACAAAAAGACACAAAGACCTTGATGTAGAACTTCCAAAAAGCCATGCTGGGATTCAGTATCAAAAACTTTTGACAACATTTTCAGATTTCTGCGAGAATGTCGAGCTCTCTGAAAGCTCAGGGCTTCGCTTTGTGATTACCCTAGAGGTTACAACAGATTAATACAATGAAGTCAAGTGTAAAAAATACGACTGTTAAGACTGTAATTATCACACAGGAATCATACTGGGCTCAATGGAGACTCTGGACCCGGTAAGCTGAAGTACTCTGCACCCTGGGCCTAGCTTAAAGTGAGCATGTCTGTAAAGAACAGACTCCTTACAGACACTATAAGACAAGCAGCTGTTCAGCTGGACTGCTTCTACACCAGGAGGTCGTCTCAGGGTTGCACCGCTGTGGAAGTGGCCCTTATCGGCCCATTAGCACCAAGCCACTGTCCCTGAGTCCAGACAATAGATGGACATTGTTTCAGGAGAGAGACTGAGATGACATGAGGAGACTGAAGAGAACCATCCTGGTGTTCTGTGTTTCCTCTTGCTGTCTGGACCCTTTACAAACACAGCTCTAGGTTTCCGTCACAGAGAAGCATCTTCAGGGACGAGGAAGGAGCTTTTCTTCAGGGCAAAGGGTAATGTGAGAGGAACCCTTTGTCCTCCATGTTATCTCAGCTCTGTTCTGTAAGTCTTCTCCATCTATTGACCCTGCACTGGTCTCAGATGAGTATTGGTCTGTTTCTCTTCTGCAGCACCAATGCAGAGTGTTCACACCCATCACCTGACCTTTGACCCCGTAGAGTGGTTAAAGTGCATGCTGCTGACCACGCTGCCACATGGGAGTCAGAACCGGCATGTTCACACCTAAAGGTGGTTCAAGAGGTCATCTCACCTCCACGTCTTCAGATAGAGAGAACTGAACCGCTATGGTGCCCCCACTGGGACCAAGTCCTTTACTTGGAAAGGCCATCATTGGCATGTGTTTTTGATAATACATGTTTAAAAGGGTTGCAATCACGCTGTAACAATAATATATACAGAATATATATTTTCCTGGCAGAGGTATGAACATGGATGCAGTATTTCCTTCTCACTCAGTTCAGATCCTGCCTGCAGGTTTTGTGTTTGACTCTGAAGTCCTCAAAACAGCAATCAGTTCTGCAAATAACAACTCAAACTCGAGTGTTTACGATGCTGCTTTCCCTCTTTGTTTATCTCCATCCCTTTTGTCTTCCTCTATGGCAAACCCATCACAAAACGAATCCCGGATCTAAGCCCTCCGTCGCCAGTTCTCTGATTCACGTGAGCCGTCGCTGCCTCACATACTGAGTCCTGTGAAGGTCAGCCATCCCTGCTCTCCGTTGCTGTTTCCTGTGTTGCACAGCAGCGACCTACACGCTGCAAAGTGTGACATTGCAACGAGGGCGGAGGCCACGGAGAGGTCGGCACCAAACGGAGAGGAAAAGCTTCCCTTCCTGTGGGCGCGGGCAATAAATCAAGCTATTAAAAACTGACCCGTACGAGCCAGACTCCGGCTCTTAAAGCTCACCCGACACATCAGCCAGCTAATGACAGAACGCGAGGCAAACTTAATCAACGGGAATTCACCCGGCGAGTGAGGAGGGCTTGTATGGGGAGAGGTGAGGGAGAGAGATCAGAGCATTTAATTATGATTGGTTTAATTTTCGCTGAATAAATTGGAATACCGCTCGCAATGTTTACCAAAAGCAAGGAGGCAATTAATCACCCTAATGAGAGCACGCCGATGTCGGCAAACACATTAGTCTTTATTAGAATGTGAAGTGGGGGAGATTGGAGGGTTGAGGCGGCGTGGACGTCGGGGTCGCGGATCAGAGGGATGAGCTCGGTGGTAAAAAGTCAAGCTATTTATTCAGACTCCACCTTAACTCCCATGATCCCATCCATCCCGTTCTTTCTCCTCCCACCTCCCTGCAGTACGCCGCTCACTTATTTCCTCCTGTGGGCGTCGGGGCCGTCTCAGACCCGAATTAGCGGTTAGCGACTGAAAGGCGAGGCCGCTCGCCTCAGGCTCCTGTCAAGCGGTCGTGTTCATTAAAAACCTCATTGATAAAATGTGATTTTAGCTGATGCATGTCCCCACTACGGACATCACGGACATAGGTTATTGTGACATCGTTAGTTGGTCTCGTGCAAACACAACGGTTTAACCAGACTGGAATTGGAAAGGGCACCGACACAAACATCCCTCTGAGCAACAGTTGAATAGCAATAGAAGAAAACACTGGAAAAATAAACTGGAAGCTAAGCATCAAAACGTGAGCTGAATGAAATATGAGCACGTTGCTGTGTCAAGTGCAGATTGATGCCCATAACAATATGGAATATGAACAGCTTTGTTGCTTTAGAAAAATTCAACAAATGTCACAATAGAAATGGAAGGTGAGTGTGGTTCGCACTATTCAGCTGAACATACGACTGAATGACAAATCACAGTTTAAACCCTTCAAGTCAAGAAAAATGCCCCCCCAAAATGTGTAAAGAGCAAATTCAAGAACCATTGTGGTTCAATAATAATGGTTATTATTTTCTTGAAATTATTTTTTTGCACATTCTGTTATCAAAGTGAACATTCAATGCTGTAATATTTTAATGTTTTCTGCAAAAACTTGTGTTAAACAGGCTTATATTTTTGAACTGTGATGTACGTCTGTAAGTAGATTTCAGAATAATCATTTTAATGGGCCAATGTATGAAATGCACTTGATGGACTGCAGGTCAACACACCATCAAATGAGTGCCCACACAAACACAAAACACATCCACCAAAATGCTTAAAGAAAAGAACGTGTCAGTGGATCCAACATGGCACACCGAGCTCTGTGTTTTGTTTCCAGGGTGCTGGATTAATCCCATGATGCTTTGGCACACCACCAAAGATGGGAGCCGCTCGTTTATTCCCTCAGCAAAATATTCCACTGCCCTTGTGAACTCCATCACACTCCGTCAACTCCTGCAGCAGCTCGCTGTTATTCTTCGTTAAAACAGGGTTTCAGGGGAGTGACTGAGCATGTTGTGAGTCAGGGATGGGTGCATTGTGAGCAACTGGAAACATGGGGAGGGTTAGGGAGGGACATGAACAACCAATGAAGGGACATGAACAACCAATGAAGGGACATGAACAACCAATGAAGGGATATAACAAACCAATGAAGGGATATGAACAACCAATGAAGAGACATGAACAACCAATGAAGCGACATGAACAACCAATGAAGGGACATGAACAACCAATGAAGGGATATAACAAACCAATGAAGGGACATGAACAACCAATGAAGGACATGAACAACCAATGAAGGGACATGAACAACAAATGAAGGGACATGAACAACCAATGAAGGGACATGAACAACCAATGAAGGGATATAACAAACCAATGAAGGGATATAACAAACCAATGAAGGGACATGAACAACCAATGAAGGACATGAACAACCAATGAGGGGACATGAACAACCAATGAAGGGATATAACAAACCAATGAAGGGACATGAACAACCAATGAAGGGACAAGAACAACCAATGAAGGGACATGAACAACCAAAGCAATCTAGGACTTGTCTTAGAAAAATGAAAATGTTGTCATATGGATTTTATAGTAAAGGAGAGGAACAGAGAGACTAGAGCTAAATATTAAATATGTCTTGATTCAACTAAGCAGTTGGTTGGGAAATAGAAAAAATGGAGCAAATTCTCATTTACGAGTGAAGGTTTCTACTGGTTCCGTTTTGGAGGATCCAGTTCTGTTTGAAGGGACACAACCCGACATATGTATCCACATATATTCCTCATCACAGGAGCGACAGAGGGAGGTTGTAGCTCGTCCTGCAGGCTGTAAGCTCTGCTGAGCTGCAGGCCCTGGTGGCCTGTGGAGGCAGGCAGTCAGATCGTGTTCCCCACCTTTAAAAAGAGGTTTCCACTGAGCTCCTCTGGTGTGTGATGAATACCAGTTGTGCCACCTGGATAGTGTGCAACAACAAAAACCAAGAGCTGCAGCGACCCCTGAGAGTCTTAGAATAGCAGGTATGTTGCAGAGCTTCACTGATAGGAGAGTTCACACCAGTAGGGATGGTTAAATCCCTATTGTTTGCTGGTTTTCTAAATATAAAATCTTTCTACAACTGCACAACAAATGCATATGCATGAGCAAGGAACAAACACACTGCATAACATTCTGCAGAGGAAGAACTGACTATATTACAGTCAGCGTGAGGGGCTGAACCTGTTTAGTGGTTTTATCCTAATGCACTGATGAACTGTGTTAGACTTTGTACATCTGGGTACCAGCCCAGCATTGTGTCCATCATATTAACCCTCGAACACTAACGTTGGGTATATTTTACCTGATATAATGTACCTGATAAAATATATTAAAATACAACAATACAAGGCAAATGAAGTACTATTCTTTTATTTTACCCTATAAAACTAAAAACAGGTATCATGGGGGGACATGTGAGCCTTGTCCTGTGAAGGAAAAGTCTCCTTCAATGGGAAAACCATCCGGAATGTTTTCACCCTCTATCACTAACACGTGAAGGTTGAAACAAGCAGGGATTGGAGCAGAGAGACACGCCCACCTTCAATAAGGACACGCCCACTTTCAATAAAGACACGCCCACCTTCAATAAGGACACGCCCACCTTCAATACAGACACACCCATCTTCAACAAAGACACGCCCGCCTTCAGTAACGTCAGTGACCATCATGAAGCTACACAAGGACTCACACAGCTCAGACAAAAGCAACACAATGAAGATAACGTGACCACAATCACTCGTTAATGTTCTCGGGTTAAAGGTTGAATCAAACCAGGAAGGACAAAGTGCACGTTGGCCACATAAAACCTCTGCATGTGCTAACTTACATCACTCATTATACAACTACACTGCAGTGGATAATGAAGGAAACATTATATAAATGTGTATATTTAGTCTCAGCCCTCATCAGAAAACAGTCCAAAGGTGGTTTCTGGTGGACTCGGATAAAACCACTTCAGATGCCCTGAGAATGTAAAGCCTTTGCTTCTCCAGTGTGTGTTTACTGCCGAGGCTCAGGGTGCGTGATCCGTCTCTTTGATGCTCTGCTTTCAGGGGATGAAGTTGAGAAAATAGCCACAGGTTACTGTTTGAAAGAAGGTATACTGATGCATAAATGAAACCACTGCTTGTTTTGGTCTCTCTCTCTTTCCTCTCCATTCTCTTGGTGCTCTCTCTCCCCGATACCTTTCGTCTTCAGGATGGGAACACCTGAGTGAATCATCCGGGAGAAGGAAAAGGCCGGGCTTGGAGATTGTCCTTTTTGTTTGTTCCTCCACAGATCGTACTTCTCCCCCAACGCGGGTTGGACTGCTTTTGTTATTACAGGCTGTTCCTTCCCCATAAGTCAATGTTGTTCTCCAGTGTTTGATCGTGACATGCGCTTGTGGATGCAGTTTAATCTCAAAGCAGAAACATCTTCCTCGTCTGAGCGACAACAGACTGAGTCTGAGTCCAGAGTCTGTGACCCTGGAGCAGCCAAGGATGTGTTCACTTGCTGGGAAGTTAATTTGGGAAGAATTGCTGCGAGGTATATTATAAATGTATAATATGCAAAACAAGGCGAATACAAGAATAATCCCTCATGACTCACTCTGCTCTCTGGCTGGCTTTGCTCTGCGTTGGGGACGTTTCTGGGCACCGGCATGGAGCCTTTGGGCCCGGCGTGGGGGTGGAGCAACCCTCCGCCAATTAGCTTGTCACAAATACATTAAAAGAAAAAAAAGGGTCTTCCTCGTCGCCATTAACACGAGTGAATTTGCTCAGTTGCTTTTAAATGAACCTCCATCACTACATTCTCTAGTTTATAGCCTGCTGCAGAGGCTACTAAATGCATCAGCAGGGCTACGCTTACCTTGTCCTCACACAGTAAGCGTGACTCATCGGCCGCTCGCCTCCTCAAAGAGTTGGGATCGATCAGCTGATGGCTCAACATCTCTAAATGGGAACACTTAATTAGCTCCTTTTGTCCTCTGTCGTCTGTCTCCCTCTCAACCTCCCTCTTCATATCACTCTCTCCCTCGTCTCTCCGTCACACTTCACTGAGCGCCATTATCTCATTATCTCCCTCTACACACACACACACAGATTGGCATGAATGAATAAACATGCTGAACTTTGTTCCGTCTCTTTCCGCATAGCTTCCTCTGCCGTGCTTCGGACTCTTCCATCGTACTAGTTCCACAGATTGTCTCTAATCTGCTCGTGAGCGCTGCTTCCTGCCTCAACCGATCCATCATGCAGATGGTTAGGCTGCCTGTTGATAAGACTTCTCAGAGTGGCTCTACACCGCTGACAGCCGCCTTACTGGAGCAACTCAATCATTATTAAAACTTTCTTAAATTGAAATCATTCCATTGAGAAGCAATTTCAAACTGTGTTTACGGTCCTTCTTTACGGTACACAAGTGGCGAGCAGATGCCTCCGTGTTGGTCCGTTAATGGTATTGCCCGCAGACGGTGATGTGATTTGGTCAAAAGGCCCGTCGGTCAGCTCGTCCATCGATCACACACTTTGCTCCGGAGCTAGAGGCTCTACCTGGACGACTGTGTTTCCATTCGCTGTGAATATTGAACCACAGTGGATGAGTCCAGACAGGTAGTTGATCAGATCGGAGTAGAACTGCCCATGTGACCCGTTGTCATAATGTAATGGACTGACAAACAGAGAGGCAACATAAAAAACAGCCATTGCACACACAGGTTACAGGATACTGTCGTCTGGATCGCATGGCCATTCTGACCACAATGTTTCATTAACTTTTCTTTCACAATAATTCATTCCAGCTTCGTCCTCACCATGAGAGCAAATAGGATCAGACATTTGGCCGGTGCTGCCAACCCCAGCTGGATTCAGCCGAGGTTACAATCCTTCTCTTTCATAACACAATGGATTAATTTCTTCTGACAGCATCTGAGAACTCTTCCTGCACAATCAGCAGCAGACCCTGTGGTCGCGTCCGGTTGGAGGCGGAGCCTCCACATCGGACTGGAAACACATCAGAAGTCGCTCTGCACAATGAAGTATGGCAGCCATTTGCCCAACGGATCCCAACGGGAGGCAGGAAATAGGAAAGCAATAAATCAAGCTGCCAATGGCCCGTTTACATCACAATAGCGGTCACTGAAGCGTGCGGTCCGGTTCACGGAATGAAGGCTTCGTTACCGGCTGAAATCCATGTTATTGACAAATGCAGCACAATAAAGTGTGCTGCTTACAGACAGGAGAGGTTTCATCCAGATCCAACAGCATCCACGTTAAAGGAGAAGATGGATGTTCGTACTGAGGTGCATCACCTGCAGTGATGAAGTTCAACAAAAATGGTTCCCAACTCTATATCGACGAGGCCGTTTGAGAGAACAATTGTTTTAACGAGGTACTTTTAAAGGGAAAGGGCTCATGCATTATACAACAATGGTGGAGAGCCATGGTAATGTCTTCCAAAGGAACATTCAACCGACTTTAGGAACCACTTTTACGCATTATTATTATCACATACATGTGATTTAAGCGATTGTTTTAATTCACCAATTTCTTTAACAGTTCCAGTGTAATTCTTAGAGCAGTCTAGTCCTGCCATGAGTCATGTGAAGAGACAAAGAGAAGAACAACATATCAGAGCCAGAGCGCTGCAAAGACTTTGTAGTTTCCAACGACATGTAAACGCACCGCAGACCAAAACCAACCGTCAGCTGATCACGTAGCCTGCAGCCGACTATCTGAAGCAATCGCAGCGATTCACGGAGGAAGATTACAAAACACATCAGTGGGATCTTTTCGTAAAGAATGAAGAAAATAAAAATCAGTGAATCAACGTTTCATTGCTGCATAGTTTACACGTTTAGAGGAAACAAAGGAAATACTTTCCTGCATCAATAACTGCCAGACTGGTGAACAAAGCTCTACTGGTGCTGTTTATATGGACAACCGGCTGCGTTGGTACTGGCCGGACCCCCAGGAGTCACGGTGTGAATATCTACAAGGTTCCCCTCACATTTCACTCGTTTCAGTAAACCTTTAAAGCTCCACATTGAGTGCTTATGCAGTTAAACGCTGGATGAGACGATGTGGAGGTACAGAACATCCTGAAATAAACATGTTTTATATCAAGTTCTTTCAGTCTTATATAATATCTAATATTGTCTAATAAAAGTATAATATTGTAGAACTTCTTATGACCTTTTGAAAGTCGGCCTGCTCTTTTCCAAACAGTTTCCAACGACGCCTCCTCTGATGGAGCAGTGTCCCCACACAAAGGGATGCTTTTTTAATTTAACCCTCATCTAGTAATTAAATTGATAATAAACTGATTGAGGAGAAGAGAAACCCAAAGATGGGTCTGATTCATTGATCAAATCAAACATTCGTCCATCACCTCCACTTTGCCTGAGGGGAACTGTGAAACGTAGCCGTGTCCTCGATGGCCGAGCGGTTTCTCCCGCAGACATGTTTCCCCGCCATACCTTTAGGGCTCTTGTTGCTATGATACCTTTCCAAAAATCATTGCCACTCGACAAATAGCATTCAACATCTGTGGCTAAATATGGGGTTGGTTCATATGACGTTGGCTTTATTCTGTAGAAATCTGTTGAGTAGGAAACTGCTACACCAAAACTTATTTCAGTGAATTCTCTTTTGGATTTGAAGGTCACCTTTAATGTTGTATAAATATGCATGAAAGGAGTCTCCTGCAGATAGAGAAAGCAACAGGGTCACAACAAGGAGGGAAGCAGATCTTCCACCGTGGTCCACAAGTCTGTGTGATCCGAGTGTCACGACCCTCAGAAGCTTTCTGGTGCTGCTCACTGAGCCGGGGGACGAGGTTGTCGAGCCTCAAAGCTCAGCCCTCTGGTGCAACACTGCATAGATAAAGGATAACAAGCTCGGCGGCTCCCCACAGACGTGGACTGCAGCATCAGTATGCTGATTGCTGACACCTTTTGGCATCGACAGAAAGGGAAAGAAAGATGTGGCTCACAGGATGAGGCATGGAGAGCCTCTTGAGCCTCAGCTGAAGGATGCTTTGGCTGAAGGTTGGATAATGAGAGCAACCATCAGTGTGTGTGATGCTTCTCCTCATGTACAGCTCGTGTACGGTAGCCATGTTTCCTTTGGATTGTCAGGGTTAGGGTTAGGGTCTAGGGTTAGGATTAGGGGTTAAGGGGTTAAGGGTTAGGGTTAAGGTCTAGGGTTAGGGGTTAGGGTCTAGGGTCTAGGGTTTAGGGTTAAGGGTTAGGGTTAAGGGTCTAGGGTTAAGGGTTAAGAGTTAGGGTTAGGGTCTAGGGTTGGGGTTAGGGGTTAGTGTTAAGGTCTAGGGTCAGGGTCTAGGTGTTTTTCCATCAAACTCAAGTCCATATAGTTCGGTCAGAAGTTGGCGCTCTATGCTACACATGGCTGATGCCGACTGCTAAACAGTAGAATTAAAGGATGAGAACCAGAAAGAAAACCAGTCGGCTCGGCCTTCAAAACCCTCAACCAGAAAAGAAATGGAGAGAAAACTGATCTCAATTTGTTGAGGTTCTGATTGATCTTCCATATCAGCTGGTGTTGGCCGGGCTTCATGCTGTCCAGAGATGATGCGTCACGAGGAACCGCTGATCGGATGTTTGCTAATCCAGACTTCCTTCATGAAAGACGTCCCCGTTTCATAGACTCTCTTTTGAAAAACGCAGGAACCTGTTTCCTCTCCGCTAACTAATGTTTAATCATCTTCAAACGTCCACAGCAGGCTGATGAACGAGAGAGAGGCAGCCATGGAAAAACACCGCTGACTGTCAGCGACGCTGGAAGGATCCTTTAACGACCACATTCATAACCCTGGAAGGTCATTTTCATAATTACAACATGTGTAATGTAAGTCAGCTTACAGGCAAACTTCACAATGTTTAAAAACAGAAGAATCGGGCTCGTCGTGAGTTAACTCGCCCCCGGGTCACTGTTACAAGCAGTTAAGGCGCATAATGAAGTTATAAATATCGCAGGCCTCCGTATGACTGCAGGCCGATCGCAGGCTTCCTCCCGTCTGAGTGTAATGAAAGCAGAAGCCTCTTCACCGGGCCGCTAATGACTCACACAGATGGGTTCTGTTTGGTGAATGAGAATGAGATCTCACGGCTTCAGATGAATAGACTCGTTCTTTAACGGTAAAGTCTCGTACGGCTGGAGCAAAGAGATTGAATTACTAAATGAAGCGGGCGGTTTACCAGGTAGCTCTTAACCTGGATCTGGATCACTAACGTCTGCGTGTTGCCTCAGACCAGCAGGACGTAGTTTAAAGGTTTCTATTGATCCACTTAGACCTTCCACCCCGAGGCGCTCGACCGTGAGGGAACGAGATCAATACCCTCCGCTCTGGCTTGATGAATGGTCGAAGCGTGAAAGCTAAATTTCTAATTAAAATGTTGGGTATTGTAAAAAAGCTAATTTTCCCACGTTAATACCTTTTGTTGATCAGAGTGACCCAAGTAGGAACACACACATCCCGTACTTAAATGAACCATCTGGACTTCCCAGCTATTGTTAATCCCATCCATCCATCCATCCATCCATCCATCCATCCATAATAATAATAATAATAAATTTAATTTATATAGCGCTTTTCATGGACTCAAAGTCGCTTTACAGGGAGCAAGATTAGAAGGCAAAACTGGACGATACAAGACAAAACAAAACAAAGCAAAAGAAAACAGGACAAAGCAGAACATGATACAGTCAATAGGGGGCTACTGATAGGCAGAGGTGAAGAGATGGGTCTTGAGGCGGGACTGGAAGACGGTGAGGGACTCAGAGGTGCGGATCTCTTGGGGGAGGGAGTTCCAGAGCCTGGGAGCTGCCCTGGAGAAGGCTCTGTCCCCAAAACTGCGGAGTTTGGATTTGTGGATGCAGAGGAGACCGGCTGAGGTGGATCTGAGGGGCCGTGAGGGTTGGTAGGGGGACAGGAGGTCAGTGAGGTATGAGGGGGCCAGATGGTGGAGGGCTTTGTAGGTGAGGACCAGGATTTTGTAGGTGATCCGGTGGGGGATAGGAAGCCAGTGAAGTTGTTTTAGGACTGGAGTGATGTGGTGCCAAGATTTGGAGCGGGTGATGAGTCGGGCAGCTGCGTTCTGGACCAGTTGGAGGCGGTTGATATTGGTAGAGCTGATGCCGAGGAGAAGTGAGTTACAGTAGTCCAGTCGGGAAGAGATGAAGGCGTGAATGAGTCTTTCAGCCGCGGGGGGTGTGAGAGAGGGTCTGATTTTAGCGATGTTGCGGAGGTGGAAGAAGGAGGTTTTGATGACATGGCGGATGTGGGGCTCAAGGGAGAGGGTGGAATCAAAGATCACGCCAAGGTTTCGGGCCTGGGGAGATGGGGAGACAATGGTGCCGTCAATGGTGAGAGTGGGGTTATTGGTTTTGCTGAGTGTGGATTTGGAGCCAATGAGAAGGAATTCTGTTTTGGCACTGTTGAGTTTGAGGAAGTTGTGTTGCATCTAGATTTTAATAGCTGACAGGCAGGAGTTGATGTGGGAGAGGGGAGGGTCGAGGGGGGATTTGGTGCTAAGGTAGATCTGGGTGTCATCGGCGTAACAGTGGAAGTCCAGGTTGAAGTGGCGGAGTATCTGACCAAGGGGGAGAATGTAGATGATGAAGAGGAGGGGGCCGAGTACGGAGCCTTGGGGAACACCTTGAGTGACTGTGGCTGTGGCAGAGGTGTGGTTATGAAGAGAGATGAAGTGTGATCTGTTGGAGAGGTAGGAGTGGAGCCAGCTGAGTGCAGTACCTTCGATACCAAGGTCTTTGAGTCTGGTGAGCAGAATGTTATGGCTCACGGTATCGAAGGCTGCACTCAGGTCAAGGAGGATGAGGATGTTGAGGGAACCGGTGTCAGCAGAGGTGAGGAGGTCGTTGAGGACTTTCAGAAGAGCGGTTTCTGTGCTATGGAGAGGGCGAAAACCAGATTGGAGGGGTTCAAATAGGTTATTGGTATGAAGATGGGATTGTAGCTGTGAGGCGACTATACGTTCCAGGGTTTTAGACAGAAAAGGGAGGTTGGATATTGGGCGGTAGTTGTTGAGGGAGGAGGGATCCAGACCAGGTTTTTTGAGGATTGGGGTGACAGCAGCGGTTTTGAAGGCAGAGGGGACAGTTCCAAGGGACAGTGAGGAGTTGAAGAGGTTTGTAAGGTAGGGGCATAGTACGGGGAGGCAGGACTTCAGGAGGGGAGTAGGGAGGGGGTCCAGGGAGCAGGTAGTGGGTTTGGAAGAGCTGATGAGTTTAGAGATTTCAGGAACAGTGACCAGGTCAAACTCGGAGAGGAGGCAGTGTGGAGGAGGGGTCAGGAGGTCAGGAGAGATGGGGATAGGGGGGGCCGTGGTGGGCGATGGAGTAAATAGTGGGAGGTCAGATGCAGGGGATAGAGATTTGTAAATCTCTATCAATCCATCCATCCATCCATCCATCCATCCATCCATCCATCCATCCATCCATCCATCCATCCATCCATCCACCCAGTAGTGGGGAGCTCGTGGGGAGAGTGCTCATCCTGAAACCACAAGTTTCACGGTTCGATTCCCGGTCCTCCCATAGTCTGCATGTTGAAGTGTCCTTGGGACCCTGAACCCCCAGCTGCTCCTCGGGTGCTTCACGAGGCCGCCCACTGCTCCTTAATGACTAAAGTGGGTTGAAATGCAGAGAATACATTACATACACTGTGGGGCACTAATTGAAATACTTTGAGGAACATGACCATATTTGGTTACTTGCACGATGAAGGGTTGAGGATCAGAACCTGGTTCAGCCATGTGAAGAGAAACCAGCTCAATAGAGGGATGCTAGCTTGTTGATTTTAAGACAGCTAGCCAGACCTCATGGGACCTCATGGGACCTCATGAGACCTCATGGGACCTCATGAGGATGCAAAGCAGTGAATACACGTAGTAAGAAAAGCCTGAGTCGGTTCACACACATTGCTATTAAAAAAAGACCAAATATCCAAACGGAGTTAACAGTCTGTCAGTTCCTTTAGAAACACCCTCCTGCCCTCCGTCACCCGGTGGATGTGTTGTTGTGTTGTTGTGTTGTTGTGATTGCCTCTCCGGCTCCTGTAGCGCAGCGTACAGCCCGCAGGTGACTTCACTTATTTCAGCTGATTACAATTCTGCTCAGGTTGAAGGTTGGAATGAAGTCACGCTGCTGTGATGGAGGCGGGCTCTCACCGGATTCCTGGAAACCATTCTGAACGACGCAGGTGTACTTTGTCCCGCGCTAACGGGAAATCACAAATCCAACAAAAGAGTCCGGGAGACGTCAATTAAATGCAGTCTGTACGAGGTCCAATCAGACGCAGGCGAGCCGCCCGAGACGGGAAGCTCGTCAGCGTTTAAGTGATTCATGTTGTTTTGTTTTCTTCACATATTTTAAGTGCACTGACTAAAAATCAATGTTGGGTGCTTGTTATGGGCTGTGTTCCCATTCCTTTAACCTGGGAGGGAAAATTCATTTAAGGAGTAAATGAAGTGCGCTGCACAAATTCAAAAACAAGAGCGCTTAATGATTCCTCCACATTCTTGCAGAAACGTATTCATCAGCTCTGTAAATTAATCTGTGGACGAGAGCTGAAGCACCGTCTGCATGTCTGAAACACCGTCTGCATGTCTGAAGCACCGTCTGCATGTCTGAAGCACCGTCTGCATGTCTGAAGCACCGTCTGCATGTCTGAAGCACCGTCTGCATGTCTGAAACACCGTCTGCATGTCTGAAACACCGTCTGCATGTCTGAAACACCGTCTGCATGTCTGAAACACCGTCTGCATGTCTGAAGCACCGGCTGCATGTCTGAAGCACCGTCTGCATGTCTGAAACACCGTCTGCATGTCTGAAACACCGTCTGCATGTCTGAAGCACCGTCTGCATGTCTGAAGCACCGTCTGCATGTCTGAAGCACCGTCTGCATGTCTGAAGCACCGTCTGCATGTCTGAAGCACCGTCTGCATGTCTGAAACACCGTCTGCATGTCTGAAGCACCGTCTGCATGTCTGAAACACCGTCTGCATGTCTGAAGCACCGTCTGCATGTCTGAAGCACCGTCTGCATGTCTGAAGCACCGTCTGCATGTCTGAAGCACCGTCTGCATGTCTGAAGCACCGTCTGCATGTCTGAAGCACCGTCTGCATGTCTGAAGCACCGTCTGCATGTCTGAAGCACCGTCTGCATGTCTGAAACACCGTCTGCATGTCTGAAACACCGTCTGCATGTCTGAAGCACCGTCTGCATGTCTGAAGCACCGTCTGCATGTCTGAAACACCGTCTGCATGTCTGAAACACCGTCTGCATGTCTGAAGCACCGTCTGCATGTCTGAAGCACCGTCTGCATGTCTGAAACACCGTCTGCATGTCTGAAGCACCGTCTGCATGTCTGAAGCACCGTCTGCATGTCTGAAGCACCGGCTGCTCCAAGCTCTGATGGGTGTTAACCTCTAACGAGGCGGCGGGAACATCTCATTACCGTGGAGACGGGAGGTAAAC